>VYXB01008717.1:238399-268025 GCA_013397135.1 Pachyramphus minor | reverse complement strand
GGGCTCGAGGCCCGGCTCGCCGCTGCCCACGCCGCAGGCGCCGCGGGTGGACCTGCAGGGCGCCGAACTCTGGAAGCGCTTCCACGAGATTGGCACCGAGATGATCATCACCAAGGCGGGAAGGTAACGGGCACGGCGGGACCGCCACCCGCGCTCTCCCGGGCGGGCGGGCGGGCACATTAAAGCGGGCGAAAACCAGGGGAACTCCCCAGATTTACGAGGCAGGTAGATGGCGATAATATTGGATGGGCACGGGAGCATGCGGCGTTTCGGGTTTCCTGTTCATTAGGGCGAGATCTGGGAGTGCCGTGCCCTTCTGGGGGGAAGCTTTTTCCCTTTCCAGGGGATACACATGGTAAAAACCTGGGTAATATAAAAGTATCTGAACTTATTAGAAATTAGAAAAACATATTTTATTGAATCCATATGCTACCGTCTACATTTTCAGAGGGGCTTTATTAATGATTGAAACGCATTCTTAAACAGCACAAAGCAGCATTTGTCTTAAAGAGAGTCCAGTCGGAGAATTTCTGTTTTATCTTACAGGTGCACTGAAATAACAGCAAAAACCAGTTATCCACAGTCGGGTTTTCACCCTCCTGCTTGTTCAGAAGTGACAGAGATAGGATTTTTGTTTCTAGCAACGACTTTTAATTGATTTTTATTTATATGTGTATACATATATATGTATTTTTAGGACAGCAGCAAATAATAAACTGGAATAGCTCTTTCATGCTTATAAAATACAGAAAAGTATTTTATTAGTTTGCAGTCAGGTAGTTAGCTCGTCAGTAGGACATTTTTTGTTTTTTAATTTGGCTTCAAGAATGAAGTTTTCTGATAAAAGGCATGCCAAGCTAAGAAAGGCATTTTTATGTTAAAATCATCTCATTAGTTAATTAATCCATTTTCTCCACAGAAGGGTCGAAATTTTCAACGTTTGGGTTGTGGTGTTTTTTGTTTTGTTTTAGCGTTGCTTTGGGAGATTTCTGGGGGGGGGTTAGGGGTTTTTTGGGGGGGTTTTGTTTTTTTTTTTTCCCCTTCCAGAAATTAGCTCGTAGTTTCGTTTCTGCTTTCAATAAAGAAGTTTTACTATACCTTTCAAAGACAGAGTAGCTCTCGCACTTCACCTCTAGTAAGTTACAGACAGGAAGTCCTGTCTCAATAAAGACCATATTGTTGGGTTACAGCATGGCACATTGGCTTTTATAACTGCATCCTTGCGGTGTTATAATTGTATCACCGTGGATTTAGCTTTCTAATTTGCTGATACAGGAACGATGCACCATTTTCTGCTATGAGTTCAAACTTCAGTGGCAATTTACCTTTCTGTAAGACTTGGTCTTCCTGGGTGGAGGTGGTGTTTGCCTATCTCCAGGAATACATTTCTAGCTAATATCTCCAACGGGCTTTAAATGCGTGTACTGCTAAGGTAAAATCTCAAAACCAAATGATTTACTGTGTAACAATAAAGTTGAAATGATGTGGTAATAGCTGTACTCCCAAAGCGTATCCCCAAACATACGAAGCATTGTTCGAGTAAATGCACTTTAGAAATCTGTTTTGACATATCGAATGGGCCATTTCATGGCTATGTAACTATAATCGTCCAAAAGGACTCTGTAGGCTAAAAGGAAGAACGAGAAAAATCCCACGAAGCGGTTACTTTTCCTAAACAACCATTCCCGAGTCTGTTTCGTATTAAAAATGACCTCTCTCTTTCCATGTTCAGGCGGATGTTTCCCGCAATGAGAGTGAAGATCTCAGGTTTAGACCCACATCAGCAGTATTATATTGCTATGGATATTGTGCCAGTGGATAACAAAAGATACAGGTATGGTGACTTCCAGGCAAAAAATATCTGATGCAAGCCATAGGGAGCTTAGCTCCCTGTGTTGTAAGAAAATGCTAACACAATATAAATTAGCAAAAGATCATGTTTAACTCTCCTTAAAGATTTCTGTTTTCATCCTAGTGCATTTAAAAAGAAAATATCACAAAAAGTTTGTATACTTGCACCTAGTATGCAAAAGCAGCTGAGATTTCTGTTGAAGCTCTTTATGATACATTTGCCTCACGTTTGTATGTACTGTTGGCAGATGCTTGGGTTTTGGCTCTCAGAGTGCAGTTCTAGTGCAGTCAGGGAATGTTACCATATTACATTCCTCATCCGGTTAGTGGGAATTATTTTCTATTAACAAATAAATATGAAAATGCACATTTTGTAGTGGTCATTGGCATTAACATTAATAACATTAACAGCATGGATGTCTGATTTAAATACATATAGGCTTTCTTGGTCATGCTTCAAATTGATTGTATAATCTAATTTAAAAGCTATTTATCACTGAGCTCTTTGGTTCTTTAGACTCAAAAAGGGTAATTTTTCTAATTACAGTTTTTAAAAAAGAATTAATGGTGTTATTGTCTGAAAAATAGTGTGAGGAACAAAAGAGGCTGTTCTTCAAATATTTAGGAGTAGGAATTGTGTGCTGAAGCTCTCACTATTTCGAGGGTAGTCTTTCAAGGGAGCTACTTAGACACTGCAGAAGCCTCTGGTCCTGTAGAAATGTTTGCAGGATTGGGCCCACAGCAGTTACTGTTTTGAGTTGTAGTTGTTTGGTGGGTCTTGCTTCACAAATACAATCCCATAGTAGCCAGAGGGAGCCTGGCCAAAGCAGTTCAGTGGAGACAGGATCAGGTCTTTACCAATTGCTGGTTTGATTGTTTTAACCTATACTTAGTATAATGTAGGGAAAACCACTGCAGATTTAATTGTAGAACTAGGAATATTTCAGACCAAGACTAAAAGGTTGGTTCTGCAGGAATGCTGCTTTGTTTCCTAAGCAAACACTGCCCTATGTTTTTCCTGTACTTACCTCATTGACTTGTATTTTGTTATTTTCTTGTGTGGTGTATAAGATCTTTTTTGGGACAATTTTAGGCTGCGTGTTTTTCAAAAAGGGACAGATACCAGTGCTAAGGATGCCCAGCATATGCAGTTAGGGGAGACTTTACTCACTGCACCATAGAGGAAAAAATGCTTTTTTTTTCTATGGACCAGTGCAGTACAGTTCAAATGAAAATCCATTTCTTACCTCGTGTTGCATGTGTGCTTTTACTTACAATCTAAACATATAATTCCTAGAAGGTCTGAGCAATTCCTAAATTCATAGAAAAAGCAATGTAATAATTGCTTTTAAAAATAATTGCAGTCATAATGACCTGCATTGTCTGCTCAGTATGATACGTGGTGCTCAGATAACTGAAGTAACTTAACAAGAGTTTTATGAAGGGCAGTATTTTCTTAGATGACAGACTTACATTTCTGTAGTTATGTATTGGTAACCACACTTTTAGCTATTTTGCTAAATATTAATGTTTTACAATTTTACTTGATGTAAAGTTCATTCTTTGCTGTGCTTTTTATTGCTGACTGTTAGTTTAACTCTGGCTGTTTGTGTGATTTCACAAACTGTCTTGCAGATTTTTAAATTTCGTAGACATGACAGCAGTCATATGGAGCCTAGTCTTTAACTAACAGAGCAGACATCAAAACTAAATGTTAATGAAGATAACTACATCTAGGTACAGAATTCTAGGAAAACTGGACTTTGTAAATATTTGGAAGCTTAAGTTGTTGCTCAAAATGTTTTATGTGTATTTATAACTTTATATACTTTTGTGGGCAAAGCATATAAACCAAGAAATACAAATTAAGTGAAAAATGTTACAACAGTGATCTAAGGCTGAGAATCTGTCCCCAGGAGAGAATTTCACCACCATTCTAGATCTTAGTTATGCAGCTTGATCTGAATTGTTGGAGCGATACGTGCATTGGATCACTTAGTTTTTTGTTCCGATTATGTTGTTTTTCTAATAAAGAGCTGAATTGTACAAATATATTATTTGATAAAGTATTTATTGTTTTTATTGAAAATATAGCTGAATTACTGGAATTCTACTGTACTTGAATAAAATAACTTTCAATTAGTGCTTTTCAAATAGCTCTGTGAAATGTCTGCCTTCAAAATAAATCGTCCACCAAAGTAGGCGCTATTTTTACTATAAAATTACTTTGTCAGCACAGCATTGACCTATCAAATGAAATACAGACTCTGTGTTTTCATTTTTAAGCCTTCATGCCATACTATTCAAGCCAATTAATATGGTCTGTGGAAATATCAGGAGCATAGTTTGACATACTTTCATTATTTTTCCCAATCATAGTGCTCTTTCCCTTCAATAGCTTTATTTATAGACTCTTATATTAGACTCAACATGTTAAATCTTCCAAATATGGAATTACTACTCGATTTGATAAATGAAGGACCAGATTCTTCCCTCTTTGCTGATGCCTCTTCAGAGCAGAGCTGTAGCAATCAATGAACTGACACCAGCTTAAAGCTCAGTGTGGAGCCTGCTATTAAGACTGACTGATTTTAGGAAGACTCAGGTCAAATCAGAGCATGGTTTTTAACCTTGTTTTTTCAGATGCCAGAACTATGTTTTGAAACTGAAAAAATTACTTTTATTTATATAGAATTATGTCCTTTCATGTTTTGTTAATTGATGGGTTCTTGCTGTATGCAAGGGCCCTAATTTATTAACACTGAGTGGATCTGGTTAATGATTTTGTGGTTATAGGTATTTGTTTTCCTTTGTAGGTATGTTTATCATAGCTCCAAGTGGATGGTCGCTGGTAATGCTGACTCCCCAGTACCGCCTCGCGTTTATATTCATCCCGATTCACCTGCTTCTGGGGAGACGTGGATGAGACAAGTGATCAGCTTTGACAAACTGAAGCTTACCAACAACGAGCTGGACGATCAAGGGCATGTGAGTACTTGCTCTTCTGCAGTGTTATATGTAGGCGCATTGCTCAGCCCTGAAAGTCTCTGATGTACAGCTTCAGGGTGCTAGAAATAGGCTTGACTTTTCAAAGTTGTTTTGGAATTTTACTGTCCAGATCTAAAATCTGCTTACTTTCTGCTCTGATAATTAACTGCTTATTAGAGCCTGCTGTTTTAGTCCCACCCCTCTAAAACAGAACTCCTTCTGCACAGTAAGACTTTACAAGGTTAAATTGCCTAATACAAAGGGGCAGAATTGCTCTCATGTTTTCCCACCGAGCGCGTTACTCGTAACTTCTGCTCTGATCGAAAAGGATGCTTAAATTCACAAGTGGCTAGAAGAAACACTAATAGTGTGTAATAACTTCACATGAATAAAAATACACTTAAGTATTTTCTTAACCTAAACATTTGTGTGAAATCCCATGAGGTGTTAATAATTGCAGTCAAAAATGAACAACATGGGAGCTGGGTTTGCTCCGATGATGATTTATTACATACCTTATGAAGCAAGACCCTTTCACAGCTGAGGCTCATTACTTCTGAAAAACTGGCGAAGACGTATGCAGTATGAGTGTTCTGTTTGCAAGTTCTAAATTGTTTAGTTATGACATTATCTAATGTGACAAAATGTGTTATGTTAATATTTCCTTTTCTCTTCAGAACTGTTGAAACATGACAGATGTAAGCCAGTATCATTCCAGCAATCCCTAAAATAGTTTCACTTGACACCTCAAGAAATAATTAAAAAAGGAGATTTGTTTTTAGTCAGGATGAAGTCTTTGATTTTAGAAACTCCCATAATAAATGGCAAATGTTGGCATCCTTTCAGAAGGAGCAGCAAGTTCCAAATGGTAGAGTTTTAAGATGTTGGAGGCAAGTTTCAAGACAGGATGTGGATTCCATTGTCCTTAGCGTAACCCGATTTATTAACCAGGATAGTTTCTCCTTCAAGGAAGGGAGTGAAAGAAAACATACCTGGAACAGAGTACAAAGATACCACATGCATCTTTTCATACAGCTGTAACTCTGTGACATTGAGCTGGGTATTTTGTTAATACATAGTCTAAGTGTGAGATTTTTCCCCCCATTTATGTTTGCAAATGAGATTAACAGAGGCAGGAATATAAGAGAGTGGCTGAGCTGAGGTAGCAAATATGATAATAAGGATAAAAAGCCTTCTATTTGTATAATAATATTTAATTTTTCCTTAAAAGAAATGTGGGTGAATCCATGTCTCTTATGTTAGCAGTGCTCTTCTTCAGGCTAGTAAGAAAGATGTTTTACGTTGCTTCTTTCCAGAATTACAGTTAGGGAGTGTTATTTGGCAGTGTCCATTTGAGTTAAGATTAGCACATGAAGTTCCTTTAGTTTCCCCAGCATTTATGTATTTGTGACTCCTCTGGAGTGGGAGTCGCTGTCTCTTGAGTCCTGAGTCTATTGTAAGGGCTCTGAAAGTGAAGTGGATGCAAATGGGTAAAGCCTTGCTTTTCCAGCAGTGAGCAGGCCAGCTGGTTTGTGTACTGCCTCATTTCAGAAGGGCGATACATGGGTACTGTGGTCTACCCCTGCATTTGCAGTCGCAAACTTCCCTGTGATGAAATCTTAGCTATGCGGAGAATTGTATTACTGTATTTTTCCATCCTAGATTTTAGCTTTGTTTTTATTCTGAACTGAAACCTGTGTAGTGTATACAGCACACCATTATTAATAATATGAGGGGATATAAATTTTCTGGTCTTTAGTTAAGTATTTCGACTTGGAAATGAGTGAAGCAAAACCCGAGTGCAGCGACTTAAGACACATTGAACTGATTCAGAGCTATGGCAGTGTCCCTCCTCCCTAAAGTGGAAATTTAAGTATTAAAATAAAAGGACAAAAGAAGGATGACTGTAAAATAATTTCATATTTCTGAAATCTGGGAAATTGCAAACATGTCATTCATAATTACCAGAAAAGGCAAAAGCAGAAAGCAGAAAAGTGCCTCTTGCAATGGGTAAATTTTTTCTTTTAAAGCTATGGCAGTGTGGAATGCTGTGTAGCCTCTGAATGCCTCTGGCAATAATGGAAAACGAATAATCATATTTTGTGATGAATATGAAAGACAATTGTTTCTCATAAGCAGGAAGGAACCATTTTTCTCAAATGTCTACCAAGGGAGGGGTGAGGAATTAGAAGAACTAGGGTTCAAGGCTCTACCACCCCTCCAATATCTGTTCTTACATCAAATGTTCTGACTCTTCCACTCCTGTATGGGACACGGGGTATATTTTAGATTATTAGAAAGTGAGTCTTTTCCTTTCCTGCTTAGGCAGAGTGGCTCAGAGAAACCTTGGTGGGGTCTCTACCAAGCAGTCTTGGGCTTTAGTTCTTTGGGTGTGCTTTCCCTGCTCTCTGGTTCTGGCAATTTAATCCTTGCTGAAACTGTTCCTTTATTCTTCCTGTGCTCCTCAAAGGTGTAAGCCTTTGCAGAGTTTTTGTGTTAAAATCCATGGGGTAGGCTTTGGTCTTGTAGGCATTGAGGTAGGGAGTTTGCATGACATCAATTCAGAGCTCTTTTACCTGTGTTAGAGTATTAACCATCAGAATCTGTGAGAGAAGTGACCGCTGTCCATGGGAACGGGGACAATATTTGCAAACAGGCACTGAGGTAGTATTCTTAAGCAATATTTGTGGTGTGGTAGTAGTTCGGGGTGGCCAGCTCCCGTTGCATTGTATTGCTCGGAGATTAGCATCTTGTGAAAGGAGATCTGCCATCTGTAAGATGACTTGCTTTGCTGCTCAAGTGCTTTCCAGGCTCCTTGTTGCCTGCTGCTGTTTTCATCAGTATTTTGAGTGGGAGTTTGTGCAGATGCAATTTTATAGCTCTGTTTTGAGGAGAGATTTTGAAGTACATCTGCATATAGGATACTGATATATGGGTTCCACTTGCAGGCTGAGAAGATCAAGCAAAATTTGTAAGGATGTGTTTTCCTTGTGTGTTTTCTATCTCAAAAGAAAGTGAATTCCCTACTTTGGAAATACTGTGTTCTTATAGAGGCATGAAGAAACACACTGTGGCTTTTGTGTCTTTCATCTAAATTGTGATGGCAAGGAAAAGTAAAGCTGGATTTTGCAGTTGTCACTGAGCAGTAGAGTAGTGCATGATCTGGATGCTCTTTCTTAACGCCTTTCATCTCTCTCTCATCTGTGAACTAAGTGGTGCATTGTAAAAGCAGTCTCTCCCTCTGGCTGGTTAGAGCTGGCTGATTATTTGAATGCAGTCTTTAATCTGAATTTCAGTAGAGGGGAAAAGTCAATATTTTTTATGCTATTTTCCATGCTTTTCAACTGAGTATTTTTTGATGCAGAGGAACATCTTTTAACTTCTAGTGAAAATGAGGCTGTTAGTGTGTTAATTGTTCCTTGGTGGTTGGGGTGGTTTTTTCCCCATTTGAAAGTGGGGCGAGGCTGGAAGCAGAGGCGGACTGTTACTCTGCCCAGACTTGGCTCCAAGTAGTGAGCTCTGCTTACAGTCAGTGGGTAGTTATATATTCTTGTCACAATGAAAAGCTGTGAAACATCAGCATTTGCACTTGCAGATTTTGTCTTAGTCAAGAGGAAATCCATGCTCCTCAGCCCCACATTTCCCTGACTGCGGAAAGCCTGACTGGATGTGCTTTGGAGAGAGGATGAAAGAGGATTTCTGTTAAAAAAACAGCAGCAAGGACCACGCTGGTGGTGGGGAGGGGACTGTGTAGTCTTTGCACTTCCAAGCTGCCTGATGATTGGCATCTCTCCTGTGAAGGAGCATTCGGCTCTCATTTGTTCTGGCTGTGATGGTTGTGCTCATGGTCAGCTCTGAGGCCTCACTGTGGCAGCAGCTCTCAAAAGCCATGTTGCAAAGGTAATCCCAGCTTTGTGTGTCTGCAGGTGCTTTTGGTCACCTTTGCTCTGCCACCTACCTGTGGTCTTCCTCTTGTGGCGTTTTCCATCTGATAATGATTTCTTGGCAGCTGCCGTGGCCAAAGTATAATTTTACTTTTGGTGGCAGAGGTTTATTTCCCCATGAAGTTTTTTGGTCTTGCCCTGTGAGGGGTTTAGAGAGAGAGGCTTTTCAACTGTGATTTGAAAATAATGCCAGTTCATGTTTGGGAACACAGTGGGACTTCTGATTGGGGTTTTTGTTGTTGGATTTTAAGGGTATGAAGGGAAAGTTGCTATTTCTGAAGCTAAACTGTTAGATCCCATTTGTACTTTTAAATGTGCAAGCACTGTGAAATGAAAAGCCGGAATCTCCTTTTCCTTAGCTTTTTCTTTGCAGTAGCTTTAGGTGATGCTTAGAATAATAGAGCTAAACTGTTTTCAGAGTGGATGTTGCATCTCCCTCTCCTTTTACATCCTGTCTTCATAGTGTTGCACTTTAATTCACCAGGGCTTTGCAGTTATGCAGTTATTAATTTAGAATTTAGAGTCCTTCTGATCATTAACAAAGATCCATCATTGTAAGGCATAGTATAAAATCAATTAAAAAAATGTATTGCTTTGGATTTGCTAGCTGCCAGCAGTGTGTCAGTGCAGGAGGTTTCAGTATAGGACAGAGGCCAGATAGGTTGCTCTTAAGAGATGCCATGGATCAGTGTAGCTGTGATAGCCACCCAGATAAGCAGTGGGAGGTGTTTCACAGGAAAATGGGGTCAGCAATGTCCTGTCCTCTCTGCATTTTCATTTTGTAGATATTTGCGAGTGGAGAGTTGAAATGAGCGTTGTAAAAGAGAATACACATTCGCATGATAAAAAAATCTTTCTCTCTTTAAGATTTCAGAAACTGGAAAAAGGCTTCATATGAGAACATCCATGGGACACTCCCTGAGCAAATTAGTTGGAGCCCTGTGATGTCATTTTCAAAACCTTACTCACAGGCTAATAAAACCCCTGATTATGCAAAAATTGGCTTATCCAAAACAGGGTCATGTCATCTGGCCAGGACTAAGTGTATTAAACTGGCCAAACTCTAGTTTATCCAAATAAATGTAATGTCCTCTATATCATTTGGATGAATGAACTTGCATGGTGTCTAGCATAGGGGCTCTGTTGAGTACTTGTGCACACACACATTCTGAGGCTACTCAAGGAGCAGGAAATTAAAAAGCTTCCCCAGAATGTTGATTAGTGGTTCCACAGGCCAATAGCCATAGGACTATTTATTTATTGAGTTACTAATTTCTTAAGGCTTCCAACAATAATAGTTGAACTTCCAATTTACTTTTTTTCTCGAAATCTTCTGTTTTAATAGTGGTTAGCTGAAGTGGAGTAAAATATAGGAAAAATTCTGTATTTTAAATCTCCTCTAAAATGTAGGTGCAGTACCAAAAGGTATTTTTATGTTTAATTTTATGCATTAAGAGTTCATATACTTCTGTAAGTTATTTTTGAGTGAGTTTTTGTATGCTGGGAGGGGGTTTGTTAATGGATATTCATTATCTGTATTATCAATCTAGTTGTTACTAACACTTTAACAGTTTGGATTTTGATATCATTTTACTCTTAAGTTTACGCTTCTTCAGAGTGTGAGAGTCTCAGCTTGTGTTCCAAACAAGATTTGTTTCCAGCCTTTGGGATATAAGGAATAAAAATTGCTCCACTAGCATATCCCATAGGTTCCAAAAACAAAAGGCAGATTTCTGCTGCTGTTAATCTGTTAGATCAAATCCAGACTTAAGTGGAGAAAAGTGACAAAACTTTCATAATTCCATTGGGAACTGGACTTCACTGCTGATTTGTCTTTTTTTTTTTTTTTTTTTTTTTTTTTTTTTTTTTTTTTTTTTCTTTTTTTTCTTTTTTTTTGTTTTTTGGGTTTTTTTGAGTCACTTTCAATCAGGCCAGTCTCTGAATTTGGAGCTCCTGAGTCGTAATTTTTAAATGCTTAGGGTTGGCAATAACATAAATGCACAGGGATTAGACTACTGTAATAAGAACCTTCAGAGGTTAAAGAAAACATTTAATTTCCAGTAAGTGGCATGGTAAACACATACCATTAATCTGTTCCAAAAAGCTATTAGTCTTGTAACAGCAGGGCGTCCTTTCTAATAAATGTTATCTTTTTCCTTTCCTGACTGCATAGATTATCCTTCACTCTATGCATAAATATCAGCCTCGTGTCCATGTCATCCGAAAAGACTGTGGTGATGATCTGTCCCCTGTCAAGCCTATCCCTTCAGGAGAAGGGGTGAAAGCCTTCTCCTTTCCAGAGACAGTTTTCACTACTGTCACAGCATACCAAAATCAACAGGTAATTTGGGCTATCTGCTTAGCACTTTACAGGCTTTTCAAAGCAGACCAGGGACATAAGAGACAGGAGAAAAGCAAATACTTACTAAAATAAAATTGTCTAAACCCTTTTTATGCTGCAAGCAACTTTCACTGGTAGCATTGCAGCAGCACTTGGAGGCTATAGCTGAGACTTGAGGCCACATGGGCTAGATGGTGCATGTAAAAAGTCATTGTTATTATGGAGATCACACAGTCTAATTATCATATCTAATGGTGTCTTAGTTATAAATACAGCATTGAAGAACAAGGCAAAGAGCAGTGTAATTTTTAAAGGGATTTCTGTACCTTTAAGTGTAGATACATATCTGGATAGAACTTTTAAAACACTTTTATTCCTGACTCCAGTGTTTTAAAACTCCCAGGTCCGTAACAGAGGTCTGAAGAAAGTTGCAGTCATTTTCAAAAACTTCATTCAGTTTATATTACTAATGGCAATTTATCTGTGTCCAAAGTAAACTGCAGGTTGCATCACTCTAATTTGACTCTTATTACCACTTGTTTAAGTATTAGCATACATAGTGACACCATAGTTAGTGTTGTGACATTTTATTAATTCCATGTAAGTTACTGCAGTTGTATTTTTGAAATTATATATGCATTGATATCTTTACAAAGAGAAGAGTAGGAGAACTTTGTAAATACTGAAATATAATTATTTGATGACTTTCCCATTTTTTCAAATAAATTACAAGTAATTGGAGTAGGGTGTGTTTTGCTGGGGTATTTTTGTTTGTTTGGGTGGGTAGT
Organism: Pachyramphus minor; assembly: GCA_013397135.1. Lineage (NCBI taxonomy): Eukaryota > Metazoa > Chordata > Aves > Passeriformes > Tyrannidae > Pachyramphus > Pachyramphus minor. The sequence continues at coordinate 256,113 of VYXB01008717.1, read as the reverse complement.
GGGGGTGTTGGTGTTGGTTTTGGGTTTGGGTTTTTTTTGTGGAGTATAGTAACCTAGAGATGATCTCTTTTTTCACGTTTTCTTTTTGACCCCTACAGAAAGAAAATTTAGTTAAAATTTTATTGCAGATAGGCAGTATACTCTCTTGGGTGAAGAACATTTGCCAGAAGATTTTTTTCAATAATTCCAGCCTGCCACTTGGCAGCATAAGTACCTGTTAGTTTCTCTGGGGATCTGCAAAAATAGTTATTAGAAGATTGGACCTTATTTTGCTGTATTTCAGGACAACCATCTTAAACCATACAAATGTGAAGATGTTTCTACTGTCAGCTTAATTCTTTCAGAAGAGTCATTTTGTGTGCTATTGAGCTGAATTTACAGGTAATAATTTCTCTTAATCATATTCACAGATAACTCGTCTGAAGATTGACAGGAATCCATTCGCCAAAGGGTTTAGAGATTCGGGTCGTAACAGGTAAGTATTGGGAAGCACGTGGGCTTGTTACTGCTGACAGAATCACTTTGTGAAGGCTGTTCAAGGTGAATATCTGTATTTACAGACAAACTAATTTGAGAACTCAGGCTCCTGGAGGGAGCACTTAGATTTCCCAGCAATGTTCTCTGTGGTGAGCTCTCATTCCTGCTCCTCTGACCATCTAGGTCAAAAACAGGCTGGCACTCGGCTTGACGCATGTACTCAAGTTTCCTTTCAGTTTAAGCAGTGACATACCATGAAGGCTGCAAATGGAATTAATGCATACTCAGGTCTGTGATTTCAGGCTGCTCTTGAAAACTCTTTTCTCCTATCTGGAGACACAAATTGCAAATACCATCTTCAAACTATAACCCCAGGTTCTCTTGCATGGAAGTGGCATTTAATATGGATGAATGGCTTGTTGTTTTCTCTTAAAAACTAAGCTGGTTTGTGCAGTAACCTTATGTTTAGTACACTTGCATAGGAGGTGGGAGACCTGTGTTCAAGTGTCTAGTTAGTCTAAGGAGTTTTAAATCCACTTCCTAGGTGAATGCCTTTCTTAGTAGGCCATAAAAGACTTTGAAATAAGGATGGTTTCCGTTTCTTCTGTTGTGGATGGACTGATTAATTGCTTGTTCTCTCTTGATCCGTGAATCTTTGAAAATAGCAGTGGGAAATCTGAGTAGTGCAAAGTGGAGGCTTGGGTCTAGTCCTGGCTGCCAGTGCTGATGAGGTATTTTATCCAAAGACTGTTTAATGCAAACTACTTAAGCCTGCTATGAATTGTATGTTAAACCATTTCAGCTAAAAAAAGCAGCATTTCGTTATGGTGTATATTATACACCAGTTCCAGTGACTATGTTGTGTTTGCTGTCTGCAGCTGCTATATTTATGCCCTAGCTTTGCAGAGAAAGAAGAAGACTGTGTGCTGGTAAGAATGATCAGAGAGTTTTCGATAGCTACTTTTATTGAGCTTCTCTGTTAGCAGAGGCTACAGCATTAAAGCCTGTTTTTTGCTTCCACCTGAGTTACATGAAAGTTGAGACTGGACAGCAAACAAGGGTAGTTTTTAGAAGATGAATACTTACAGAAGGAGTAGGGTAGTCGTAAAGATTTACAGGAATTCACTGTTAGTATCTTTTCAGTATCTCTGAGATTTTGTCTTCTGTCGAGAAACAATTAGCCATGCTTTGGTCTGGGACCTGAAAGTGGTGCCCCAGGTACTGACATAAATAGAATTTTGCCCTCCTTTGTAGCCTTCTAGTTAGAAATTAAGTGAACAGTAACTTCCAGATAAATGCAGTGACTGAAGAAGCAAAAAGTACTGTGTGTACTTGGGGAAGAAAAGAGTTGCCATACGTGCCCTGTTTGAAAGCTCTCTGTGGGCAGTGTCTCTGGTATGCTTGCTTTTTGCAGAACTATAAAATAAGTACTAAGGAACCTCCTAAGAAATGAGAAATCCTGATCCTCTGAAATGGATGAGTTTAAGTGGACTTAGAATTTCTTCCATAATGTTATGTGAATCAAGAGAAGATTACCTTTAAAATAGAAAGGAAAGAATTGTTCGGAAACCAGTTTTGATGAGGCAGGACAGCTCTGCTATTACCTGAGGATGATGCTATTACCTGAGATCCAGTTGTAGGACTGGGGGTATCCAGAGAGGTTTTTTTTTTGGTTTGACTACTAGGAATAATTTGGTTCAGGCATTTAAAAAAAGGCAGCATATTTTAATTGAAAGACAGTTATATTTTATGGAAAGGGATTAAGAAGGCCAGTCCCGAGGGAAGGGCCAGCCTCTGTAAAATGTTTTGGAGCAGACTTTAGATGAAGTCTGAATGCTTTTACTGTACAAACACAGTCGTTACAGAAGTGACTGCAAACTCTTGACCATTGCAAATTGACACTGATTTACTGAAGTCAGTATTGCTGTTTTCTTTGATAATCTCTATGGTACCGAATAGGAGTGCTTGAGAATGCAGCTCAGATTTTTAATTGTCAAGGAAAATGTCTATTGGTTTACTCGATTATTAATAAATATTGAAATTAAATGTTAAGGTTCTGTTATCTTCATTGTTGTAGCCAGTGTGTTTATCATTAGGGCATTTCAGACAGCAACAAAAGTTTAAAAAAATACTGGAGTAAAATTATATCTAGCTTTTCAATATTGCTTTAATTATTGCAGCTATCATACTCTGCACTGCTGCATGCCATGATTCTGTTTAATTAAAAATATTCTCTTTCAGGTCAGTCCCATTCAGTCCCACAGCCTATTTTACAGAAATCAGTAGCTTCATCTTTTAAAAGCAGTCCCTGTGCATTTGCAAAGTGCAACAGAATTTATGTGCTGAGAATAGTTTCATTCTTCAGTTGGGCCTTAAGTTTGACCCTATAAAAACTTTTACTCAGGAAAGGACCAGAATTTCTCCTTTTAAATACTTCAGGAAAAACATAACTGTTTTGTTAAATAAACTTGGCCATTTGATAGCACAAATTAGGGTGGTGATAAAATGTGGAAATTGTTCGACGGCATCTTGTATAAATTATCGCCTTGGCTACACTCCTCCAGGAGGTGGCTTTTATCTCCACTTTAACTAGAATTGAAAATTCACCATTACTGCAGAAAATTAAGGCTATCTTTTTAGTCCAGGTTCAGCTAATAAATACTTTATAAATGTTTCCTGACACACATTTGTGTTCCTGCTAGAAATGCAGTGGGGAAGGAGCAGTATCAGAACATGTTGGTTGCTTCAAATTGGGCTATTTGCATAATTCCAGTTTACAGAGTGCTACTGCTCAAAGGCAAGCACTTGTATTTGGTGTGTGCCTGATGCTGACATTTAACAGGCCTCTGGGGCCCAGCAGCCCAAAATAACAGCAGAATTATACCTCTGAGTATTTATACCTCTGAGGTGCATTATTCATAAATAATTGTCAGAAAACAAATGGGCCTTTACCTTCAGGAAACAGAGATTCTTATAAATAGTGTCTGCTAGCACTATCTACCCAGTTATTTCAATTTTCTCATTACACTGTTGGAAGAAAATCACTGAAGAGTTTTGGTTTGTAAGGGCATTTTGTTCAGCACGTAATAACTGAGACACAACATTACTTTATTCATTTTAGTGGCGAAAGAGCTGTGCACCCATGCCTTGCTCATGTTCTAAGTGTAATTTTCCAACTCATCAGTAATAAATGGGAATGCTATTTTAATAGTTGTCAGTGGATCACCTTTGTTCTAGGCAGAAATAGAACATGCCTCTGGCAGTTCGAGGCAGAGGAATGATCACTTAAGGAAATATCATACCAGGAAAACGTTTAACATAATTTTAGCCAAGCTCAAATAGCCTTCTCAAGAGGCCCAAAATATTAAAATAGAGAGCCAGACTTATGGAATTGGAAAACTCTGTCCGCTGCAAGCCCAGTGGTAGCAGATCTCAAGTGATCTCATGGATAGGCTCTTTTCTACAAAGCAAAATCAACTTCAGAATTATCCTGAAATGTTACAAATTTTTATGTGTTTCTGAGGGAGAGTATCCAGAGACGTATGACAAAATACAGCTTGCTTTCATGCCACCTTGGTTCTTTTGTTCTAAATAGAATGGGACTGGAAGCTCTGGTAGAGTCCTATGCCTTCTGGAGACCTTCACTGAGGACACTTACATTTGAAGATATACCGGGAATACCCAAACAAGGTAATGGCTGTCTTTGTGTTCTTTCAAAAGAAAAATGCATGAAGTTAAAGCTTTTCTCATCATACTTTACAAAAGTCTCTGTCGCTTGTAGAGAAAAAACAACCAACTAACCCACACGCAGGCCATCATCTCTCAGAGTTATTCTAAGCTAGAAAGGTAATGCTAAGTCAATCACTCTGGCAATAAAAATGTTAGATTGTAAAGTTAAATCAGATCACTTGTGGAGGAGAATTCCAGTCTAAGGGTTTAAATTAATCAGTTAAAGGATTGAATAGCCTATTCCTTAGAGCTGTGCACCGGCTACATACAAAAGGTAGAGATCATTTATAGATGACATTGGTTGCACACATCCAAACTCCAGTGCAGGAATTTCTTGCGTTTTTAAGAGAAAAAAAAGGGAATAAGAGAATAAATGTCCTCAAGTAATGAGTAAATAGTAGGAAGCTTAACTGGATTTCTTCTTTGAATGCCTTCTTGATTCTTAAAGATTTAAAAATTTTCCGTAAATGTGCCAACAAATTTTATCTGCATTCTAGAGCTTGAAAAAATGGATCTCTCCGTTTTGCCTTTTCTTGCTCTTCAGTCTTGGTTGAAAACCTCTTGGTTTCCACTTTCCCCATCATACAGGTAGTGCCATGAATGAGAGAAATATTTAAATGGCCTTTTTGGACAAAGAGTGGAATCTCTGTACTCTTTTCTGAATTCTTTTATTTCCAGACAACCCCAATGCAAATATTAAACTTCTCATCTCTTTCCCAACACAATCAGACGTATTACTCCTGATTCTTCACGTTTCCTGCTACCAAATTTACAAACATCCAGTCTGCTTTTTTGATAATGTATTGCAAAGTTGTTAAACATCTTCAGAGCAAAAATCCAAAAAACACAGAAATTTAGAGAAATAACTTCTATCACCTTCTTAGCTCATTCCTTTGGGAAACCTTGAGCATCCATGCTTGATGTGGGCAACTCAAAAGGAGGTTTTTTTTGCCAAGTCACAAATACATTGGCTGAGAGTTGGCAGAGTTTTGGGCGGAGCACGGGGGTGGGGGACAGTCTCCTAGAAAAGGCCTATAATGAGAAGTTAGCATCAGACCTGAAATGCCTTGTCAGACTGCAAGACTGAAAGGCAACTCACTATGCAGTTAATCCGTTTAGGAGACAGACCAGCTTTATTGCCCTGTTTGTATGTAGGAGCATTGTTTGAGAGCAGGGAAACTGCTGCCATGAACTTCTCGCTTCCTGTTCTGCTGTTGCCTGGGGTTAAGGAGCTTGTTGAAGTTATTGTTGATATTCTGAGGATGGAAACTGGGATCCTTGCAAAGTCTTTAGTCATCTATACCTTAGATATTAGGGTGGTTTAGAGACTTTTTGAAAGACTCCATTAGAAATTTGCCTGGCTTATTAATGTTGAAAATTACTGTCTTCAGGTAGCGGAGGCATTGATGTAAATTGGAAGAAAAAATATGTTTTATACTAGGATTTCTGGAATGTGATAGTGTCTAATGATGCTTTGAGCTTGTGATGTCCTCTTAACAGAGGAAGAAGCAGCAGGCATTGTTCACTAATAATGTATGGTTTTTTTCACTAGCTCATGTATCTAGTGATCAGTTAACCTGTTAACTTATTGACAACACATATCTCTTTGCAGCATCCAGCTCTTTGATTGTTGATATGATTCACAAATGGGAGAGTCTTCCTTGTTAGGAGCTTCTGCCTGGGAGACTGTGAAAGGCCCAGATTAATTTTTGTACATTCAGTTTTCACGGAGATACAATTTCTTTAGGAAAGGAATTTTTTTCTTGCAGCTGGGAAACTTTCTGTCCTGAGAAAAGGTTTCACCTGTAGCAGTGTGTTTTCAGGAGCATTCAGCACTGGTATTTGTAATGTATAAAGTTCTCATATCAGTAAATGGACAATTTGCAAACAGTTTGCTGCAATCCTACCTGTTCAAGAAGTGAAGCAGCTGGGTGCAGTATTCAGCCTACATTCTTCCAGAAGTAGTTCTGAAGTTTCATTCTCAGATTTTTTTGGTTTTAAGTTGAAATTTTTTTGTTCTGAAATTAGAAATTTTCCTGAAGCTGTTAACTGTGGCAGCCTTTATCATCTGAGCTAAGCAGCTGGTTCCTCAGCTGGTGCTCTGATAGTAAAGTCAGGCACAGAGTGCTTGAAACACATCCAGACTGTAGTGAGAACACAGACTCAAAAGAATCAAAAATCATCATTTTGAAGAAGGCTTCCTGTGATGTGGTACTCACCTGGCTGCATCTTAACTGCTATACAGTTTCCTTCCAGTGTCATATAAGGAGCAGTTAACCTTTTGGGCAGGAGCCCTAAGTATTGAGTGATGGTTATAAAAATGTAACTTCATTTCTCTTTCTTGGTCTGGTTGTTTCTTTAGAAATATGCATGTGGTTTACTCACACACACTCCTGCGCGTATATTTAAAAGATTTTTTTTAATTAATTTGAGTTGTTTCATGTCAAGGGTTATTAAAAAGACAAAGGTCTGTATTTGTCAGCTAGGAAGTGAACTTTCCCCAGCGCGCTCCTTACACTGTAACATTCTTTTCCAGGAAATGCAGGTTCCTCTACTTTACTCCAGGGATCTGGCAGTGGAGTGCCATCTACCCACCCTCACCTTTTACCGGGTTCCCCTTGCTCATCTCCAGCCTTCCACCTCAATCCCAACACTAGCCAGTTGTGTACCCTTGCTCCAGCTGACTACACAGCTTGTGCCCGCTCAGGCTTGACCCTGAACAGATACAGCACTTCCTTGGCCGAAACCTACAACAGGCTCACAAACCAGACCAGTGAGACGTTTGCACCTCCGAGGACTCCCTCCTATGTCGGTGTGTCGAGTAGCACAACTGTGAATATGTCTATGAGTGGCAATGATGGGGACGCATTCAGCTGCCCGCAGACTGGCTTATCTATGCAGATTTCAGGGATGTCTCCGCAGCTCCAGTACATCATGCCATCCCCATCCAGCAATGCTTTTACCACTAATCAAACCCACCAAGGCTCCTACAACACGTTTAGACTGCACAGTCCCTGTGCTCTCTATGGATATAACTTTTCCACATCTCCTAAACTGGCTGCCAGTCCTGAGAAAATCGTTTCTTCCCAAGGAAGTTTCTTGGGGTCCTCACCAAGTGGAACCATGACGGATCGGCAGATGTTGCCCCCCGTGGAAGGAGTGCACTTACTTAGCAGTGGGGGGCAGCAAAATTTCTTTGACTCTAGGACCCTAGGAAGCTTGACACTCTCGTCTTCTCAAGTGTCTGCACATATGGTTTGATGAAGCCTTTAAGTAAAAGTACAGTATGGTTGGTGTCTGCAACATATTTCTTTTGGAATATGAAGGGACACTCGATGTAGCTTGTAAAGTGTGTGTGTGTATGTATATATATATATATATAATATGAGAGGAAGTTTTACTGAAATGTTGACTTGCTTGTGGCCAGATTATTTTCCTATTTTGAGTTACACAGAATTTGCTGTGTTGCATACTGCTTTAGTTTTCTGGTATAATACATTTAGTTGTATAACACATTGGGACATATGCAACAAATTAAGCAAGACTTCCTCCCCTTTTCCCTTCCTCTGTTCCAACGCCTTTAAAGAACAAAATGACACTTGGAGTATTAAACAACACAAACAAGCCCACTTACATTTCCTATAGTACTAGTGAGTTTCTTTAAAACATTCATACAGTGATAAGCTGATGCACCAAAGGCATTTTACAAGTTTCTTCTCTGTTGTAAGAGATACAAAGGATATTTGGACTTACAAGTGTTAAGCATGAAGCATCTAGTCTAAAATAGAAGTTTAGCTAATGGATTATTTACAAAGTAAATTGAAAGATTAGTTTGCCGTCTCATGATACATTGTTTTTAGCTTATCAACAGCACAGCATTCGCATTAGAATTTTTTTTTTTTCAGCATTAGTCTAGATTTATGGTTAGATATTTGAAGACTAATAATGCGTATTCAAGTTGTGGTGATGAGAATAATTTAAACCAACAGCACTTGAAGCAGCATTCCTTAGTATGGAATGAAGTTCAGGGTGCTTAGTTTTTATCAAAGGAAGGGCTTGATGCATTTTTTTCCTCCATAAATATTGCCTATAAGACATTTACTGGACAGTAGAATATTCTAAAGTATCTTTGTTTCTGTATTTTTACTTTTTTTAAAGGAAAATGCAGGTTTGATTTAGGAAAAAAAAAAGTGAGCAGAATGAGAAATTCCATTATTGTTTTTACCTGTTTTGTTTGTGTGTTTGTTGTGTTTTGGGTCTGGTGTTTTGGTTTTTTTTATAAGGGCAAAAGTATCTCAATATCTCAAAAATACATCACTTTTATCAGTTAGGCAGATGACCCAGTTTGCCCACAAGTGTTTCTGGAAGCAGAACATTGTCATAGTTGATTTCCTGTTGCTTTATTTCTGGCAGTTCTTGTCCTGGAATTGGAGAGCCTGCCTTCATTCCCACCTCTGTTTTTTAAATAGCACTTGTAAGAACGTAGATCACAATCTGCTCCTGACCATGCTTTTTCAGATTGATAAGGACACTTGTCATGGTGAAATTTCTGCCCTCATCTGCACCTGCACAGCACAGGTGTGTATCAGGCCTTCTGCAAAAACTGCCTCTCAGCTGCCCATCTGTCAGAGCTTAACCACAGATGTTGTGCAACTAATTTTAATGCTTGAGAGAACAGGTCATCCTCAACAGTATTCTAAGCCTCATTTATATTGTGCAGGTGATTCAAAGGTGATATAAGGTGGGTACAAATACAGATGAAAATGTTTCCCCAGTAAGCATTGAAGGAGATTAAGACCTTTGAAGTTTTACATTTGTTAGATTTTTTTTGTGAAACATGTTTCTCAAGTGTTCCTATGTCTTTGGTGGCAAATAGTGGGCTTAACCACTCCCACTTCAAGAAGGACTCATTTCAGCTAGTATTTCTTTAGTGGGATGGAGATAATGCATGCAGAAACAGGCCTCTTGCTATCCTCTCTTATTATTTGGGAATAGAAAAGAAACCACAGATATCTTGACCCTGTGCCTGCAGAAGGCTTTATTTTTACTGCTTGCGTATCTGTTTCTGTTAAAGAAGATACATATAAAGTTCTCATTCACAGTTGGAAAGACAAGAGAATGCAACTGAGGAGATGTGGGTTCGTTTCTTTGCTGTCTCAAACTTCCTCAGTGACCTTCAGCAGTTCACTCAGTCTCTCTCTACCAGATTTTTTTTCTTCTGTAAAATGTGCTAATAATAGCACTTGATGCCTCACAGATAAGGGTGACAGTACATGGAAGATGATCATCTTTACATCTTCTGTGCTGTGGACAGTATGTTACAGATGAATCGTTAGGAAGTGTTCATATACAAGGATAAGAAAGAGCATTTGTGTAGTTCAGGTCTGTTGCTGATTTTGGCATTGCAGTGTCCTTGAGGCAGATCTTAAAGAAAAGACCTGCAATGCTGAAAATGCTGTTCAAACTCACACTGATGATTTGTGAAATGGTTCTAAGATGTGTAGAAGATGGGCAAGTTTTTCAGTTATATAAATTGTCATAGCTTTATTGGTTTAAATTAACGAGTAACTTGTCATGGTGTATAGTAATTCTTGCTCTAGTCAAAACTTTGAAATTTTCTAGTTGGACAAATCTTTAAATGGCAAAGATGGTACAAAGATGGTAATCTGTATTTGAAAAAGGGTAATTACCCATGTTATCTTAAGGACTGTGACTAGGTAGAAATATGGAAGAGCTAAATCATGCACGTTTTTATAAGGAGAAAAAAAGGTTGTGCATGAATGTTCATGGAAGTGCTCCTGACAAGACTTTATCATCTGGGAATTTTTTAGAACTGGTCTCTTATTTTTCCTCAAATTATTCTTATCATATAACCACACAATATTGTTTCGTTTGTTCCTTAAAATTTGAGTAATATTGTAAATACTGGTGTGTCATTGTGAAAAGACTAGCTTTTTGTCAATACAGTAAATGCTATATATGCATTATATCTATAATTATATATCTGTATTTTACAAAAAATGCCACAGAAAATATATTAAAGTGTGTATTCAAACACTTTTTACTACATTTGGAAAACTGAGAGCCTTGGGCCCTTTTTTTCTCTACAACTTCTGCAAGAACAAAGGAAGTGACTCTGAGGTAAGCTCTGGATTTCAGAGACCTAATAGAACAAGCTGCAGCTAGTCCACAATTCTTACACGGTTCAGTTTAACCATCTGCTGTTGAACCTGTTATTTGTACTTGAAGATCCCAACAGATGTTGTGTACAAGGAGATACTGAGGCTGATAGCAGAGCTGTGAGGGTTTTACATGGGAAAAAAAGATTGAGCTGCTTGCCAGGCTCTTTAGCCAGTCATGGAGCTTGACGGTTTCCTTGTAGCCCATGGCATCCCATCTGCCAAGACCAGTTCAGCTGCTCCATATCAACTGGATCTGGGAAGTTAGCACTTCTGTGTGACTTGAGCAGGAGCTTGGTACTCTGCCTGTTTTCTCTCTCTGCTGTTTCTTTGGTCATTTGCTCTCTGTTCTGCTAGTTCTAAATGCAAAAGTCAATTGATGTGACAATTTGCAGCCTATAATCATCTGAGTATACTGTTACTCAGCAATGAGCAACATTTCTCCCTCCAGAAATACTGTTATGCATAGTGGCCATATTTCCTGTTGTACTGCAGTAAATGATTCTCTGTGATATAGGGCACAGGGCCTGAAAATCTGATTACTTCAGAGACTCTAGTTTCATAGTCACTTAACACCAGCATTGTTGCAAATGACCAGAATTAGGGCAAGAGAAGTAGGCATGAAATGCTTAATCATAAATATCAGGCCTCCAGAGAGAATGAAAGCTTCTGTTTTTAATAAGAGAAGAACCTTTTTTTTTTCCTTTTTTTTTTTTTCTTTTTGAATGGCACAGTCAGACTCTGAGAGGGCTCATTTCTGCTTCAGCAGAGGACATCAGGAGAAAGTTGAAAATTGTGGACATTGTTGTCTTTAATAGCCTAGTAAGCCTGTACCGTGAGCAGTTCAGCAGAAGAAATATAAATCATCATCAGAAGTAGCTTACAGATTCTATGGGTATATTTTTCCTGTAAAGATAATATACCTAGTCAGTCTGTACATAAGTATGTTTAAAAAGTTTGCAATTTGTCTAATACATAATGAGTTAATGGTTTTTGTGAGCTGAATTTTCACGTCAGCTGAGAAAATATATTAACTTGTCAGTTGAGCTCTTCATTAATGCGAACCTCAGATTCCATATCTCGCCTTGTATTTAACACAAAGTTGTTGATATGTCCAATTTAATGTATGCAAAAATACAGGAAAATTCTTATTCTACCTTACGTTCCACCGTATTCCTCAGCTACCCAGTTAATTCAAAACACTGACATGCCAAGATGACACACACTTGTAAGAGGTGATGACTTGCTTCATTAGGAAATAACATTTCTAGAGAATTCAACTTTGCTTTTTGTCAGTGTTGTAATGTTCGAACTCTAAAAAGGTGTTCTTACCCCAAAAAACTGTAAGTCCCATACACTCACCACTTATTCTTGCGAAATGATGTTGAATTGGCCATAAAACTGTCTCAGATAGTTTGGTGCCCAATGCCCAGACAGAGCAGTTCCAGCAAATTTTAGAATTTGAAGTCCATAAAGTAAATGTTTTTAAGAAGCCTTAGTAAATCAGATCAGCACTGCTATCAGGAAGAATAAAAATACTGTGGGCAAATAGAAACATTTTCCTGAACTTTACCTGTCACCTTCAGAAGTTTATTACCCTTAAATAGTTAATATTTAACATGTTGCACACCAGAATGAGCCTTAAACCTCCATCAGCTGGATAAATGTCCACATTTTTCCACTGTGGCCTTTCTAAATGTTGGCAGTAACAACCAATTTTCAAGGCAAGCACCAGTTTTCCAGGTTTGCAGCAGGGAATGGCAAGAGAACTGCAGATAGCCTAAATAGACACTGAAGTCCCACCATGCACTTTTGGAATGTTACGGGTGCTGTAATGGTACCCACAATGTATAGTTCTATCCAAACATAACTCAGTGCACCTCTCACAAGGGTAGTTACCCATGTTAGGGGCCTGTAACCTAAAATAAGACCTGATATCAAAGAGTGGTCAGCAAGGATAAAGCATCATGTGAAAATACTCGTGCTACCAAAAAGCTGGTCTATGGCAGTGAATGTTAAGTGTAGGCCCAGCAGAGACTTGGCCTTTGTCAGTACTGCAACCACTTTGACTATGCTGCACCCTTATGTTCATTTGCACACCACTGGATTTTATTTGGATACTATAATATAGAGCCAAGAATAAATTTAGAGCACATTGGAGAAAACCTGGGCTCAACTGTGGCCAGTGGTAATGGTGCCCCCAACTTGAGCTTTATGGATACCATATTTTCAGACCCTAAGCCATCTCCCTTTCTGTTCCAAAGTGCTTTACCCATGCAGCAGCTGTAGTCATAGCACTCTTGGGTGTTTTTCTGTCCCTCTGTGGTGCCTTTCAGATGAATGACTGGCTTCTTGCATTTTACGTGCTCATATTTTGTTTCTAACTTTGTGCTTCTGCAGTTTTTGAGCCATAGCCTGTCTCACAATGAAAGACAAGACAAGGGTGGAACTTGGTGCTCCATCCGCCCTATATTCCTTTCCACTGCAGATAATTGACTATATATTTCCCACAATGTTTTTATTGTATTTTACAGAGAAAAGTAATAAAAATAGAGGCTGTATCACAATCAAAGCAGTGTTTCCATTCCTCAGGCAATATTTTTCACTTACCCAAAGGAAAACACCTCCCCACCCTTTCCTGGTTACTGTACTCGGTATATGGTTCTCAGTAAGAAGAAAACCAGATGCCATATTTAAATGTAAGATGGCAGAAACCAGAAAACCAGAAAAGTGGTTCCCAATTCAGGGAAATGTTCCTGGATAGTCTTCGAGTTCTTTGAAGTGCAATAGGGGCACTAATGCTTCCAGAGACATCCGCAAAGACCCTTTGCTATGTTACCCAGACGATTGCTGTTGGTGTATGATAAATGCCTTCCTGACACAGCGTGCATTACAGATTACCTGCCACATACTCAGGCACGACGTTGTCAGTGTCACACAAAGACGAGCAAGCGAGTGCCATTTATGTAGTTCTAGTAAATCCTCTACAGAAATGCAGCTTCACAAGTGTTAAGCAGATCCCAAAGCTATGTTAGGAGACCCGTTCTCAGGGAGAACTCATTACATGCCAAGCCCATGCAATCCAGTTATACTCTGGTGGTAACAAAAAAGCATCTTGCAATGAACATAAAAGCAGTTAATCTAAGTGGGCATTTCTTTCGTTTTGCTATAACTAGATAAGCCACATTTTGGGGGGGTGGGGAGAACGGGACCAAACGTCTGGGGATTGTAATACTGAATGTTTTAGTCCCATAGGAATTTTTTTTTTGTGGAGGGAAGCCTTGGAAAATGAAATTTAAAGCAAGAGAAGGCAAGTGAAGACTGGTCTATGAGAAAGGATTCTTTAGACATCAAAATATACCATTACGAATGTCTAAAAATTGTTTGTCTGATGTCACATCCTTGCATTCAGTAGAGTGCAGAACTGTTATGTTAAGGAGTGTAGTGATAGTGATTCCTTTCAATTATGAAGTGTTGGGTAGAATGAAGGTGTTTGGTAGGGTAAAGGCTGAACTACTTTACATAATTTGAGATTGAATGCCATTCATTTTAAGTCTTAACATTCTGTTCTTTTTTCTTTTTTTTTTTTTGAAAGAAACTGCTAGCAAAGATGAGATGATGATTAAAAATTTCCAGCCAGATGTGTCTCCAAACATTCCCGGAGATGACAGATATTCAAGTGTAGTTTGGATTAAACCCATTATATAGATAAGTGTCTTTTATAGCTGGCTGCAGCTGTGAAGTTTGGATTCAGATCTGTAACTCCCCTAAACTTTGAAGACTGTAGTCAAATCTGTGGTTTTGGATTTGAATCTTCAGCTGCTCGTTGCACCAGACTATCATTGACATCTGTTACACCAAGAGCTCGGTGCAAAACTCTGATAACTGTTTCAGACTCCACAAAGTTGAGGTTCAGAAAGGCCGCTTCTCAAGCACATTGCTGCATATGAGCAGCGACAGCAGCATATTGTAGGTCTGTAGGTTAACAACTCTCTACATGCCATCTAATGGCTATTGATGACCCACCACAGAGCACTGGCTGGTGGGTCACAGGTTGTTGGCTCCTGCCCTGTAAAGTATGCTTCACATACTTCCTTCATATTATGTTTCTGTGTAAGTGAATGCTGTAGCTTCCCACAGGGATATTATGTGATCCTGTGTGGAAGGAGAGAGGGTTGTCGTAATTGCAAATGGGATGAAAGCTGCTCCTTGAGGTACTCTCTAAGGGCTTATCTATACAGAGTGAAACTAGGAGTGAATTTACAACACCTCAACTCCACAGGTGGGCACTCTTCACATGCAGTAAGCAAGGAGAAGGTGTTTCATGTGGAAAATAAGAAAATAGTCTACCCAAGTGATGTTCCTGTGAGGATACAGTGCTTTGAGGCTGAGGTCCTCCCTCTCTTGCTTGCTCTACAGGAAGACCTTAAGACTTCAGCCACACTGTAAAAAATAACAACCCACAAATGTCTATCTGGGATGGCGTCACTGGTTGTCACCATGGCATAGACAGCCTCACGAACTGCAGTGACGAAGCCACCCACGGTAAATGCTGGACAACTCCTCTGACCTGTTAATAGTTGGCAGACTATTTGATGACAGTTGCAAGAATCTGATGCACAGCAGTATCCTTTACAGCAGTTTAATCTTTGTCATCAAATCCCCTGGCAGCCATGATTAATAGCAGCACTTGAGCTTGTTTTGAAAGTTGTATATTTGGCAGCTATGAACTTTGATCTATGGTTTCGCTTTAAAGAATCATTCTGACACAAACTTTTCCTGTAATCCTTCCACCTAATTAAACCACACAAAAATACTGTGTGGGGAAATATGATGCTATTGATATAAGCTGTGTGTTTATTACATTATTTTAGGCACTTTATTAAAGTCGATAGTTGTTCCCAGCAAGATAGTAGATAAGCTCCCCCAAAACAATAACATCACCCAGAAAGAATATATAAGAGAATTTCCCAAGGCCAAATTTGATTAGAAACTTTCTTTGTTGATTAATACTGTGCCCTTCTTTAACCTGAGCTAAAATTACTAGCATTTAATGAATTCAGCCTACTAATGTATACTTTTCCACAAAACCTTTGCCTTTGTTCCAGATAGTCAAAGGACTTCAATGCCTAACATGATAGTGTTTGTCTTCCTGAAGTAGTTTTTTCAGTATTTGAGTACAAGTTAATGGGGAAGCTTTCAAAAATCGAAGAAAATTTATTTTAAACAACAGAACATCCATCATTTTGTAGCTGAATCAATCATAAACCAGCCATTTCTTGCTGGTCTGTATCCTGCTGCACACTTTGTAGTGAAATTCCCATAAGGCAGATAATACTTATGTTTTTAGAGCGAAAATGTGAACTGCGGATCAGTCTGAGCAGTGGTTTTTTTTAGGGCTGAGGTGCAGGGCTGTATAGTCTTGACTGAGTTGACTTCCTTGTGTATTGCACCTTCATGATGACAGAATTTGCACAGAAGAGGATTCGTTACTCTAGAGCAGGTTACCCAGCCTCTGAGGAGCAGTTTTATGGAGCTACCTGGAATCCCATGACTTTCCCTGATTGGCCCATCTTGATCTCCTAGTCTGGGTGCCACAAAACAGAGATAACAGAGGTATAAGTCACTGTCTTGAGGCTGCCAGGTCCAACAGTGTTTATATTTGCTGATCACCATCTTTTCCATATTTTCTGAGTAGACTTTCAGCCAGCTGGCTTTTGGCTGAAACATTACTCCTGTCAGTACTGGTTAAGCCCAGTCACCATGGTTCCCGAGTCAGTTGGCGAGCAGACAAAGTACCATATATAATAATTTTCCCAAATTGTCTCACAAATTTCCAGAGAGTTCATATAAATGTAGAACAGCTGAAGCAACATGAGTGATCCCTTAGAGAATTCACAGCTGAGCACCCCCAAGCAGAGGGAATAGCTGCCCATCACCACTCTCTGGACTTGATCAAAAAGGAATGAAGCAGAACTGCACTAAAGCAGTTCCATCTCCTCATGCCAGGTTCTCCAGTCTTGATATTAATCCCCTGTGATGAGCTGTGTCCAAAACTACCACAAGACTGAGCAGAATTAGCAGGGACATTTGTCATGTGTCTGTTGTCATGAGGAAGGCTGGATCAGTGGCCAGAAATGGCCTTGACCTAACTTGCTCCTAAATAGCTGGGCACAAGCTACTTGAGCTGTCATCCTGTCTTTAGTGACTCTTCTCTGAAAAGCAAAACTTGTTTTGGTAAACTGGAATCCTTCTGACATCTGCACATCCACGGCTTTGAGTGACAGTCACAGCCTGGGCAGAGTGGAGGTGTCACACTATTCTCAACCAGCCACAAAATCTTGTGGGTGGATATGGAGTCAAAATGTATTTTATATACAACTAGAATAAAGTTTTGTATAAAGAGCTAATAAAACCACATAAGGACTTTTTACTAGAGCAAGGGCTGCTCTTGTTTGTATTGAACTCAATGAGAATTTTGCTACTGACTTCAAAGGAAGTTGAAAGGAGCCGTGAGGAGTTGATTTCTACTCCTACATGTGTGCTTCTGCACACCAAATTTGCATCTGGAAGGACTGTGTTTTAGTTAGCTTTTGTTGCTATACTTGTTGGGTTTTTGCAACTCGAGAGTTTGCATAAGCACAAGATCTGTTACATGCAGGTTGTCTACACTCATGAGCAAATGGCTTATTTCTGTTGTGCAAAACTATCCATATGCTACATACATTGCATGTATGCAGTGCAAAAATGACTCATTGAACTACCTCATCTGAGTGGCTTCATTCTCTTGGGAGACAAAAATTTCTCCTAAGCACTTCATGATTGGTGAAGAAGATTCCCCATTTATCACTGTAAGATGCATAAAACCAAATCAAATATAAATTGATCCTTTTGCAGGTTTTTTCCCAGGCTGCAAAAGGGAATGCTTTGGCGTCTATTCTTTGACACCGTCTCTCACAGCACACTCCTGGAAAAACTGGCAGCCCACAGCTCAGACAGGGGCACTCTGTGCTGGGTTAGGAACTGGCTGGAGGGCCGGGCCCAGAGAGTGCTGGTGAACGGGGCTGCATCCAGATGGCAGCCGGTCACTAGTGGTGTCCCCCAGGGATCAGTGTTGGGTCCAGTTCCATTTAATATCTTTACTGATGATCTGGATGAGGGGATTGAGTGTACCATTAGCAAATTTGCAGATGACACCAAGTTGGGGGGGAGTGTTGATCAGCAGGAAGGCAGGAGGGCTCTGCAGAGGGACCTGGACAGACTGGAGAGTTGGGCTGATTCCAACGGGATGAAGTTCAACAAGGCCAAGTGCTGGGTCCTGCACTTTGG
>VYXB01008717.1:155579-238171 GCA_013397135.1 Pachyramphus minor | reverse complement strand
TCTCCCAGGCAACCAGCAGTAAGACAAGAGGGCACGGTCTCAAGCTCTGCCAGGAGAGGTTTAGGTTGGATATTAGGAAGAAATTCTTTACAGAGAGAGTAATCAGGCATTGGAATGGTCTGCCCAGAGAGGTGGTGGATTCTCCGTCCCTGGAGGTTTTTAAGATGAGATTGGATGTGGCACTTAGTGCCATGGTCTAGTAACTGTGATGGTAGTGGATCAAGAGTTGGACTTGATGATCTCAGAGGTCCTTTCCAACCCATCTGATTCTATGATTCTGTAAGCAGGCATAGACCCTTAAGGCCAGATTCAAGGATTCAAGCAGTTGTCAAAATGGTTTGAAACTTAGCTTAGTCACTTCTGAGTCCATTCTTCTCCATCACTTCTCTGCAGCGTTTTGTAGAGCATGAGACTTAACAACTTCATCCAAATACACTTCATTAGACAAGAGGCTTCTTACACAGGAGAACTTTGATTGTTCAGAAACAGGAAAGAAGTTGTTAGAATGGGAGCACAATTTAAAAACAAGCAATTGAATATGAATAGGAGAGTAACTTTGCAAATACCTGGCAGTTCTGTACAAATCCTGTGAGAGCACTAGAGGCTCCTAGAGACCTAAGCAAAATCAGATAGAACTCATTTCTATGTCGGTAATAACATACTTTGTCTGCTTTACACTTGATTAAGACCTGGCTGCTGCTGACTTTCTTTTAGGGATGATTTCATGAGCTGTAGATCTTCCTGTCAGGAAACACTCCTGCATTGTGTGCTTCACTAGTTGCCATCCCGTTCTTGATAGTTACACATTCTCTATGACTCTAAATAATGCCACTCTTGCATAGATTTTCATGTACTTCAGACATTAGCAAACATTATCACAGCCTTACTCAGTGATCCTGTAGCCAAGCTATATGTATTTAACTCTTTCAACCTTCCCTTGTGATAAGCTTTCAGGGAAACCAGAAGAAAAGTTGAGATAGCATCAACATCTCTGAGCAAGGATGCAATGGAAAGCACGTTGGCTGGGCCCTCTCAGCCTGTCAAAAGAAAACTGCTCTGCTGGGTCTCTGCTCCTGCATGACTTTTTCTGGGTTACTCAGACCATGGGCATGGAGAAGATTGCTGAAGCTTCATAGAAGATGACTTCTGCTAAACTGGAGAGAGTTCAGTGGCCAGTATAATGTGTGTAGGAAGATACTGACTGAGGAGATGGAGAGGAGCAAGTAGAGAGGCTTGGTGAAAGCCTGCACAACCTTGGGGTATAGAGTTTAGGTAGTCCCATTAAGCAGCAGCACCTGGTTGCTGATGAGAACAAATACAGTTTTCTGAGCTGACTGGTGTTTCTTTTCTGTTCATGAAAAAAATGTACTTTGAATCTCACACTCTGAAGCTAACCCAGTCAACTTTTCAGAATAGGTTTAATAGTTTTGTTGTGTTTGAGGTCAAAGGGCTTTGCTGCAGCTGCAGCTCAGCCAAATAATCTGGACCTGTTGCAGGAGTTACTAGTAAGAGCTCTGATTTGTGTCAGGTGTAGGTTTAAACCAGATGTGACAAGGATACTTTCTGATGTTGAAAGCTAAGGAAGGTGTCCCACATTTCCTGGGAGCTTAGCCTTGGGCAATATATACCTAAAATATATTTAAAAGGCAGACAATAAGAAAGTGACATTGGAAACAGAGTTATAATTTATCTAAGAAACAGAAACATCCTATACCATGGTTGTGGTTGTGCCTAGTGCTGATTTTTTTATGTTTTATGTAAGGTTTGCTTTATGTCCAGGATTAGCTTTTCAACATCCAGGAGTGATAAGGGCTTTTGAAGGGTTGTAGGTAGCAAGCCATAAGATAAAGCCAAAGAGCAGCTACTACATTTCTTTGCATTAAAGCAAATATAGCTACTGAGAAACCTGAGAAAGGCAGTGTCCTGAAGACAGACACTGACACAGGAGCCTGATTTTCATAATCACACCTTTTAAAAGGTGGAGTTTAGACTAAGATACCTTCATGGTAAAGAGAGAAAGAGGAGACTGAAGGGATATTTGCAATATAAATCATGAACAAATGCAAACTGGAGCTCATGGTAGCACAACTTGGCTAGACTTGCCTTTCAGCTCTTGCAGCCCTCAGTGTGGAGTGAACAGGTAAGGATGCAGCACAGATACTCATTTTGACCTGTCAGGGAAATGTTTCAACCAGAGTGTTTCACACTATTTTGTCGTCAAGATTTATGCCCATAGGTCCTGAGGGGACCTCACAGATCCTCACTTTGCATTGACAACAGTGTTTCAGTATAAAATAGTCAGTGACTAAGAACACCTGGATGGACAGCTTCACTGTGACAATTAACAGGATTTTTTTCACATTGATATGTTAGACTTTTTTAAAAGCTGTTCAGGCCACTAGGTATTCACTAAGGGTACAATGCTGTTCCCTTAAATGTTAACAAAAAGGAGGAAATGTGTGAAATCCCTATATGTTTCTGCCTGCTCCTTAGAAACTCAGAATACACTCTGCATATGTAAAAGCACAGCACAGCTCTCTTCAATAAGCAAAACGACAACACATGTATTTAAATATCAGAGCCTGAATGGAGTCTGCTTCTTTTCCCACACCTCTGTAAAATCAAAGTTTGAAACCCTGTAGGAGCTCTTTTAAAATATCCTGGCTTCCTTGCTGCAGACCATATGTTTTTTTCAAAAACCAGGACTGCAAACTCAAATAATTGCATGACTTGCATTCTATCACTGTGGACTGTGCTCCACTGGCTTCAACTGGCACGGTTTGGTAGCTGTTACAGATGCCACAATTCATTGCTTTGAAGTCTGCACAATAAAAAAATGGGGAAGGGAGGAGGGGAAAAAAAAAGGTTTCAAAGATTGCCTGACTTTCTGTTATGAATAAGCTGACATTTTGCAACATCTGTCATAGTCACTGCCACTTCAGCTTCCTTCCTTTGCTCAGGCTTATGAGTTTTATGTTAATACTGGGGCAGCTGTGGACCGTGCGGCCTTACCTTGAATATTGTGTGCAGCTTTGGTCACCACAATATAAGAAAGACATTAAGCTCTTAGAGAGTGTCCAAAGAAGGGCAACAAAGATGGTTAAGGGCCTTGGGGGGAAGCCATATGAGGAGTGGCTGAGGGCACTTGGTCTGTTCAGCCTGGAGAAGAGGAGACTGAGGAGAGACCTCATTGCAGTCTACAACTTCCTTGTGAGGGGAAGAGGAGGGGCAGGCACTGATCTCTTCTCTGTAGTGATCAGTGACAGGACCCGAGGGAAGGACCTGAAGTTGTGTCAGGGAAGGTTTAGGTTGGATATTAGAAAAAGGCTCTTCACCCAGAGGGTGGTTGGGCACTGGAACAGGTTCCCCAGGGCAGTGGTCACAGCACCAAGCCTGTCTGAGTTCAAGAAACCTTTGGATGATACTTTCAGGCACCGGGTGTGACTCTTGGGGATGGTCCTGTGCAGGGCCAGAAGTTGGACTTGATGATCCTTGTCGATCCCTTCCAGCTTAGAGTATTTTGTGATGCTATGATTCATGCTAGGGCATGAATCTCCTTTCTTTGAGAATCAGGCCTCTAGGTGCTGCTCTGCTCCTGCTGACATGAGGTAGGGGGCAGAGAAAGCATGTATTTTGCAGTAATACCTGTCTGGAAGCAAACTATCATTACAATAGTCTGCAATAGTCTGTCCTTCTAAAAGAGGCTCAGATCATCCCTGAGGAACCTACACGTAGCCCAGCCACCTCGCAGCACTGCTCAGGCATCTTCCCCTTCTTGTCTACTGCTCTGCACAAGGT
Source organism: Pachyramphus minor (assembly GCA_013397135.1). Classification (NCBI taxonomy): domain Eukaryota; kingdom Metazoa; phylum Chordata; class Aves; order Passeriformes; family Tyrannidae; genus Pachyramphus; species Pachyramphus minor. Next base: position 234,373 of record VYXB01008717.1, on the reverse strand, counting down.
GTTATGGACAACTGTGGTTTGAGTCACTGGGGTACAGTGAACCTTCTCCTTTTCTTGCTGTTTGGAGCCTTAGGGCAGTGAATCCATGCTCTGCTCAGCCCATCATCATGACTAGCTCAAGTATGACTGTCAGAGGAAATAAGCCTTCCCTATGCTGTTTCTTCAGTTATTAATTTTCATGTTCCTAGATGCAATCTGTGTAACCTCATTCAGCTGTTAATGAGGACTCGGAGACAAAAACTAGTCCCAGGTGGACTTATCAGCTTGTTTTAATTAGGTTTTGAAAATAAATATTGCCAACAGGACAAAGCAGTGCTATCAGTGATAAGATTAAGCTTTGACTAATTAAGCACTTGAACACTAAGAAACAACATCTTCACTTTGGCAACTTCAGCTGGCTGCCTGGAGAATTTGCAGTGTGATATCATTTTGCATGCAGTACAATTTCCCCATTAGAAAAGTGACACCAACCCCTCCATGGCATGTACTAGCAGGGTTCCTCACATAGTGCTCGTGCCTGGGGAGGTGCCCTGGCCTTCTGCAGGGTCCTGGCTATGTCAAACTTTGTTTCTTCCATTCAAACTCCAAATGGAATAATTCCATCTGGGCTGTTTTCAGGTTTGAATTTGGGGGCTGGAATTCATCGCCTCGGAGGCTGCTTCCCTCGATTCAATGGTGTGTTCGATCACAAGCATCTGTAATCCCTGTAATCCATTTCACCCTGCTTGCCTTTTGCATGGAGGATGGGATGAGAAATGGTCTGACTTCATAGAAGCACATAACACTGCTTAAAAGCCAGAGTAAGGTGTCCTTGAAGTTATTAAGAGAAACTATGTGACAGCTCTTTACACTATTAAATATCAGCTACAACTTCCCTGTTAATTTCCAATGTATTTTTGGTTTGGTTTTATTTGCTAATAATATTCTAAACACTGTGCTCATCGTTTTTATCTGAGGTGGTGATACTGAGGTGGGTTCAGCTCCCCGCCCTCTCCCCCCCCCGCCAATATCGTTGGTCTGTTTTATAGAACATGGGAAAAGGGTCAGGGGAAACATAATTAAAATGCCAGCACATGAGCAGATTTTGTCCACATGTTCTTAAGATCTTGAGATCTTGTTGTTCTCGGGTTTGCTGTTTCTAGGCACCAGGTGTTAAGACCAAGCTATGTTAAAGGGGTTTCATATTAAAAAGTATATTTGATGTGGCATATTATTGGCTGCCAGTGCTGCTGTCTTATCCCAACAAGGTAAAATATAAAATTTTTGCATAGCGCTACACTTTGCAGTCTTTTGCAATGTGAAGCATCTAGGTCTTGGGAAACTGAATGCATCTCAGCAAATACTGCTTTGTCTCTCCCTTGTGTCAGCCATGATCTAGGAGGGTTTCTAAATCTTTGCCACTTGAAATCCAGTTGAACTGAAACTTGCTCAAAAAACTGTCAGCCTTGTTGCCTTTTTTGCTTCAACATGCTGTTCATTATTTCCATATACCTTCCCCCACAAATGAAAAGTGGCAAAAAAAAGAAAACAAAGGGCTTTAAAAAAACCCAGATTTCTAGCTGTTGGTGATTTACAATATTTGTAAACAATTAGACTCCAATGAACACAGATGATTTTTTTTTAATTATTTTGATGATTAACATTGTGATGAAAAATATTTTGAAGCCTTGAGATACTGATGTTTGAAAAATTAATTAGAACCATGCTGTGTTTTTCATAAGGATATGATTGTCTATCATGGTGCTTGCAAAAGTTCAGATTTAAAATTCAAAAACATTCATCCAGGATCCCATGTTTAACTAATAATAAATAAAAGAGGCAAGCATGAAAGAAGAAGTTATTAGAGGTAGAAGGAAACATTTTTCTCAAGTAAAATACTTGAGTAGAAACCACCTTTGCTCCTGCTCCTGCCCTTTTTAGTTAACAGGATGCCTAAACTGGAGATCAAAGTGACACGCAAAAGTGATTCTCTGAACAAGCAAGGTTAAGGACCAGCTCACCACTGTTGTTATCTCCTGCACCTTCTATGATACCTCCAGGGGCAGAATTTGGAGTAGGGGGAGGGGCAAGGCCAGAATGAGGATAGAACAATGTTGAAATAGAGTGAAATGTGACTATATCATGCATGCATGAATATGGCATGCTGGGGTCCTGTAATTTTGTACCATGGAAGCTCTACTAAGGAGGCAGCCTGGGAACCATGAACTGAGCAGCCACCACTTGTCAAAGACTGGGGTCTATGCATTTACACCTTTTAAACACGTTCTTCATAGATAGCTACAATACATGAACTGGTTGTCTAGTTGCTACTTGACAGTCCACAGCAGTAACTTGAAATTTCTGGGTTTCCATTCCTCTTTTTCACCTAAAGAAGACATGTAAAGTAGGTCAGATCAATTACTTGCTACAAGCACTATAAACTCTCCCAGAATTACAAAGGGCACCTAAAAAGCCCAACTCAGATGTAGTAAGATGTTTGTAATTAGGTGGGATGAACCTTATCTAAAATCACTGTGTTAATGACTCTGTGTATATATATATATATATAGTGTGTGTGTGTATATATGCAGATACACGTACAAGCCCTGCCCTTGCACACGGTAACTGCTTGTGTCATTTGTCCAAGATTTGCTCCTTCCAGCCTTGTGGTTTCTTTGGAAAAGGAAGTGCTTTTCTATCAATGCTTTGCAAGGTGCTGTCTGTTAGAGTGACATTTATACCTGTGCCTGGAGCAACATCCTGTAAACTTTGCTGGGGTAACCATGAGTCCTTTCTATTTCTCTTCCCAAAGTGACGCTTGGGAATGTTTGATCTCAGTGCTGGATGTGCACAACTTTCTGTTCAGAAATCTAAAACATTAATGTTATGAACATCAGCTGTGGCCTAATTCTTCTGGTACTGTAAAACAACACTGGCAACAAAACTTAGCTGTCTCTGTTATTAAACTGGGCCTTGACTAGAGCTGCTACACTCTGACTTTTTACATACCTGAGTGCAGAGATCAGTAATTTCAGCAAAGTCAAAATCCCTTTCCTTTGTTAAAGACCTCAGATAGGCTAACTAAGAATAACTAAGTCTAACTAAGAATGAGGTGTGGGCCAGACTCTCCCCTTCTTTCCTGCCCTTTTTTTGGTATAAAATTGAGCTGTACTGACACAAAGTTGTGTTGTTATCAACATAATGGTAGTGAACATTAAGTGTGTAGTTGTTATTTCAATCCTTGCAAGTCATTAGCAGTAAACTAGGCCTGTATATTTACTTATCGATGCTAAACACATTGCAGCAGTTGTGACTCTTATAGTTAAGGCTGAAGTGAAACTTCCAGTTTCAGCTCCCACTTTTATACCTAATTATAATGTTCTTAATCTTGTACCAACTTGGCTTGGCTGAAATATCCTACTTGCACACACAGAGAAAAGCATTCATGGTTTTTCAGTCATGAGTAATGTAGACATTTCTATTTCATACCAATAGCCACACAATCTTGCCTTCATATTATATATAATGTTTACATATATAACTTGTTATTTTATATGAGTACATATTTACACATACATATACAGGCATAAACTGATAAGGAAAAATATTTCAGCATTAGGCTTTCAAAAAATTATGAAGTTAGAATACAGTGAAAGGTTCACAATGAAACTTAAAACTTTACTGGCTATAAGATTTCATTACTAACACAAAACTCAGTCCAATACTTTGCTCAGCCCAGGGTCAACTTATTTTTAGCAGGAGGGATAGTCTTATAGTTAAAATGTAAGGGAGAGTAAGGTTTGAATTTCTGCACAAAACTTCACATTGCTGAGTAGTTCCCAAAANAGGGGAAAAAAAAAAAGAGAGAAGAAAAAAAGAAAAAGAATGAGGTCTGTATATTGGCAAGAATGAAACTTTGCTAAATTCAGTGCAACAGCTTTGGATTTGCCTTGATCTGTGTATATGTTTGCTTCTTCATGTGTTTTTTTCCACCACACAATATCACTGCTTTACCCTCTACTGACATTGCAGGGGCAAAGTGGGTGTGAAATAACTCATCCATGCACTAGTCAGAAGTATTTCTTTAGATACAGATGTTTGTGTGGTTACATTCTCTCCTCCCTCCTTTCCCATGTGAGTGCATTCATGCCAATGAGGTTTTCAGAGAGGGAGGGGTGTTAATGCACACACAGTTGCTCCAAGTTCCTGAATAACCATCTTGGAAACAGTTCTGCAATTTCAGGAGTTACCTCCTCAGGCAGGAGGCAGGAATGCTTCCTATTTTAGTCAGCCACCAGCCCAAGGTGTCAATGAAGAGAAAAAAGATCTTGCAATAGTAGTCATGGCACACAGTTAACATGAGCAAATCTCACAACCAACATTTATTATTATCCCGTTTGCTGAAGGGGTCAACTCTGAATAGCAAATTAATTTCTAATCTTTATTTGTAAGTGGGATGTATTTTCTAAATATTCAGAAACATGAAGTGGATATAAACAAAGTAGGTCTTAGAAAGATGAAAAACAGGAAAAGAAAAAGCAGGTGTTTTTTTCCCTGTTAATTGCTTAACAGTCTTCACTAAATAATTTATAGTTATAAAAAATTATAACTATATTGAGCTAATAAAACAACATTACAGTTGATGATTTTGCCGGTAGATCTTATATGTGAGATTCTAAGTTAAGAAGGGAGAATGAGTCATTATTTCTGTCAGGCAATAAGATTTCAAAACATTTGTCATCAGGAATTAAATTCTTGCCTCTCTGAAGCTATGACACAAGCTGTGACATTTTCCTCAAAGGATTTTTGAAAAATATATACACTCATTGAAATTTTACACCTGCCATCAGTTCTCTCCCTTGCACGTTGGGGAAAAGAATACTTTGTGAGCAGAGACATTTTTAAATCCTTTTATGGAAAGACCATTGTATTGTGCTAATATTTTCTTGAACTAAGCAGATGTTTAAACAAAGTTGTAAGACTGCAGCATCTGTGGCTGCTGGGAATCGCCCTACTCCAAGACAGAATCAGGGAAAGTTGCCATAAGGAATTATTCCTCCATGAAAATGAAGCATAGGTTTGGAGGTGACAGACTACCCCTGAGGAGATACAAGGAACCCCTGAGGAAGTTCTTTTCTTTGGCACTTGGCTTTATATGAGCTAGAAGCCCCCCTGGGTCTTCTGCAATTTTTCCAATGGGTGGGAAACACAGATAACATTGAGGAAAGCAATTTTTGACTGCCAAAACTGCAGTGCCTGACAGTTTTGCATCCAAGCAGAACTGATGAAAATCCAAATATTTGTGGATTTTGCTTCAGATGCAAATATTTAGTATAGCTTCAATCCCAAATTGAAGTCCCAATGGAATTTTGATTAGAACTCCTGATATTTTTGCCCCAGTGTTTTCCCCATCTCAAATAATATCAAGCCGAATATTTCTTAATAACTTTCTGAGTGTATATACATGTCAAAAATACTTTAGCTTAGTACACGTTCATAACATGGTATGTGTGTTTTCAAAGCTGGCTTCAGTGAGGATTTTTATGCAGGGTGTGTGTTTATGTCCAAAATAACAAGCAGAAAATTTGCCAGGAGGTATCATTCAAACAGACAAACACACACTTCTTGGCCTTGGGTCAGTCGTGCTGTCAATTGCCTTACACAAAATCAGACTCTGGAAATCACAGCTTAAAACAACAGTCAAGCTTGTGATGATGTTTGGATTAGAAGAAAGGATGTTGCTGAGGCTGAATAAGTATCACTGTCTTCTGTCAGCTAAGTAGACAAAGAAGAAATGACAGAGCTGATCACCGGAAGGAGAATGATGTGTAAAGTGGTCTTAAAATTTTAAAAAGATATCTCAGATTCTGTTCAGCATATTCAGTGGTTACAGATACAAGCTTTCATATTAGTTCTTTGAAGCACACAGATCAGGAAGGTTCAGCTGTTTTGTCCTTCTTGAAAATCCAGAAAGCTTTCAGCAAGGTTTCCTCACCAGTGCCTGCTAGAGAAACTAAGCTGCCACGGGATGAGAACCAAAACTCTGACATGACTCTATCTGACTAAAAGATAGGAAAGAAAAGGTTAGGAACGAAAGGTGGAGGGAAGTCAAGAGTGAAATCCTGCAGGATCTGTGTTCTGGCCTATGCTGTTCAACATGTTCATAAGTGATATGGAAAAAGGAGTGAATAATGAGGTGACAAGGTACACTGATGATAGTAAGTTATTTAGGGTGGTAAGGACAAGGGCCTCTTCACAGTCGAAGAAGGACCTGACAAGATAAAGTAACTGAGTAAACAGAAGATATTTGATCTCAGTAAATGTAAAATAATGCATAAAAGAAAAAGCAATTCTAGTTTTACCTATTTGGTGGTGGGCTTCAAGGTCTATTCCCACTGTCTTTCAGAAATGAGATCTTTGCACCACAGTACACCCTTCCATGGAGACACCATCTCAATGTGCAGAAGCAGTGAAGAAAATAAATCAGAAATTAGGAACTGGTAGGAAACAGAGGACAAAAAGTATCTATGATTATGCCAGCATAGAGCCTGTGGTGGTGATATCTTGAGCAGTGCATGCAGTTCTGGCCTCTCTGCCTTCACAAGGATGTAACAGAGATGAAAGAACGTTTAGTGAAGGAGAAGGGCACAGCTTCTGTAAGGAGCAACTGAGGAGTGCACGAGACAACTGACAAGAGATACAGTACTGCTCTCTGAAATCATGTTTCTCCTATAGAAGACAGATAGGAAATAGATACCCACTGTCTCTTCCAACACAAAGCCAGTTAAAACAAAACAATGAGACCTTATATGGAACTAATGGGCAGCAAAAAAAAAGGGGATATTTCTTCTATAAATTGATGGTAAACTGTGGAACACTTTGCGACTGAATAATTTGGATGCTAATTGTTACTTGGGTTGAAAAACCTAGACAAAAAGGAAAATAAATAAAACTCTACTAAAGATATCCAAACAAACAAAAGAAAGCAGTTTCAGACTAGAATACTCCCTAAACTACAAGTAACTGGTGACTGAGGTTGTATTTTGAGGAAATATTACTGCAGACCTGACCTGTTCTTGCTGCCTTCCCTAGACATCTGCTACTGACATTCTTGGAGACAGGACCTCTGGTGTGGCTCAGCCAAACTATTCTTAGATCATGTATTTGTGACTCAAGATCTGTGTTAGCTTGTTTACACTTCAGTGGACAAACAATAAAACTGCAAGTGTTTCTGGTAAATTCTTGTATAACTCTAGCTGAATAATCATTTACAATCAGAAAGCAGTTTGATGGTCACAAATGTTTCTTTGGCCATTTCAATTTTACATGGAAAACCAAAGGTGATTATTGTGAATCCTTCCCTCCATGCTCAATAAATTCATCTTTGTATTTCTCTTCTCCATCAAATGACTACAGTGTTTTAATCCTGCCTTTGGAAAAGCCACAGGAATATATCCATGGGCCACTGTAAAAACTTCTGTTTCTCCATTTGCTGTTTTTTAGTAAAATAAACTCATATGTCAAACTTTCGCAATACATGGTTTAGTCACATTGTGGAAAGCTACATTAAGGCATTAGTCGGGCAATATTTCTTATCCAGTCTTTCTACAAGCCTCCCCCCTCTATGAAAAGAACTTGACCTGGCAATCACAGAGCACACAGGAATGACTCATTATGTCAGTTCTGGAGATTGTACAACCAACAGGAATAGCATCACTGCCATCAATCCTGACAAAAATAAGAAATTCAGAGTCGTTGAAATGATAGACATGAACACTGTTCATGCAGAAGAGATAATAATGCTACCAACCAGAAAGAAGAGCAGCAAGAGCAACTGTTGCTAAACACAAGGGGATTTTTGACAGGCTGTGATGATAAGAAGTTCTCAGCTGGCAGGCAGACAGAACCCATCCCTGCAGAACATCTTCAAGTCAGGGGATGCCTGTTAGCCAAAGTGCCTGCAAAGGAATAGTGTGATGTGAAACAGGAGTGAAAGATAGAACTCATGTGGCAGAAATCATCATTAGGGATGGGAATTTTAAAAAGTATCTCAGTCTTGTGCCACTGTGATGCCTGTACTTGAGCTTTTCCTAGTCAAAGTTGCCTGCTGCAGCAGAATCTGTTTCCAGCGTTCCTAACTGTGCTGTCAATCACAGAAAAACTCAAAAGTTTATAGGAAATCCTGGTTTATGAAGCTCTACTCCACCAGTTGTAATTTTGCTGTCATCAATGGGAGACATTTGTACTTGCTATTTTTGCAGCTGCAAAAGCTTTTTGTTGTAGCAAAAAAAATAATCCAATACCATTTTCTTTGGGTTGATGCTTAGAGAAAAAAAAAATTATTTTGATTTTTCTTTCTATCTTAAAATGAGAAAGTAATTTGAAGATCTTAGTATTTTTCAATATAAGAAATAAAGAGAGAGAGAGAAGGAAAAGAAATACTCTACCACCAGTAACTACTTCCTTCTCTAACAATAATTATTTAAGTTCTAGAAAATGTGTTAACTGAGATTTCCCTACAGTTCTGTCTCTCTAGCTTGTCAGAAAGAATTTACAGGTTTACTTAATTATGATTTGCTTGGAACATATCTCTGGTAAGAGAAAGATCCAAATATACAGAATCCTTCAAAGACTGCAAGGTCAAGAAAAATAATTGCGAATACAGAAACCTCATTGACCATTGAAATAACTGATGTGATAAAGGTTTTCTTCCTGGAAATTTTAATCAAAGGCTGGATATTTAGATAGAAGACAAGTTTGATTCAATGTCATTTTTTGAGCTCCAAGCAAGAATTCAAACATGAAAGTCCTGTATGACTGAAGGCCTGAAGAGCACTGTGTGCCTTTTATAGGAAAAGAAAGGTAGGACTCCTAAAGAGAATCACACTTATGACTGAGAATTGGCATTGGCAGAATCAGCTATTAAAAGGGCTTTTTGGAAGGAGGTTACTTTGGACAAGTGTTCAGGGGTCTCAGGCGGTGTGAACAGCAATTTGAAGTCCATGCTTTCAAAAGCCCTCGGTAGTAGCTTGAGTACTAGTCCAGAGGCCAGAATTCATGTTCCAAATAAGAAATTCCATCTTGGTGCCAATGGTTTTCTGTTTCAGAGAACAGCTCAGCCAGTCAGTACCTGATCTGCTCTTTTTCAGACATCCCAAGGGCAACCTTCTGTGTGCACCCAGACATCAGCTTAATCGAACGGAAATAATGAACTTCCTGAAGGCGTAGGAAATGGGAGCCTTGATCATGCTTCCTGCAGGGTCTCCATAAGACAATCAAGGAGATGAGATGGGATTTGTAACAAGTCTGAGCCTGTTCTTCTTGAGGGCTTCTTCTTATTCTACCAACAGCATGTCCTGAAGTGTGTTCTTACATTCCAACTGCTACATAGCAGCACCAGGGACTAATATGTAATGGATTTACAACAATAATAATTTCAAATTTTGCATTTCAAGATCAAATGGGGGACTATAGTGACTTATATATGGTCCTAAATTCTGTCTCTCTGGTTTAGTAATCTGTACAAGGAGAATTTAATGAGATGTAATCTCTTCTATACTGAAGAATATCTGGTTAGAATAAACCGCCACAAATGGTTTTAGATATCTATTCTCCTTACCTCTCTTAAAGAAGCCTTGAAGATAGGGAAACTAGGAATATATTGCAAAATTCTTGCAATGAAGAAACAAAACATTTGAAAAACAAAACATTTAGAGCAAATTTATCTGAAGAGGTCATTTGGAGATGCCACTGAGCTTTTCTGATGGGAACTCCTTGGATTCCCAGACATTAACTCTTTTTAATTCGGCATATATCAGTAATTGAATCCTCCATAACTCTTAGAAATTTATTGTTCCACTTACGATCTCAAAAAAAAAAAAAAAAGAACAAAAAATAAACTATTCAGAAGAAGATTATGACGCAGGCTTCCTGCCATCACAGCTATGTGCTAGCTTCAGCAGGGCTGCTGGCTGTTGCACTTAAAGCATGCTGACATTTGCTGGTGCCTCTGTGAACAACTGGCATGATTTGTGATCTGCTCTTTGGGCAGGTGAATGGCAGGAAAATGCAGGCAGTGCACTTAGCTGGCGGGCACCTGTCCTTGCAATCCAAATCCCTGGCTGATATAAGAGAGACAGTGCATTGCCATTTCTGCTCTCTTGGCTGCTGCTACCACCACCTTCTTGTTATTTATTTTTAGCTGGGAATGAGGGGAAAGTGGCAAAGCAAGTTACCCAGCAGATTCACATATAGTTTGGTACCAGATGGTTTCTTGGAGTTTGTCATTCTCAATATCACTTGTGGATTGCTATCTTGCAGCATAAAGAAGGAAGGAAGGAAGGAAAGGAAGGAAAGGAAGGAAAGGAAGGAAAGGAAGGAAAGGAAGGAAGGAAGAAAAAGGAGGAAGGGAGAGAGGGAGGGAAGAAAGGGAGGGAAGGAAATTTATAGGATATTAGCAGCAGCACCACCAGGTTCTGATCACTGTACTCTTACACTAACAGATAAGGAAAATACACTGATATTTCATTCACATTCAGTGCACACGACTGGAGAATGNGCAGGCAGTGCACTTAGCTGGCGGGCACCTGTCCTTGCAATCCAAATCCCTGGCTGATATAAGAGAGACAGTGCATTGCCATTTCTGCTCTCTTGGCTGCTGCTACCACCACCTTCTTGTTATTTATTTTTAGCTGGGAATGAGGGGAAAGTGGCAAAGCAAGTTACCCAGCAGATTCACATATAGTTTGGTACCAGATGGTTTCTTGGAGTTTGTCATTCTCAATATCACTTGTGGATTGCTATCTTGCAGCATAAAGAAGGAAGGAAGGAAGGAAAGGAAGGAAAGGAAGGAAAGGAAGGAAAGGAAGGAAAGGAAGGAAGGAAGAAAAAGGAGGAAGGGAGAGAGGGAGGGAAGAAAGGGAGGGAAGGAAATTTATAGGATATTAGCAACAGCATCACCAGGTTCTGATCACTGTACTCTTACACTATAATAATGGCCAGACTTCGCGAACGAAGATCTGAGGAAGGTCTTTGTACGCCTTCCAGCCTGCGCATTGGATTTATTTTAGGTGGGACACAGTGTGCGCAGAACTGAGCCCACCCTTTAATCCTAAGGTTCATCTGCCGGGGCCAAGCGAGCTTGGACAGTGGCAGTGAGGTCCTCAGGACGTAGGTGGATCGCCTTACAGGGCTAACGGGCTCCACCTACCCGGGGAGTTTCCCCGACCGGGAATCGAACCCGGGCCTCGGTAGTTACAGTGCCGTATCCTTAACCACTAGACCACCAGGGGCTCCCACTCTTACACTAACAGATAAGGAAAATACACTGATATTTCATTCACATTCAGTGCACACGACTGGAGAATGTAGTAATTTGTTTTCAGCAGGTTATTTTGCGTGTAATTGCCATCCTTGGACAGAACTTTTCATGTGTGGAAATCAAAAACCAAAACCAAAGAAAGAGAGGAGAAACAGAAAAAGATACCGACATGTGCCCTGCCGAGCTTCTTTTCTTGTGCTTTCTTTAGAGCTCATCAAGATGAAGAGGAGACTGAGTCATGTTCCTGCAAATCTGCAAAGTATTGAATTCACTGAATCTGCATCAAATTTTGGGATTCTCTGTGTCATGAGATGACTGAAGCTTCCAAACATTGGGTCAGCTTCAAAGTCTCAAAGCATGAAATACAGAAGTAGCCTAGTCATATTAGAAATGAGCTTCTAAGGACAAACTGAAAGTACACAACAGCAGAACTCTTGTGGGAAGGGAGTCACTGTTTTCTCCTTGCTGTTGTGGTGCAAGCCCTGAAATGGCTGAAGTCTCTGGGAGTAGGAAGCTTGCTATTGACATCTATTGATGAAGAGGAGAAAAGCAGCTCAGACTGGCCTGAAAGCACCACACATCAGAGGACGGATAGGGCCGGGAGCCCTTTGTGAGCATCTGCTCGTGAACAAAGGGAAATAATTAAACCAGCCTAAACTTATTTTCATCTCTTTTTTTGTGGGCTCATTTGCTAAAAGAGCTTCTGGTTAGGGATCTGTTCTGAGAATCAGTTTTACTTCATAAGAATTAAACTCAAAGGTCAGATCATAAAAATCTGCAATTTACTATGCAAGTTAGCTATGTGAAAATACTGATTTGTCCCATATGCCATTCAGCTTTTATCTTTCTTATACAATCAGCTCATATCCTAAAATGTTATACAATATAGTTGCACTAGTTTGACTTTTTCTACCATAAATTCAAATTGTTTAATAATGACCATTGTGATTCCACAGCACTTACAGTGTTGTCTTATAACGGCTATGTACATACATAAATCCCAGCTTTCATTGTGTGTACACACTGCATGACCAGGGAATTATTTTCACATGTAATTATTTGCCATAGTTCCCTCATTACTGACTAAGCGTGGTTTTAGTTCATTTGCCAATTTTTTAGCTTTTCAAGCAGAAATATAGGCAGGAACTGCCATCAGGTTCCCATTTCTAGTGTTTCAGTTTGCCTTATGTCATAAAACCCTTTGATACACATAAATATGTTTTCACATGTGTGCAAAGAATTGTTTTCAAAGTACAGCATGATCCCATGGACAAGAAAACTGCCTGAACATGCTTCCAAACACAGTCCCAATGCAGTCCTGATGAGTTTGTCTGCAGCTCTTCACGAAGTTAAGAGTTCACTCTTCTGAAAAGTTCACTCTTCTGAAAGTTAGCCCTAACTTTCTTGAAATGAACAAACAGATCCCAACAACAACAGCAAAACCAAGCTTGAATGTATTAAACAGCTATTTAAACTGTTAAACAATATGGGTTTTCTTGTGCATCAGCAGGGAGCTAAGCTTTCCCCAACAGCTCTGTGATGAATGGTGGTGCATTTGTGTCAGCTCAGCTGGCAGGTCCATGCATTTTTTCCAGTTTGTCCTAGGCCTGAAAAAGTTGGGAGAGAGAAAGCAAGCTTCTCAAATTATATGAAGGAAGACTTTGAGTTTTGTCCTTTAATTGGGCAGATCCTGGGGTAGCACGGCAGTGCACTTTCACCTAAACCCAGAATGAGTACAGATAGAAGATAAGATAAGAGATGCTGGGGAATATATGCAATTAGCAAATCCACAGAGCAGCCAGCAGCCCAGGTTGTTCCCTGACACCTTCTCCTAGTTTGTTTTTTTTTTTTTAATATATCTAATGAAGTTTTCCGGTGCTAAATAAAAAGGACTAAGCACCAACAGCTGAATAGAAGCCTTGTCTTGAAACTCTTACAGCAGATTTTGGAAAGACTCTCAAATCTACACAAATCGTAACATGAAGACAATGGTAAGCCCCCTCATCATATTCATCCCAGGCTTTTTCCACATTTCAGTCTTCCACTGCACACAGAGACATGTGGTTGCTTTAGTCAGCAAAGCAAACTGCATGGACAAATTAGGATGCTAAAAGCACTAAATAATTGAATCACATTACCTCTTCTGTACTGGCAAAGTAGGGACATTCAAATACACAATTCACTGGTTCTGTATGAATCAAAATACAAGTTTGATAAACACAAGCATCACATTATATTTTGCCTTACCATGAAACCTTCAGACCTCCTTAAAGTTGTGAGGAACTGTCCTCTCTAAGAAGTAGATATACTCCTAGATAGGTGCTATGAAGAGTGCTGCACGGTGATGTAGACAGAAGTTAACAAACTCCTTACCTCATCCTGATCCCCACTGTGATCACCAGCTGTTTTATATATAGACAGAAATGTATTTTTCTGTCTATATGGTGTTATAACTAGACGTTGAAATAGGACAAAAGCACTTAGGCCACCTATGCTCTTGGATCCAGCACCAAAATTCAAATGTCCTGTGTTTGATCGATTAGCAGAAGAAGATCACTGCCTTTTTATTAAAACCTGGCAATCTGTTTCATATTAGTATAAACACTGAGAGGAAGAGTATAAATTCTTAGTGAGGAGTGCTCCAAATATACATTTGATTAAAACGATGCCTCTTCAGAGAGGTGGACTGTATTTAAATGTTTTGGATGGAACACATATTTTTTGGCAGGCTTGCATGTAGAATTTGCATTAATATGCTTGTATGGATATGCTCTTTTTAAGTAGCACACATCAGAACTGGTATTATTTTCCTTTGAGTCCCTACCACAACATCACTGGGTGTAGGAGGTAGATGAGGCTTTTAAGAGAACCTAGGAATACAACACACTGTTGAGCTTCACAACTTCTAAAATTCATTAACTACCAGCATGTGTAAAATGTCATAACATCTGAAACATTTAACACCCATGCCCATGAGGATGGAAATCTAGGAAAGGGTAAGAAAAAATTACTCAGACATGTCTATCAGCTAAATCTGTAGATCATTAAATCACAATGCATTTCATTGTCATTCATGCTATCACTCAAGCAAAAAAACCCCAACATACTTGCAGACTGACAGAAATCATCCATTGGCATATTTATGAGGCATCATTTTTTTATTCCTATTAATCCTTCTCCTTAAAGATGTGAAATTTTATACTTGTAGTGGTTTGGTTTGGTTTGGCTTAGGCCTCTTCCTGGTAACCAGGTAGAAACTAAGGAAGTACCCATATCCCAGTATTCCATTCTATTCTTTATGTAAGCAGAAATATAAATAGAAGGGGGGAGGAAGTTAAGGTGAGATTGTCTTCTGGTGGAGTTGGAGAGGGCAGCTGTTTTGCTCCTGATTCGAGAGGAGAGATTTCTACATTCTTAAGGAAAGTATAAAGATTTTGTTTGCTAATTCCTTATTAGCTGTGTATATCTGTTTTGTCTGGTTTTGGGGTGTTGGGGTTCTTTTTTTCTTATATGTATATAGTTTTATAACTGTATATATGTGTAAAATATATATATATTGCTTTGGTTTCTGTTATTTTGTTTTTTTTGTAGTTTTTTTCCCTTTCCTTTCCTTCCCCTGTGTTCATAAAAAAGAGCTGGGAGCCACTGCTGTGGTCCTGGGCACTTGGCTGGGGACCAGGTCTAAATCACCACAATACTTTGAGTACATTTGCTGTTTCTGAAGACAAGAAGACTCCAGAAATTTGAAAAACCAAGATATAGTATATTATAGCTTTCTCCAGAATCCACTGCAAGATACTAAGCATAGCCCTATTTTAATTTTCTTTTTATTTGCTCAGATTTTCAGTAATATTAATAATAGTAACAAGAAAAACACTTCTAGCTATCCACAGATCATTTCCATGTAGTCTTGGCCAAAAGAGATTTTCTTATTGTGCTCTTTAAAAAAGTAACACTTAAAAACCTCAAAATGTTCTCCATGTGCTCCAGACTAAAAATGGCTAGCTTTAAAAACTGTGGAGTAAGATTTACTTTGCAGAATAAGATTTGGCCATCAAGAGAGATCTGAAGAAAAGTTAGTTAGATGGATACATTCAGAATCAAGGTATGTAATCGACTACATTATGTATCCACTTATAAAATTTCTTGCTTTTATCAGTGTCATCCATGCCTATGAAACTTGGCTGATGCTTAAAAGCCCTGTCAGGAGCGTGCACTTCGTTGTGTGGTTCCAAGTACCCAACCTAAGTGTTGCACAGCAAGACACACAACAAGGGTCAGTACTGGGCACTTCTCACAGGCACGTTAGTATCTTCCACTCCAAGACGCTGTCTAGCGTCTCTGACTATGTCAGAGACATAGTCTAGAAGGTAGAGTTTGCTAAAGAAAAGCAGTGAAGCCTTCTGAACAGGACAAGAAAAGAGGAATTCTTCAATACATTTGAGGGATAAATAGAATGAAATTTTTCTTGTTCATACACTTTCCAGTTACTTCAGTCAATCATGAAAGGCTTCTGTTCTGTTTGATTGGATGGGGCTCTGAGCAGTCTGATCTAGTTGAAGATGTTCCTGCTCATTGGAGTAGGGTTGGACTACATGACCTTTACTGGTCCCTTCAGACTCAAACCATGTGATTCTACTTAAGAGTTAGATATTTAGGTGGTTACGAATTAGGTGTTAGACTTTAGAGAGGAATCCAGTCTCCATAGTCCAGTACAGAAATATCTGGCATTGTCCAGTGGGAAAGAAGATTGCAATGCTCAGTGGTTACAAACCTCTCTCTTGAATAAGTAGACATCTGCCTGTGGGCTGCAAGGAGTCACCTATGGCCATCTGCATCCTTGGCATCCATGCACAGAGACAGTTCCCCAAATCCAGTACCTGAAAAACCAGGCAGCATCAGCCAGCCCTGCCTATCTTTTGGTGGTATTCAAGTATTACAGCCCTTGGCCATGAAGTAGAAAATTGAATGGGAGCTATAAGTGCCATGCTCAGTCTTCACGAGCTCAAATTTCCATTTCCCAAGAAAGCATCCTAATCACAAATAGGAAGGTGCTATATAAACGTGAACAGCTTCTGAATGACAGGAATGGAGATTTTGGACCTTAATCTGCTTGACTCTGGCTGCAATTCATATATCATTGAAAGAGAGGAGAGAAATCAACCCAAAGTCCCCGACCCAGCAAGGGTCTATGCCTGGCCATATGCGGGTGCTGCTTGAGTATCTCAGGCCAGACTGGAGCAGGAAGGAAAGACAATGCAGCTCTTCAGGGACCTCCCATAAAATCACTTCTGTTCCTGTGAGATGTCAGGATGAATTGCTGCTCGCAGTAGATTGTGCAGCTGTTCAAACTGTGATTGTGCTGCCCTCTGGGTACTTGGAGCTTGTCTCTCTCTCTCACACTGAACATGCCTTGGAGCAAGAAATTCCCAGATAATAGTGGTTAGATAACACACCAAAGCAGCTGATATTATTTTTTAAAAGGTTTCATCCCTCTTCCCCTCCCTTAATCTAGTGGTTGACATCTTAGATATTGGGCTGCTTGTAGCAAAGCCCGTGTGGTCCTATTTTTAGAATGTACCCAGCACATTATAGGCCTGATGCAAGCCAAGTATGTTATTGTAAGTCAGTATTGGAAAAAGGTTGTTAAGAGCAATGCACTTTTGAGGTTGCCAAGCAGGCTGAGGGGACTGTTAATGATACACAGTGGATTTGCCTCCTCCCGTTCAAATTCCTCCTTCCACATTTCAGACATTGGGAAAATGGCCACTCCACTGAAGATACTTGCTGCATGACTTCATGCCTGTGACACTTCATCAGAGTGTTTATCTGCCCCCATCTCCTTAAGGTTAGATGAAAGAGAGTCACTGGCTCCTTTTAGTAGTTTTTCCCTTCTTCTCAACATCCTGGCAACTACAGATTAATTTTCTGTGTGCCCTTTAC
This sequence comes from Pachyramphus minor, assembly GCA_013397135.1. Taxonomy (NCBI): domain Eukaryota; kingdom Metazoa; phylum Chordata; class Aves; order Passeriformes; family Tyrannidae; genus Pachyramphus; species Pachyramphus minor. The sequence goes on along the minus strand of VYXB01008717.1, from coordinate 217,131 downwards.
ACCGTTCCAGACAGTTAGCGACAGTTACATAGTTAGCGACACTTGTTGAGGGAAGTTGCTTCAAAAATCACTTCACAAATTCAGTTCCTTTTGGATTTCCATAACAATGACTAAAAGCTTTCCTTTCTTCAGCGAAAATTTTAGACTAATGCAAACCCTTCCTCAGTTAGGTACATCTATTTATTTATTTATTTATTTTTAAAAGCCCTTTTCACTAAATTCTAACATTTTACCTATCAATGTACATATTGATAGATAAGTTTATTTTCTATGTATCAAAAAAATTCTGAGATACAGCTTTGAGTGCTCATGACACAGAAGGCTATTAATGATCTTTTCCAGGTCTCCCTTGCAACCTGATCACACAAGCAATGTTTATCTTCTGTGCTTGGATAAATTGTAGAAAGCATACCTGTGACACTTTGGAAAAGAAGTAAGAAGTTTTAACAAGAAGATTTTTAATTTTTGATCCACATATTTGTGCCTGAAGAGATTTACAGAGTTGGAGACTTTCCAGTTAGCAGGGACCACCTATCTGGAAGAGGAAAGAAGAATAGAATTACCGTTTACACCTCTCAAGGACAGTATGCTCTAAAGTCTGCAACATACAATAATGTACTTCCAATTTTCCCTTCTATTCCATATTCCATTTAGAAATCAAAGGTGAAAAAAGCCAACAAATTATGTTAATTTATATTTAGAAACCTGTAACACACTTTTTATCTCAAGTTTCATTTGTGATATCTACCCCTATGTCTTTATTTGCTTTGTTTCTCTTCACACTTCATAGGAAGATATACAAAGCTTTATTTGGATGGATAACTGGTGTTGGTGATTTAAATGCACTGGTCTCAGGACCATGTTAATTTCTATGTTCGTCTCATTTAATATCCCTTATACAAGCATTCTAAAATAGGTAAACCTGTATATATATAGCACATTCTATTCTGCTTGGTTTTGTTTGCTCTAGTAATTGCAGGTGTCTGATCTACTTTTACCATGATGTTCTGGGATGCATTATTCTTATAGGCTATTGTGTGAAAAACAAGCACAAAATTTGTATAAAAGCCAGTGAAATGCACTCAAATTAGTTCTCATTTCTCTGTAGTTTATTGTTGTTTGTGTAATTTATCAAGAATCAGCCACTTCTCAAGTAAAGGACTAAGAACTGACTAGAAAGCTGCATAGGGATGTTCTATAAAGTGTTGATATGGTATCCTAAAGACACTCTAGAAAAAAAGAAAATAAGATTTTTAAACCATTTACTTCCAAGAAATACATGTATTTATTACACCCTCTCCACTGTTCTGTTGAAGATGATGGCCACAGACACTGGATTTTGTATAAGTTTCTCAAAGAATGGTGTATGAGCCTAGTTTATTTCTGTGGTAGGAGCTTTTTAACTTCCTTTCTTTGAAATCTTTTAAATTTAAAAAAATGCAGTCAATGCTGCACTGTGTATACTGGAATAGATCACAGTATAAATAGAGGAAAAATGAAAATAAAATTCCAGCTGAAATACTTGTCCAGGAATAGTCAACCCAGATTTAAAGTTTACAAAAAGCCAAAACCAAAGAAGTCTTTTCACCACTAATCTTATTTTCGAATTATTAATGTCTTTCCAATAATAACATTGGTTTAAAAATAACAATAATATTTACCATCTACTAAGTGCCAGAAATCAAAGTCTTTGGGATATTCAGTTTTAGTTCCTAAGTGACACATGGCAAGATAATATTACCTTCCAGGATTTTCTGTGCCTGGGCTGTGGGTTTAAATGGGTCTGCTGCATTCTCCAAACCTTTGAGAGCTGTCTCTGGAATGTGCCAAAAGCTTGTAACTCACTGTTGTTTCTATTAGATGCTTCTACTTATTGCCACTGTTTAAATAGGTCATTAGCACATAATAGAAGTAAGATAGGAGGAAAAGGCAGACTAGATGTGGGGTCAGGAGTAAAGATGCACCTTGGACAGAATTTGTCATGTTTGGTTTTTTCCTTTTAATTATAAGTTACATAGTTTCTTTGTAAAGCGTAGCTCAGTTTTGCTGCCCAAAATCACTATGAAACATTAGATTCTCAGAGTTAGTGTTTTTGGAAATATGTATGGTGCTGCTAGGAACTAGGAGTGAGTACAAGGGTATGGGCTGTTGCAAAACCACAGGTGACCTCCATGTCCATGGACATGACCTTAGAAGAAATCCTTGAAATCTACCACGCTTGTGCATACTTTTCTGGGCAGTAAAAGCAGGGAGTAAATGTATTATCCTTGTCAAAGATGAGAAATCTTAACAAGGAAATCATCTCGGAGGGAAGACCTGGAAAAATTGTTCCTGTGGATTTTGCAACATAACTTTTATGTACTCTGTGACTGATTCCAAAGCTACCGAAGCAGCTATTTCTGGCTGCAATCAAAGCAAGATAGATTTCACCAGAAAGTAATTTGGCTTATGATATTTTCAAGGATGGCAGTTAAGTGGAGAGGAAATTCACATATATCCTTGTGAAACAATATCCAACGTGAAAATAATAAGAAAATTGGAGAAAAACTACTGATTCTTTCTACAGTAAGTACTATTACTTGTGGTTAATTTTTTTTTAAATATCATGGTCATACTTATGATTTCAGAGTGAATGGTGACTCTTGTTGTCTATATCAGAAAATAAATGTCTAATCTGACACCTTCAGAGAAAATACTAGTAATTTTAGAAGTAATTTTTGAAGTAGTGTTGCTTTTCTGTTCTTTAGCTCTGCGTGTTCAACTACAAAGCTTTAAAGTGCTGCTCAGTGGAACCTCAGTTTGGTGTATTTTTTATGATTTATCTTTACAAAAAAATTGTTAATGACCACGCTTTCGCTAGGCAATGGTACTTCCCAAAGGTATAGAAATCAGCATCTCTTTGCCACCCAGGCAGCCAGTTGCTGTGCTGACCTGCCAGTCAAACTGAATGGGCTGCCCTGAAAGCTGAAGAAATTCATTACAGTTTGATACTTATGCGGTGTCAAGTGAACTCAGTTTCTAAGGCTGGAGATGATGTGAGGAGTGATTAGCACGGCACTTGTCCAAGACGCAGCAAGGGTTATGGCCATCCTTATGGTCAACAACTGCACAAATATGAAATGGGCTGAGTGTGTGGAAGCTGGATTCCACAAATTATTTGAAGTGTGGGGCTACCCCCTAGCTCTATTTATTATTCCAGTTCTTGGTGTAGCGCTGATGAAAAACTGTGTTTACATTAGGCTGTTCCCATTATTGGGACAACATTATAGCCAATTTTCCCCGGAGCAGCTTTTGCCGCAAAGTGCTGGCAAATGTGACATGACAACCTTGTTTAAAAGTATTCAGCTTGGGATGAGGAGCTGTATTTGTTTTGTAAACGTCTTGGTGTTTTAAAAAACAAACTTGCATGTCTGTCACCTTCTGGGGCTAAACACTCCTGCCACAGGATCTAAGGCAAATAAATATTTGTCCATTTTGTGTTAGGAGTTTGGTGAGGCAGAGGGCAGAGAGGAGAAGCAGAGTACAGGACCAATGGCCCCATCCAGCCATTGGCTTTCTCAACATGACCATGCAATCTGGGAGAGTGGTTGCCCAGAGCCTCAGACGAGAGCCCTTGTCTTGGATGCCCTTTGTGAGGGGTCACAGACAGACCTGGCATGCCTGGGCCCTTGCTTTCATTTTGAGCAATACTGTTGATAGATAAAGACATACAAAGAAACCCATTTAGACAGGCTGTATTACTCCAGCTGCCTGGCGTACTCTCCTCCCCCTGATGGCAATAGGCTTGGCAGCCAGAGAAAAAGGAGGTTCAGAGAGATTTTACTGGTTTGTTGTCACTGTCAATAAGTAATAGCTCTGGTTTTAATAGCCAGCCTCTGAGTAGCACAGCCTCCACCCACCGCCCGGCAGACATCTGAGTAAGCACTTTTCATGGGGGTGGCAGATGGATGACTATATATTACATAACCCGCCGCTGCCAAACCCTGCACGGTTCCATGTGCGACGCATTAAGCAAATTTTCAAATAAGCCCATGAAATGTGCATGCTTGCAGATTCGGGTCTGGCTGTAAGTTCTGCCAGATGGTTGCAGTGCCCTACCTCGAGCAGCGCTGCTGTGCACAGCGCCAAGCTGCACCCAGCATGGCTGCACAGGCACCCCAGCCACCCTGTGGAGGTGGCCATGTGCGGGCCTTACTGGGGAGACAGATGTGTCTGGACTTCCCTGTGGAGATGGCCACATGTGGGCCTTGCTGGGGAGATAACCACATCTGGTCTCTCCAGGGGTTTGGCTGCACGCGAGCCTCTCTCAGGAGATGTCTGTGTTTATGCCTCTTACCGGGACTGGAAGGTTCATGGAGAAGCAGAGAAAAAGCCATGCACGGCTGGGAAACCACTTGGTGAGGGAATGGCCCCGCAGGGCAACTGGTGGGGGGAAGAGAGAATGGCAGTGCATGAGCAGGGATTTTTTGAGGAGCACTCCTTGTCTGCTTAGAAAGGGACATGCAGTTCTCCAGGGAAGTACAAAAAATGAGTGTTGCTCTAGGCATTTTCTGAACCTGTTCACCTGGAAAGCCTGTCGTAGCAGCCTGGGCAAACTATCTATCTGCTACCAGTTCCCTGACTAGCAAGAGTGGTGTGAGGGCTTCAGAAAAATTGGGACCCTAGGTATAAGCACTGCAGATGTGGCAGGGTTGAATGTCTCTTCGTTAAAACAAAAAATCAGATCTCAGAATGAAAAAAGAAATTTAGAGCATTGTGTAGGTATATGTTAGTGCTGCAGAGACACCTGACAATAAAACCTAGTTCATACAGAGTCATAGAATCATATGGAATCATAGAACAATTCAGGTTGGAAGGGACCTGTAAAGATCACCTAGTCCAACCCCTCTGCAATAAACAGGGACATCTTCAAATAGTTCAGGTTGCTCAGAGCTCCGTCCAAGCTATCCTTGAATGTTTCCAGGGGTGGAGCATCTACCACCTCTCTGGGCAATCTGTTCAGTGTTTAACCACCCTCTAGGTCAGAATCTTCAACTTTATACCTGAAAATAGTCAAAATAGTTTATGAAGGAGGGCAGAGGGGAGCTGGCAGAAGGAGACTTTTCAGAGAAGACCTATTACTGCAGTAGGTTGATTACTACTTGAACAACAGCAGTGACAACTGTGGGCTCAGGAGTGACTACACTCTTGGTTTAATGGCAACCCTACCCACTGAACAGGAAACTCGGAAAGGGAAGGCAGTCTTGTGCTGTTCTCTGAGTTCCAATCAGGGGCTATAAGTTGTCTTGGATGTACATAGAGTACTTGAACAACATGCTGGGGATGGTGATAGAGGAACATGACCAAATAAACAAATTCAGCTAAAGTACAGGACAGAGGCTTGGTAACAAGCCATCACGACTACAGCATGAGACTACAAAGAGTTCTGCATGTGTCTGTTTTAATGGGGATACAAATGAATGACTCACCCAGTGCTTTGTGTTGTAAGTCGCTAGATCGTGAACATGGCATAGCTCAGTTTCCAGCTAAGAAACACTTCATTCAGCAGTTAAGTGGTTGTTATCTGGCAGTCTTTATACATGTGATTTACAAGGAACATACAGATCTCCATTACCAGTGTGAAAGACCACCAATATAAAATACAGCAAATGGGATTTTTATCTTTCAGCACACAGCAAGAGTGGATGCATGAGCCACGCTTTTCAGGCTGTATGTAATCAATCTAATGTAAGACATTATCTCCAAAACAGACTAAACTTAGGACTGCTTTACATGACTTCTTACCTTTAAATATATTTGACAATCTGCTCCCCTGGTATCTCGCAAATTCTCTGTGGCCGCTACAAGATGTTCGTCACCAGCATGAAATGGTTACTGATGCAATGCAAAGCTATTATGTCAGAGGAATCTGCTGACAGGCTAAGGAGAAAATACTTAACAAAAATCACAGTCCATTTCTATTTTGGGTTTTAAATCAGCTTCAACAATCTCTCAAGATGAGAAAAATGTGCACAGACTAGGAAAGCAGTCAATGAGGGAATGAATACCTCACAACAGAGATCAGGAAACTGTAAAAAATGGAAAGTTAAAAAACAAATTGAGAATTTAACAGTGACTGTACATCTTTCATATTTTGTAGAGTTATTTTCTATCAAAGAAGAATCTGAGAGCAGCAGAAGAAAACATGTCTTAATGTCTTAAACTTTGCTCTGGAGCAGGATGCTTTAAGGATTTAAAGCAAATAATTTCTAGGGCTGGTTTTCAGAAAGTACAAAGCTTATTAATTATACTAAGGAAACCATCATTAGTATAAAATTTGGATCAACACTACTCTCCCTCAGACTCAGAGATATGAATGATCAAGAGACTTCCAGACCTGCTGGGCACTCTCCGTGGGAAGTGAGAACTCCAGACCTAACGACATTGGATCATTTCATTCACTTAGGTGGGCTCCAATCTGGCAAGCACTTAGGATGTAAGGATTAGGGCTGTGTAAACAAATGGAAAATTATAGCCTTCCTATTTTTTAATGTTTTTTCCTCAAAAGGAAGTTGAAAAAAACCCCTACATTGAATAAAACATTTAGTTAGAATCAAACAAAATCTCAGGTGCTTGCAAATAGATTGTAGGAAACAAATTGTGTAAAAGTCAGAATAATTATTATCTCTTTCTTTTCTACAAAAATAAATCAAGGAAAATATTTTCACCGACAAAGCTATTAAACATTCCCCATCCAAACTTGCAAATAGACTTGGGATGACCAAAACCACATGTTCTGGGGTTCCCTGAAGGGTTTTTCCCCAGTTCTTGTGCCTAATTTTGCATATACAGGCAGTTTACTTGCAAGTAGCAGAGCTATTCTTACCTAAATAACTGCCAAGTGTTTGCAGCATGCAGCCTTCATGTGTGTGTTATGACCCATCTCGAGATTTAGAGTCCATTTTGTTGTGAGTAGTCATATGGATATTAAGAAGAGAATTTTACTTGAACATTGTTTTGGTTTTACTGTGTTAATTGATAATAAATGTTCTGTGTTTGCCAACAGAGTAGAAGAAACTCAGAAGGAAATGGATTTAAATTGGGGATAAATTTTGGTTTATATGTTTATGTCACACAGATTTTTAAAAATGTGTAGTGTCAGAGCAGGAAATTAATGTGTCCTATGATCTCAGTGTTGTGTATTTATAACTTGGGTTAAAGGTGACATCATAAACCCTCAGAAAGTCCTTGTATACAGAAAAAACAATGAGGGGGAGAAGACTGCTGACCTCTCATTCACATCAAGAACACTCAACCATAAAATCAAAGGTTTGTATCAGTGATTTTTGTAAGTCTAAAGTTTCCCTGTGTGGTGAATCTTTAATGAGAAGTGCATTGCTCCTGTCTTGGAGATAAGGAGTTTGAGTGTCAAAATCCCTTTCAACTGTGGGGATTTGGGGTTTGAAGATATTATAAATATCTTTCTATTTAGTTGTAGTCCTTTCTACAAGCACTAATGAAGGAGAAAAGGAAGAATAAAACAGTTTCTCACCAAATCATCCTGCAAGGGTAAGGAAAAGGGCAATTTCTTTTCTGTCTTTTAGGGGGACAGGTCTTGGGACTTTATGTAGCCCAGGAATAGTGATAACTCCAGGTCCTTCACTCCTTGGTTTCAGTAGCAGTAGGAAAAAAGTAAGTTATCTTTCCCTGGGAAATTCAGCAAGGTTATGCGTATGTGTGGGCCCCTTCCACTACTCTCCAGGAATGACCTGCCCCACTGCTTCCCCATACACTCTTTTCTTTTTCCATTTTTTTCCCAAAGTTAACAAGTCTGGAAATAATTAAGAAATCCATTCAGCTCTCTAGCACTTTATAATTCAATTTACTGCTCTGCGTGTGAAAATTTGAGCTCAAGGCAGTGTTTATCTGTTATAAAAATGCTTTCTTGAAGGGGGAAAAACATTCTTCCTTGCTTGTAGCCCATGTCTAGTTACTTAAAACATTAAAACTACAGGACTGATGAGTACAAGTAACATTTTTGTCGTTGCTGTTTTAGAGTACATGGTGCTTTATTTCTTGGAGTACAGAACACAGAAACATAAAGTAGAAGGTACTTTTGCAGTGTTTTTACCATCATCCGGTCCAGATTTAAGAACAGCGATGTGATAATATCCCCACTGTGTCAACATGAAATCAGGATGACAGATTCTTGACTGGATTTGAAGAATAATATCAATAAGGTGGGAGGTTAGTAAGCAATGCTAATTTATGGTCTTTTTAGTCCCATACTGCCAACCATACAAATGCTTGAAATTGTATAAAAGTAATTAAAGCCTTTGCTTTTGAAATAAACATACTGTGTTGTGATCTTCTCATTTTCAAAGAATTTTGTATACTTGCAGTTTGTCCAGCATTAGACCTGGAAGCACAGGAGTGGTAGAGCTTGCTAATACACAGCAGTACATAGGGAAGTAAACGGCCTATTTAGATAGTGTTATACATAGGCATCTTCCTGGAGTTCTTGGCTAAAAAAAAATATGGTTTTTAGAGTAATACATTCTGCCCCACCCATCTCTGGCCATGGTTGGCCTTATGTCAAGATTGCCCTCACTGGCTGTATCTACACTAGCAACTTAATTATACCTGGGATCATTCCCTGGCTGTGAGGTCAGCTGGCACAGAGCACCAGCAGCCACATCATTAACATCTTGCAGGGGATGATCTTTGGCTTATGCTGAGTCCCACTGCATAGAGAACGAGCTGAAATCATGCCTGGGACCATTCTAACTATTCAAAATATAGATTATTGACTCTATTGCATTTATTCTAATAGCTGGTAAACTGATATTTAATTTATGACTATAGATATAGAGACTGTGTTGTGCACACAGAAGAAAAGGGATATTTCTCTTATATGCATCTTCGTAACCTTCTTGAGGTGCAGGACAGGTAAGGCAATTGAGAGGTATATGAAGAGTAATAGGAACAGCCACAGTTAAAAGTGTGTGGAATAGCATTTTCTTGCTCAGATTGCCAAGGGTTTACAGAGATGTGTAGCGTTTGACCTTCCACTGCAGGCGACTTGGCACTTGGAGGTGCCACTGCAATTGTGAAGCAATTCAAAGTACAAATACTTACTGGAGCTGGCTTTCTTAAAACCATAGATACTAAATTTCCAAAGAAACCATGACTAAGAAAGCGCATCCTTCAACTCTTTCTGCTTGGCTAGTCAACCCTTGCTTTATGACTTATAAAACTGTTAGAACATATCTGAGAGGTTAATAGAAAAAATTGTGTGCAACTGTTACTTGTAAAACTTTTCTATTTGACTTAAGCTGTTTTGGTGTGTCTCCAGTGGTGACTCAATATCTGACAATACAGGTTTCTGAAGACTCTGTACTTTCTGTACTCATTCTGTAACACAATGGCCTCTTTAATGTTGTTGTAATATGAACAGTGATATTCTTGTCTGACCACAGACTTTCTTTCTAAGACTTGGACAACATAAACATCTTTGCTTTGAAGGGGTAGCAACGAGAAGAGGATAATCCCGCCTACTGGTGCCTAATTTGTTATTATCTAACCAAGACTTTTAAGAAAGCCTTAAGCCTTGACAAAAATTAACTGGGAATATTAAAATCCTGATAGGAATCAAACCAGTCCAGAGTCTTAAAAGCTATGCAGCACGTCTTTGTGGAGGGAGAGATAGGCCCTCTTCTGCAAAGACAACTTTCTGTGTGCCTTACTACTCTTTCCTATGTTCTCAAATAAAAAGGTTTCAGAGCATCGTGAAAGCATGACACCAACACCTTCAGACATCAAACTCGCTCTTCTATCACCACTGCAGTTTTTCTGGGGTGCTGAGTAATATCCAGCATTCTAGGAAGGGTCATTAATGGTGAGACAGTCTGTGTTTCAATCACCTGCCTATCAATCAAATTCCTGAAGGCCAGAGTTCAATTAATTGATGACACCCTTGAGGCAACCTAAGCAGTTAACAAGTCAGTGAGACTTGGTAGAAAAACAAGCAGTAAGTTTAAAAAAAAACCCCAATAACAAAACCTCCCATAACTCTCATTTGCCATTTTACCTCCCTCTGATTTGACTTTCCATTGCTGCCCCTTACTTACAAAGACAATGCATACTTTTCATGCAAAAAGCATGGACTAGACACATTAAAACAAGATGTATTTCAAACCCAGACATCCTCCATGCCAGAGATAGATTCACGATCTCACAAATGCCAAAGGGAAATAACCAGAGTTTATCACAGTCCTAATAGCTAACTTCGTTGTTTTCTTTTCTTCTTAGCTGCTTTAAATTATTTCTCCATAATTCACAAATTTTCAATGAGTTGTGCTTCAAGTCTCCCTTTTGTAGGATTTTCTTTTGTATTGCTTTGATTTAATGCATTTACTTTTTGACTTTCAATAACCTCTGATATAGGAGTTTGCATCACTTAAATGACACCCCCAAAAACCTCTGAATTATGTAAGAACCTCTCCCAAACACAGAATCACCTTCTTTTGTGGTAATAAATCAGAGAAACATGGTTTTAACAACAAAAAAATCTAAAAGAGTGAAATCAACTTGGTCTAATCAAGAGAATTTATCTTGTCCTTACCAAAGTAAATATGCATGTTGATAGAATTTAGATGCAATTAGAACTTAATGTTTTTGCTAAATGTTTATGTACATGTAGATGTTTATGTCTATGTAGATGTGCTTAAAAAAATCATTTAGCTTAATTATGCACCAATTTGCACCAGGCTTTTAGCTGAAAAGTAGGTTTCATTGGTGTAATGGAGTTTGATATTGCCTTATGTTAAAATTACTCAAACTCACTAGTTTCTCAAGGTATGTGTAACCATACTGGACGGCTTTGCCTGACAAGTTTCAGACATAAATAAATCTTCTGACAGACCCGTTCTGGTCTCAAAATGTGTGATGATAAATGAACTTGGCAAGTTTTGCACAGTTGGGTTGTTGTTAATATCTTGAGTGTCTCTAGTCAGTGCAACAAACAAAATATACTGGCAGTTTGCCTTAACTAAGGTTTTGCTTCTCACCAATGTTTTGTTTCTGGATTTAGCTTGTTGAGGGGGGTGAGGAGTATCTCTTTTCCACGAGAAGTGAACTATTTTGATACAGAGAGAATGCAAACTTCTAACACCTCTCGCTGAGTGAGAACTGAAGCAGAAATACTGGCCAAATTTATCAGACTATACAAAATCTGTTTGGAGTGGTTGGTATCATGGGCTTTATTTATAACAGCACAAAGCAATATATAAGGGGTAGATTGATCTAGGAGTGGCTTAGCCAGTTTGCTACAGCAAATCCCATGGAGTATCCCTGATCTCACTTTGTTTACTTGAGCTGTGTGTGGGGACTATATTCTTGAGTTGAGAGCAGTACTAAATATCCTGAAATCTGACTATGAGAGACTAAGGTGTTGATAATATAGAACTAAAAGGAAACACATGGGTTTGGTACATATGTTGCTTATAACAGCATTATAACTTTGCATTTACAGTGATAAATGGGATGGGCTACTGATTTGCTTACAAGTTCATTTGCAAATCTGGCTACAATAACATGAATTTTAAAGAGCAGACATATAAATTGTTTGGATTCACAGAGATGTCTCGTGTCCCCTTCAGTCAGAAGTTTGAAACCAGTTACTAGTCTTCTGGTCCCTGATTACATTACATGCTCTGAAAGCTCTCCTTACAAGACGTGACGCGGATAAGCCCTAAAGGTCTTCAGAAATCAACTGTCTCAAAATTCCTTTACAAAAAATTATATTGGATGGCGATAGTGATAGTACAGTTGGGATGGAGACACTGTGTGACATTTGGGGTAGTCCCTAGATCACAAGACAGCTTCAGTACTCTGCTTTGTCTTAGCTCTCCCTAGATGTCTATCTGATGCTGAGATTCCAAAGGAAAACAGAATTTTAAAAGAACAAACTTGTCTAACAAACCACTTCCAGCTTTCTTTTTTCAATCTAATTTCTTAGGGAAGGTCTCCCCATATGACTGCTGCTGATTGCATCAAGCTTATTTTCAAATAATTGACAGCAATTAAAATATGCCAGGCAGACTCTTCAGAAAAAAGAAAAAAAGATAATGGGACGCATATTTGGAGATAAGAAAGGGAGAACTGGAAAGGAAAGGCTTCTAAGCATGCAGGTGATCAGAGGGGTTGTAGACCAACCTTCTCTCTGGACAAGGCATACAAGGATAAACATCAGTTATCTGCTGGACAGGAAGCTCAAGACCTGGACCCAGGGCAACCATTTCTACACTAGTGCAGAAGCCAAGTACCCAAATAAACTTATCACAAGCTCTTGGAGATTTGCAAGACTATCCATGGAAGGAGGCTGGTATCTTGAAAGGACCTGGAGACAGGCTGCCATCAAAAGGCAGTGAAGGGGACTGGGATTTTCTGACCTACAACAAAACACCAATGCTTTCAAAAAGTTTATTTGTTCAGAGTGAAGATGATCCAGGGGGTTAAAAAAAAAAAAGTTGCTCTGGCTTTCAAAAAAGTTCCATTGCTCTGATAGAGTTTGCTGTCTTCCTGGCAGCTTATGAAGGCTGTAATATTGAAGAGAAGATTCAGGAAAGCAAAAATTCTCTATCAGTAGGACCTGGCACAATCAAATGACAGAGGCAAGGCCAAGTATTTGTATAACACATGCAATGACTGTCACAGCTTCTTGGAGGACTGCTGGTGGGTATCCTGACAGCCATGGATAAAAACCTTTCTCTCTGAATGAAGTGCATACATGTGTGCAGAAAGTGACTGTAAACAAGGACAAGGAAATTTCTGTACTGCTTCAAAAGCTTTGTGGAAACTTTAATGATATGTATTGCTTTGTGCCAGATAACCTTTCAAAAAATTTGTTAATAGAAGACATTGTACAAGGCTTACAAATTATAATGTGTCTGCAATACATATCCCTTCTCCTTTCTCTCTTTCAGAAATATGCAGTGAAATAAAACTCTTCCATCTTCAAATTAATGAAAAAATATCATGGACTGAAATACAGTGAGATTTTTTTTCTGGCTTTCTTGGAGCCACACATTTTTATGAGGCAGAAGATCTTGTATGTCTGCTAGTGCGCCAGGTGTGGGAGTTTACTTCTGATTCAGATCAAAATCGTTAGGTAGACTCCAGATCTCAAGCTGAGAAATGGCAGAGTTTGCTTTCTCTGACAGTTTTGAGTGTTTTCAATATGCTACCCCTACTCTTAAGGAGACCAGCTTAGGGACTGACATCTGACAGCACAGAATTGAAAACAATGAACCAATATACTTTCCTACTTTTCCTTTTTTAAAAAATATTTATATTTTAATTGTGAGGTTGTCTGCTCTTACCAATCAGCTAATTTGCTTCACACAAAGGATGAAATGATCAGCTCAGCTTTCAGACAACTATTCCTTCAAGACTGGCATCTCTAACTCCCAAATTATTTGGCCTTTTTATTGTAATGACTCACTGTTGCTACCAGGGGAGACAACAATGAAGAATTTACTTCTTAGTTTCCATGGTGTGATTATTAGGGCTTGTACATTTGTTTTGTTCAGGTAGGTTCTGCATACATCATACAGCTCTGGGATCTCTAGTCATTCTCTTGTCCCTGTTATTAGAAATGGCATTTCTTCAGCAAGCATTTGCTAGGTAATTTTAAGGGCTGTTTAGTTTGGGCTATATAATCTTTTCCATTTGTATGTGAGTCCTATGTTCTATTGTTTCAGCCCAATATAGGCTAGTTATAAAATACATCTGAACATGGGTACTTGCAGAACAGCTCTTCCCACCCAGTACCACTTTCTTGAATTGTAGATCAGAGTTCCGTGTGAACACTCTGGGTGAAGCAGTACCCCAGACTCACCATCCCATCAAGTTTCTGTAGAGCAGCAGTCTTGACCATGAAAAGGAAACCAAAATCCTTTCTGAGGTTATCTTGTAAAGTTTGATTTTAAAAGTACCTGTACTGAATAATTGTGTTCTGTTTTAGTTTTTATGGTGCATGTATTGTACATTGCATTCACTTTCTCAGTAATGACAGCGAAATATACTTTTCTGTTCATTATCATGAAAAAAATGTTACTACCATGGATATCAGTCATGTCTCTGAATGTTATATTTCAAATTGGCTTGTCCTCTCATCTATAATGGTAGAACAGATTATTTGATGAATAACTCTCTATTTATCATTCCCAATTACTGGTTTTTAACTAGGACACATACTAACTTATGCTGAACATGTTGTTTGTTTTACAGTTCCACTCTCATTGCCAAAATTTTATTCGCTTTTATAGAGTTCAAAGGTAGATTTTTTTGGCGCTGTGGAAGACTGAACTTAAATAGTAACAAAGGCTTTTTTCTCTTTGAGTCTTGGTTACTCCAAGCAATACGTGTTTCTATGTTCAATCAAAACAAAACTACAACAGGAGGGAACTTCTTGTGGATAAACCAAGGTACAAGTTATCTTCCTGCCACAGCAAGAAATAAAACAACTGAAGCAGCCCTTGTTTATGGGCAGAACATTTTTCAGCTACACCTTTGGGCACTGGCAGGCCAAGAGTTATACAAAGCAACCTGTGTATCTCTGCAGCAAGCTGTGATCATTTTGAAGCAAGTTGCTTCTGCAAATGGGCAAAAGTACTGGGAACAAGAAGGTGTAGCATGTAGCAAATAATGTTTCTCAGATTTGTAAACCATGTTAATGTGCTTTAATATTTTTCCTATGTACATTGTTTTTAGGAAAAGTAATCCCATCTGTTTCATCAAAAATGCCTTTTCTTGACATTGGAAGCAAACAAAAAATAAACTAAGAATCCTTGATTTTAAATGAATCTTGAATTTTATTTTGAAATATGACTAATTGTCTGAAAGCCTTGTCTTTGTTTCTACTTAATTTTCCTCCTTCTTCCACTATTATAATGGGGTTTAATTTTCAGAGGAAATTCTTCCTTTCTTTTACATCTACCTTTTTATTAATTTAAATTTTTATTTACTTTCAATATCCTAGCTTCTTTTTTTTTAATATATAAATATATTTGTGAAAGGGATCCAACAAAATAGGAGAGAAAAGGTTTGTGTCTTTATAAATGCAGGGAGCATTGTTCCCTTAAAAGTCATTTTAAATTTTTGTACACTTATCAGCAAAAAAAAGGGGCAAAACTAAAGGTTTAAAATATGAACACTCCAAAGGGCTCTGACACTTCATTTAAAAAAAACTTACAGATGAATATTTCATTGTCACTAATTTCCTATTTTAAACAAATTTATCCAAAACACCATGCAGCAATTAGCGTACAGCTAAACCAGCGCTCATGTATTTATACTAAAGCATTAGCAAAAGTATAAAAAATATTCTGTTCCTTTTCAGATGCTGCTCAAAGACTATTTTGAGACTATTGAAAGGCTGCTCTGAGACTAAAAAAAAAAAATTGTTTCTTCCCCATTTTTGTTTGAAGAAATTAATGTATGTCTTTACCTTGCAAAGGAGTAAAAAAGCAGATGCTACTCTTTTATCTTGTGCCCTATTTGCTGATCACTAGAAACAGTGCTAGAAGTGGAATGCTCTCCTGTACCTTAATGCACTGATGATAGCGAGGTGTTATCTCAAAGGCTGCCTCTCAACCTCTACCCTGTCACATTAGCCAAGATCAGCTATGCAGCATGCACTGCCAGTTCTTGAGGTTAAACACTCTACAACTGGTGAAAAGGCTTTCTCAGTTAGGGGCCACAACTGTGAACTTTCTCATGAGCAGAGAGACTTGTAGGACCTGCCTGCCCTTCCTATCTAGGACAAGGCTTTCTGTAACTTGGCTGGTGCTGGGACAACCTGCTCGATGCAGCTGATGGTGCTTGTCAGCAAAACTGATCTGATTTCACAGAGCCTTTCAGCGTCTTACAATAGTTTTTTGCTGGGTTGTCTTGTAACATTTTTAAAAAAACTTTCAGGCTGGATTCAGGGAAAGATTTAACTTCCAACTGTACAAGAACTTAGGGAAGGTGTTTCAGTCCACGAGAAAACTCTCCAAATACCCCCTAACCTGCTTACAGGAAAAACAAAATTTTGAATGTCCTGACCCTTTGATTTCTGAGGTTAATGTGTTTCACTCAGAGGTCCAATTCTCCTCAATTCAGTAAAAAGTATATATAGATGCCCAGCTCAGCACTATGAATCCTACACCTTGTGTTAAATCACATGGTACCCGAATCTGTGTTTTCTTTTTGCCCCTGTCAGGATAAAATTGCTGTGTTTTTTCTCCAGTATGCTCATCAGATTGTAGGCTGAAAAGTCATGGTAGTGGCTGTTAGGAAAATTATAGGGTGCTCAGATTCAAATTAAGATTTGCTGGGACGTGAAGTTGTCTTGCACAGGAATGATACAAGAGATGATGTTATTCAGTGTGGCCTGGCTAGATATAGGGATGCTTTTGGCATCATCCCTCCTCACAAGAAGTATTCATTTGGACCTAGGTAGCTTCAGACTCCGTGTTTTTCTCTCTCAAGAGTGATAGCAATGTTGGCATTTAAGACAGACTTCTGAACTGGAACAGGATCAAGTAACTTCATAAAGGCTGGAAACTTTTCCTTGTGTGTTTTGGACAATGGTTCAAATAAATAGCATTCATGTTTTTATAGATTGAATGTTAAGCTTGAACTTTTGGTAGTTCTTCATTTCTGAGTACTAGATTTCTCTTCTCAAAAGAGAGCTGGAAATTTACTCTGTAAAAGCTGTCATAAAAGTAATTTGATGATTGTCCTCTCTTAAAGCTAGGCCACAGGATAGATAGTACTTGTCCTTCACTCTCCTTGGGCTATTTTCTTCCCCTCTGTTCCCTTCGCACAAACATGCATCCAGCCAAACACTTCATAAATTCTGCTCTGTAAGACATAAAGGTTGTTTCTCCCAGTGGCAAGCACTGTCGACCAAATGATGTTGTCAGTGATGTTTATGGAAGCATTTTACTTGAATTGCATCATTTTGATGCATGATACTGCACTCTTCATTTTGCAGAGAGTACAGCATCGAAAGGAAGAAAAAGCAGCAAAAAATGTGCCCTCTGTGGGAAAAAAATGAATAAGAAGGTGCCACTTTTGTAAAGTCACCTTATGCTGCTTTAAAGACAGTTATATTTCCCTGAGGGCCAAAAGGAAACATATGCAGTAGTTAAATATTGCAAGACCAAGAACTAGTCTGCTGTTCAACTCATCTCATATTTTTATGTTACCAAGCTTTAGGCCTTTTCCATAAGCCAGAGGGTTTGAGATGGCTTATTATTGCTGTCAATTTTGGCACTTCCTTCCTACTGCCATAATAGCAGTCTGTGAGATTCCTCATAAAGAGACGAGTGCCAGATATTGACAAAGTGCAGAACTTAGCCCCAGGCTTCCCAGGCTTGTCCCCTTATTACTGAAGGAGAATGGAAGTTGTGAATTCAGAAAGATTTACTTGAATAGTGCTAATACATTTTAAGTGATAAACTTTCCAAAATTGAATGATTCTCACTCAACACACTGGAAATAAAAGAGCATGATGCTGTGTTAGCACGTCCCACTTTCCTCTTACAGCAGTTGCCATCAGATTATTTTCTCCTTGCAAACAAGAAAGAAGAGATTCCTTCTCTTATGCCACCTCACATATCACACCTGATGCCACGAACGACTTCTTCTTCTGCCTGTTGGGGCTTAACCTTAAATGGCTTGATTAATATGAAGTCAAATATAACAGAGTTGTTCCTAACTTCACATGAAAGGCTCACCTTGATTTACTTTGATTTATAAAGAAGAAGGTTGTAGCTTACTATAAGGTCTTGTCTCTATAGATCTCCATCTATGCTTTGTTCGTCCAACATACAAGTGAATTTGAGAACAAAAGTCATTCATCTCTGAAAACATATGACATAAGGCTCCTCCACTTAAAGGTTATGGCCTATGTATGTCCATAATTTCTTCCCACTCACAATCTAAAATCCGCCTTATCAAACACTCCTGTTACGTGCTAGTGCTGCCACAGATTTAGAGAAACTATTTTACCTGGATGCACTCCACTCTCCAAAGGCCCACAGAAAAAGTCTTCAAAAAATAAGATAACTCTTCCTTTACAGGTGATGGAATAGCAGAAGACTCATTTACCTAGTCTTTTTGTGTAAAGTTTTCAGGCAGGCCTAAAACCTTGGATATTGCTAGTGAAGAATAGCAGTGTGGCAAACTGTGAATCCAACACACTCTACATCCTGGATCGAAACTGAAAATTATTAGAATAAAAGAATAGCAAATAGTATGAATAGCAAAGAGGGTACTCACCATGTATTGACAGTTATCTTGTATAAGTATAAAACATGTGTCAGCAGTTCACCCACAACCTATATTAGTAGTAGTTAATAACTGACTACTTCCCTTGTAACTAGGCTTTTTGTTTAAGTGACTAACAGCATCTAAAGAATTCCTTATTTTTAGTATGCATGCCGTCCACAATCCCTTCCTCAGAATGGTGATATAAAGGAAAGCTGAGGGGCCAAAATCTGTAAAACCATAAGCAAGAAGCTCCATGGGCAGGTAAATTCCTTTAATTGGAAGGGTTAAGTAACGTTGTTGGAGAATATTGGCTGATGGATAGTGGAGTGCCATGATCTAATTAACTTCCCATGGGATCCAACAGGCACAGTCCTACTTTTGGTTTAGCTGAGAGGTTTTCCTTTGTAAAACACTCCTTTTTATTCATTCCCTGATCTGGATTATGAGGTTGATCGGCTTGTAGTAACAGCATGAAAATACATTTATTTATTATATACTGTAAAAGGCTTTGATTATTTTTCCTCAGATGAGAAAGTTTTTGGAGAGGCTATAATTCATCATCTAACTCAAGAGTGGATCCTTTACATGTCATGAGCAGCCTGATCAGATCCTCACAGTCTGTGACTTAATATGAAAAATGTTCTGCATTTATCCTACCAGACCACCAGCAGTGTTATGTTCAGAGCTGGCAGAAGAATATGTATGATGTCTTCCTGAGCAATATCTTCCTTCTCTCCTGTGGAGAGGATAATAAGATCATGGCAAGCTCATTCTTTGTAGGTGACTCTTTACCTGCTACCTAATGGAGGTAAGGGGCAAGGTGAAATATGAAGTAGTCTCTGAGTCTCATTTTGTGTTTTCAGTTCAGAAGATTTTCCTGAAGATCTGAATGCACAGTACCCTGCTCAGATAGAGTGGATCAGAGAGGAAAAAGGAATTGTCACTGCAGACTTGTGATTTGATTTGCAATACTTTAAAACAAGCAATCCATTATAGACTAGAGTCATCAGAAGGAGATGAAAGAATTATCTGCTGGTTGAGGTTTCGGCTTTTTCTTTTTTTAATGCAGGGTGTTTGGTACAAGATTGTTAAGCATTTTTAGATGAACACTGGACAGAGTGACTCAGGCTGCCATCAAACTTCATCCATCTCCTCATTTACACCAGTAAATACCACTGCCCTCCCATCTCACAGAATGAAAGGGAAGTGCGCAGATTCCTGCGCTATTTACACAGAGAAGTCAGAGGTGTGACAAGACCTTGGAACTGGCATCTTGCCAGGGGAATGCTCTTCCAGATGACCTAGAAGGAATGGCTCTGCAGTACTCTTATCTCTCTCACTTCAGAAATTTGAGGGTGACAAAGTAGCCCTGCAACTTTTAGGATGGTGTAAGTGGTAGTAGCAAGTAGCCCATAATGACTTGGCTTTCAGTAGCAATGGGATTCTGAACTTTTCTAACATTTTATGCTAATGAAACCATGATCTAATTAACTTCCATGTAGCTTTCCTCCTGCAGAAGATATCTATAACTGCCTGTACTGAATTTGGACCCACTAGTTGCATAAAAGCAAGTTTAAAATAGTGTTAAGCCCCCTGTAATGCCCTTGTTCAGGTTCCCTTTATAATAACTTTAGAGATTTTTTTACACTTTGCTTTTATTTCCTTCTTTTCACATCTGCAGCATGGGTAGATTTGCCATGAAATTTCAGGATGATACATTCATCACGTTTACAAATATTTGGTGGAAGCTAACCCATTTTTCAGTTATAACTCTTCAATATTCCTCAAGCACTACCATTGACTCACTAATTTGGGCCAAAATCATCAGGGAAGATGGGAGCTACTTATTTAAGGCTTGGATTCAATCCCTAGAGTCTTCCATCCTGTGGAAGGTGCTCAAGAAATACAGATTTGCAACAGCATTTCCCTCACTGATTTACAAAGCAGGAAAGTTTTCAAGCTTAGTGATGTACAAACGCTCAGCCACTGAAGCCAAGCAATACTTTTAAAGGTGTAAGCATCTGTTATGTACAATGTAAGAGTTGTATTACAATACCTTGCATTACAATTCATTACAATATAATTTGTGTATATATAGTACTCCCAACATCTTATTGAAAATAAAGATGTAGGTCCTTTCTTAACTGTCATTCTGCTCTTATTGAGCAGCATATTATATTTTAGGCACAGACCATCTGCAAACAGCGAGACCATTTGTGACAAGTCTATTACTCTGACTGAGTGTGGCAAAATCTAGTCCAGAAGGAGAGAGTGCTTATGAAGATTAACAAGGAAAAGGATAAATATCTTTTAAAGAAAAAAACTCCTATATAGCTATAAAGAAACTTTACTTTTGCACATTATCTTATTCAATTTCAGTAAGACGAGGCAGTGATAACACGATTCTATTTATCTTAATTTCATTTTTAATATGTTCTCTTAAACTTCCATTAAATACAGAGGAGATAAGTTTACTTAGTTCCTAAAGCAATAAATTACCATAGAAAGGGTCCTTTATTGTTTGAAGCTATAGTTTAGGTCCTAACTAATTTTAAAGAAATTCAGATGTAAATAGGGATTTATAACCCAAGCACAGAGTATGAGATGCCATTCCCAGCCAAAACTTGCAGCGTTTGTTCAAGTTGGCAGAGCCAAGTGGACGAAGTGGTGTAAAATATCTTTGCTCTGTTTTACTAATTACTACACGGCTGCCAAAGATACAAGCAGAGAGATAGGACTTCAAGGGATGTGCTGGTGTTAGACTGCAGAGTCTCTTTCTGAAATTAGTGAACATGAAAGGAATGTGTTGTGAGCTCCTATCTACTGTTTATCTATGAGGGCCCAGCAGATAGTGAGCTTGACAGTGAAATTCTAGTTGAAATGCCAAAGTTTCCTTAGTCCCTGGGACCGCTCAGTGTATCTTTTCTTACTTCATAAGGGAGTGACTGGTATTTGAGCACTGATAACAGCAATCTTTCTGGTGGTGCCGAGTTAGAAAAGACATTCCTCAAAAATAAACAGCAGAACAACTAGTTTCTTTTTTTCCCCCTGCGAGTGGCAGTCCATATGAGACTCAAATCAGTTCATGAAGGAGAACAATTAAGCCTATGCAAATCTAAATATTCATTGCAGGATAAGAATATTTTGTTAATTTTGGTATGTGTGAAGCTAGAGGTGAGAATGGCAAATGGAAGGAAATGTGTTGTAAAAACTTTCTATAGACTTACAAAAGCCATAAAATGAGTTCTTTTATATGTAAATTTCTACAGTTGTGTTTAGGAAAGTTGTGAAAATCACAGTTCTTGCCATAGATAAAAACAGGCTCTGAGTAGCAAAATTATATTCTTTGCTATATCTATGTACTGCAGTTTAGGTATATTTACTGCTTTTTCTCTCACACATACTGCATATGTGGAAGAGGATTTTCCTGCTGGGAACTGAGGTTTCTATTCAGTGATTATAAGCTGTATGTTCCTCTTGCACCTCCCTCATCATCTTAGGACAAATATGCAAGTACCAGTCAGCAGTTACTTTAAATTATTTTTAAAAAACCCTGAACAAAACTTTAAATATTGAAATTTATTCAAATCTCCTATCCAATCATGTGCAATTAGTAATACTTAGCTTTTGAATATATATATATTTTTTCTCAAATATTTTGATTTCCCTGCCTGAAAAAATGCATTTTGTTCCACCAGTAACTAAGTTTTCACATGTTTTTACCCTGGGCATATCAACCTATGCCCTTGGCATCACTTGCAGACCATGAACAGTTGGAAAGAAGCTCTAATAAGGATGCTGTGTTACTGGACCAACTTTAAGACAGCACAATCCCAAGTCCTGAAGTTCTCTTGGGGCCAGCATCATTAGGTTAATCTGTCTTTCACCTGCAAACCAAGCTCCTTACCTCCACAATGAAGCAAAAGTACCATAGAAGTTGCTATCATATCCATTCTGATCTACTCTCCCAATTTCCCCGGGTCCTCAGCTTGTGTCCCTACCTCTCAGGCATATTGAAATCCATTGGCTGTATCTCAGGGGATCACTCTTTATCACCCATCTTCTAGCTGAGGAGGCACAGTCTGTGGTCTAGTGCTTGTAACACAGTTGCCATGCACAAGGGGGAACATCTATTCCACTTTGCCAAATCAAATGCTGGTAGGTGCACCTCAATCAAATACATCTTTTAGCAAGCAAAACTGTCGTCACTGATAACATGAAATATCTGTAGGCATTGTCAAATATGTTTAGATCAAGGATACACATAACACGAGTTCTAGCTGTTCTGTGTCTTGTTTTGTTGAAAATAAATGTAAAGGATGATGGTAATGGCAAATATAGGAATAGATTATCTGAAAATTGTGTCAGAAACACAAGAAGTTACGTGCTCATTTATAACACCATCTATTTATTCTAAAATGGTCCTGAAAAGTTCTTCCAGCTTGCTTTTGTAAAATCTGAATCTAATGCTGAAACATTTGTATGTTTACTTGTGTATATTTACTTGAAATGTTTAACATGGTTAGGTATTTCAGCTTTTAACTATGTGATGCTGCCAGTCCACACACATTGGCAAATCAAACAAACGCATTTCCATATCGGAAGTAGAATTAAATAAAAAAAAAAATTAAATTTTGCTTAGTTAACTGTAAAATCACATATACAGAGTATAATTTCATTGCAATGCAAGCTACTATCTGACTTTATTGAGCAGTGACTGGAAGATACTGTATTTTGTCAATCTTTTCAATATCTTTCACTGAGATGAGATCCGTTCTAACTCTTTCAATTGGTCTCTCAATTTTAAGTGTTTCAATACTATTCGTAGAGCAAATGACCAATGGAAATAAATAGGTGTTTTTGAAAGCCTCTGTAAGGTCTTTCCATTCACCTAAATTTAAGATTGGTTGCTCTTAGCTTTTTTGAGAGACTGTGACCTCTCCTAAACAAACCAACTTTAATTATAAAATCAAAATGATGAAGTGAAGAATTTTAACCTTAGCAAAGCAAAGACTGTAATTATCCACTGACTATTTTCACTTAATGGTGCCCTTAGTAATAAAACAATTGTTTTCTGAACAAAAACCAAAATGAAACCTGTTTAAACCAATGTTTTTTACTAAATATTGTTCTGGGCAATGACAGTGCATCATAATGAAGGAAACATATTTCTTTTGGCTGAACATATCCACCATCAAGTCAATTCTATCTAATGTAAAATTTCTTTTCATACTAACTTCATAGCACAGAAGGTCTTTATCTTAAATGGAATTACACGAGTGTGAAAATGATTTGGAGAAAGAAGAAAGAAATATTATTATGGTATGCAAATGCACATACATACATTTAAGTAGAGTTATCCATAAAGTAATGTATGTGTACATATATAATACATAAATACAAGTCCATATACATCTATGTGGATACTTATTTTTTGTTATTACAGCTGGAAAGGTTCACATAGCCAGACAAATGTATGACCAATGGAATTTTTAGCAGCCAGTGATAATATTTCTTCAGATTATGAAACTTTCTTCAAATGCCTAAAAATTATGAGTTTATCAACATTATAAAAACCTTAATGACAGAAGAGCACCTTCAAAAAATATCTGTTCATTCATTGGCAAGCATTTATCACTTTCTGAGTAATGCAAAGCTTATCCGCTGGCAGACTCAACAATGTTTTCTGACAAAAAGCACAACCTTTAAGCATTTACAATTTTGTTATGACTCTTCCTCCTCCCCATAACTGACCTGTAGGTGAAAATTGCAGCAATTTATGTCGATATGGGATATGATAAATTTAGTGCACTGCGATCTGTTTTATTTTTTTTCTATTTGAAACAGAATTTCTAAAGTCAAGTCATGGATTATGTTTCTAAAAATCAATATGTTTATATTCATAAGCAAATTCTTTTGTTGAAAATATCTGTGACCTCTGTGTATGACAACCACTTTATTATTAAACTACAGAGCTACAATTAAAATGCTAACCTAAATGAAAAATACTATTCTTCAGAAAACATTATTTACAGTAAGAAAGACCAACCAGCCAACCAAAAAAAAACCCAAAAAAACCCCAAACAAAACCCCCAAACACACAAAAACCCTCACCCAAACAAACAAACAAGCAAAAAAAACCCCCAACAAATACTTGAATCTCAGAGCCCTTGACCAAAATGAAGCTTTTCTTCCTGGTGGATTATACTCAGAATTTAACACATCTGAAGACAAACCTGTAAGAGATTGATCTTTTCCCCTTCTAAATGTACTATTTCCTCTCCATGTTAGTCAAACAGTAGCATTACTTCAAATTTGTAAGTAAAGAGGTGTATAAATCAGCTCACTGAAGTAAGTTCTAATACTAAAGCATAAAGTGCCATGATTCATCTGAAAGGAATCTCCTCTATAGAAAAAGAAATGTTTGTCTGCATTGGTTGACTGTATTTGTATGTACCACACCAGTTTTAAACATTTCCCATGAAGGATTTCAAAAGGACAAAAATGAATCATTTTTACACCACAGTCGTATCCCAAATCCTTAATTCTCCTTGCTACTTTTTTTTTCACTTACCGTCTTTGAACAGATAATACCAAATCTGCCTGTTTCTTATGCCACAGTTTTGTGGTCCCTCTTTCCCATAGTTTCATGTGCAGTCCAGAAGGCTCATCAACAGTTCAAGTAATCTAGCTTACTGTATGTTTAAGTGATGCAGTAATAAGTTAGACAGCTGAGTTGTTTCTGATGTGAGTTGACCTAAGCAGGTACATCACTTTTATTTGTACCCTTTTCACAGTGGTTAAATAATCACATTTCACTTAGCGCTACTCTATTGCCTGATAGAAGGCTATGTATGATGTGTGGAAAATAACTTCTGTTACTTGGCAGGAATTCCAGAATGTTTTCCTTTCAATTCAGAGACCTTTCAATTCAGTGACAGGGCATTAAGGTCTACTAAGCGGAGAGATGAAAATGCTTTTCTACTTTCACCATCAGTGAAGCCAAAACTCTTCTGAAGAACAACATTTTTGAAGTGCTCACTTAGTCCTTCTGTTAAGTACAATTGATATAGCCTGTCTCCCTTTCAGACATCTCCAGAAGTAAAAGAAATTCAATATGTGAGTCATGCAAGAGGACTAATTTTCTCCCAGGTTATTTCTTATTAAAAGGTAACTATACAGATTGACATTAAGCTGTATGATGACATATCATACAACTTAATGATATGTCATTAAGCTGTACACACTAACATGTGTAGTATGTTCACATCTGTGTGTGTAGTATGTTCACAGCACTAAGGATAGTCCTTTTTTCTTGTTGTGACAGCCCTGCAGTCAAAAAGCACTTGTGGTCCTGCACTTTTGATTCAGAATTTTTCCTAAGACAAAGCAATTGGTCAGAAAATTAAGTCTCCAGCCACTGAAAAAGTGGACGGAAGAGTACTGCTGGAAGTACGAGTACGTTTCTGGAAAGAGACAGACAAATCTTCCAGCCTCTCTAGTGCTCCTATTAGTTTTCACTTCAGATTCCCAGTGAAAATAATCTCTGCTGTGGAAGACCGAATGGTAAATTGCCTATATGGAACCTATGCCTATATCTCTACAGAGATGCAAGTACTCCTGAGAGTGGTTTGACCCCACCTTAAGAGATAAAGAGATAAAGTGCCTCTGGAGATGCATTTGCCTCTCTCTCTTCACAGCATTTCTAGGTGACTGCTCTGTACCATTTGCCTGACTAAAATGAGTAACATGGATGAACTCCATCTTTACAGTTGAGGCAGTCTGGGGTTTTCAGTGTTTGTTCACCACCTTTATTCCCAGATTGTCATGTAAAAGAATCCCAGGGCATATTTTAGTATTATTTATTTCTTATTGATTCATATGCCATGGGAGAACATAAGTTTATTGCTCCCAGAAGCAGCAGCAGTAGACATTAAAATGATAATATATCCATTTTTTGATACAAGGAAAAGTTGTGGACAGCTAGCTATTTAAAATATTTCAGAAGACAATAATTCTCCTAGGGAACCTTGAAATGGTCCTAATTACCAGTCATAGATTAGGATTTAAGAAAACTGCTCTGCTGTTCCCAACCCCTGAGACTGGAAAATAATTTTTCCTTCCAGATTTTTACTAGTTATTAGAGGAAGATAAGAAAATATGAAGGAAAGTAAACATAATGAAATCTCAGGTTGCAAAGAAAAGTAAAATTCAACAGATTCTTTAGAGAATATGTCAGCTTTTTCTCACAGGAAAAGTAGTTTGGGATATACAATACAACCTGAGCACTAGGGAAACTGATGTAACATTTCCTGTTCTGGCAAAGACTTTCTGATTGACCCTGGAGAAGTTCATTCCAAAGGGTTAACCACTGTCATTCTATAAAAAATGATGTTTTTCAGTCTAGCTGATTATTGTAGAATTTAATAATTTATTTTAAAAAAATAATTATTTAACGTCAAGATTGCTTTCAACTATTTTTGCCTTGTTGATTTTCAAGCCATTTTCAATATTATTGTTATTCTTAAGAGACTATGTTTACATATGTTACCCTTTAAATATTGTCTATGGAAGAAGATACTGATTTTTGCTTTCTGCTTATTTTACTCATTGTCTTAATTGATATAATCTAAAACCATAAGGTGAGGGAGACATACACATGTGCAAGTACCACAAAAGTCAATAGCAGTCCTTTTGTGTTTGTGCAAAATATTAAATGACTGACACCTTACTAGCACACACTTGTCACAATTCTTTGTAGCAGAGTGAAGGTACTGCAGAAATGTAAGATCTCTGTTGGCAGACCTTCACAATACAACTGGCAAATTAAGAGAACAGAGCATTGCACTCTCAGCATCAAGTTGTTGTTTGGTTTTTTTTTTCCTTGAAGTTGATAGCAAATGAAACCCATTGCTCTTTGGCTTTGCTTGTTAAAAAGGAAGTATCTGGTATCATCAGTATTTACTCTTGGCCACTGAATACCGAGCACACCGCCATGAAAATGGAGCACCTGGCCACCTTTACTCACATTGGATGGGACATGCTCCCCTGAGTCATGCTCCAAGGATTGGTCAGTGTTTACTTGGATGCCCATTCCCAAAATGGCAAGGCCTTTCTCCTTACCTTTTAGCTGAGTTGAAATTTTTTTCTTCTACATGGCTCCCAGCTTAAATTGTTTGTTTGATCAGCTCTCTCATTCTGTAACCTTCAGGATTATTTTACCTCACTATCTACATTTCATAAGGCTTTTGACTGCCAGTAATAGATTTAGAGAGAAAATTTAGAAGGTTTTACCTCTAAATTCTCCTATTTCCCTACCACTGCTCTGTTTTACCTTACTCCTTGACCCTAATCAGTAGTTTAATACTAGAGAGTGTGATACAACATGTGTATGTTCCTCCTTGTCCACAGTCCTCCTCCTTGGGCCATAGGACCTCCAGTCACATGAGGACCTTATCCACCTCTTCTAACTCTCTACAGTATTGAATACTAAGGGAAAGAGCAAGGACACTGGAAAACAGTGCATCCCCTTTGTAATATTTAACATTTCTTCCTTCACCTTCTCCCTATCTGCTGAGATGGCAAACTCTGTGGTTCTGAAGTTTTGTCTATTGTAAATCACCTAATACATTAATCGTACTAATAGGGAATAAATAAAACCATTGCATTTGTTATCAAGAGAAGTGCTGAACAGCTCTTTGGAGATTTTGATAAGGCAGAAATACACACTTTCCAACCCGCTATGAGCTTCCCTGGAGTTACAGAATATGTGTTTTGGTTTTGTGGCTTTCATATCTAGAAGAAGAATAAGCATGGAAGAAGCATAACATTTCCATTGGCTCCATAGGTAGAACTAATGAATTCTGAGAAGCAGTAACTCTCTTAATCCTGAAAGAAAAATATTTAATCATAATGGTAAATATGTTCTGGGTGCTGTCTCATTTAGGCCCAGATATCTTGTATTGTGTTGATGACAAGTAAGAGTTCAAGTTCATTTTCGTCAGCAAGAGGTCAGCTATCACTACCCAATGGGCTGATATCCATTAGCCTCATTGTGTCATTCCCAACTCCTTGTTGTCCTGGTCTTGTCAATAGTGATAGCCTAGGCTGGTTATCTGCCTGCTTTTCAAACAGCAGGCCTTCTGCATTGCTCTTAGATTTTCTCCTAAGACTGAGTCAGAGGACACTTGTCCTGTCTTCCCGGGAGTATTCAGGAAACTGTTAAGGAATGTGTCAGCTAAAGATCACCCAAAGTTTTGTGTCATTAATATTCATTTACAGTGCCCAATGAATGGGCAAAATCCTGTTTCCATGGAAATCAGTAGGAAAAACCCATGGTTTCACTAACAGAGGAGATAGACAGTCAATTCACCATTACTATCCATGTGAATATTCCAGCTCCCCAGGCAATCCTGGTGCTGAGACAATGGCAGTACAGACTCAGGTACAGTCTCATAGACCCAGTGCTGCTGAGCTTCTCCCATCCCACAGACATTTACACTGCTCCTCAAGAAGTGAGCAATGGATGTGCAGCAGCAAAATAGGCCTTGAGCATCTCTGAGCCCACCTGGCCCCCCATTACATATATTTATCCAACTTGTGATGCTTTGCAGCGTAAGCAACATTCCTCCCATGGCGATGACCAGGCAACAGGGCTGGGATCCCAGCAACCACCCTTTTATTGTGTGACTTTTTCCTGTTTGGTGCCCTGCAGGATACTGTGTAGTCTAAGGGCAGGGTCCTGAAGATTTTCTCACAGATACAGCTCTTCCTCAAGCAAAATGTCAATGTTTACAGCCTCATAGCCTTTTAGACTTTCCTTAGTTGGTGGCTTTTCATTATTGGAGGAATATGTTCACCTTTCTCTATTCCCTGTGCCCCTGTGAAAACAGACTCCATCCACTTAACTCTCATGGTTTCTGAGTTTATGCAATACTTCATCACCACACTTACAGGACTGAAATTAGCCAGCAGTTATTGTTTGCATTATTACAGGCAGCCCACAGCTAGGGAGTCAGTATGTGGTAGCCAAAGTATGCACTTTGCCACCAATCACAGGTGGTGACAATACAGTGTACACTTCACTGCCTGCTGTCATCACTCTCAACAAGACATTTCAGTGGTGTTGAGCTTTGAAATCAGATTTCAAGGCGACAAGAGCCCTCAGGATTGTGGAATTTAAAGTCAGTCTTTATCTTCAAAGCAGCTTGCACAGCTAATGTGCCATATTTTTGTTTATGCTAGTGCTACATCTGTAATCCTTAAGATTTGCCAAACTGATCTCAAGGTAGCCACAGGGGAAGGGAAAAGGAAAGAGAACAGTATCCCTACACTATATTTCCAATATGTTGTCTATTAAAAATAAGTTTGCCTTTGCTACGTGAGGACTGCAACATGGCAGATCTCTCCAGTGCTCTTGTGGCACTGACATGTTGAAAGCCACATCACAGTCACGTCAGTTCCCTGTCTCCATAGGGGATCGGGTTCTTTCTTCAGATATCCTCTCCTGCTTTTTTCCTTGTTGGTTTTGAAGGCTTTCACCTCTTTTGTTGCTATTTTCAAATGGTGGGAGGAAAGATAAGGTTACCCGGCGGCACGGACATGGTTACATGGTCCAGTCCCCGGTCAATCCGCAAAGGGACATGGAAAACCAAGGCAAAGGAAAGGAAGGGAAAAGCCAGTGCCAGGTGGACCATAGTTTTGGAATTAATCTTTACTTGCACTTGTGAGAATTCACATGCATAACTGAAACACACAACAATCATGAAATTATTCGGAGAATCATGCGAAAGAAGTAACTTCTTCAAAGGGGCATCCTGGATCCTTGTAGATGCATTTGTGTGGTACATCTACATTTGCTTTTACTATGTGGTACATTATGTCCTCCATGGGAAGATCTGGATTAGTGATGTGCAGTGGTGTTCAGGGACAGCCCAAGTTTGCAATATCAGTATCCTCACTGGCTTATGCTCTCTCTAGCAGCGACATCTAGTCTGGATGCCTCTGTCTACCCATCAAGAGAAGATGCTTCTAAGATCTATCCATCTTAGAGAAAACCATAGGTTCAGATACTGAAAGAAGAGTTTGGGAAGGTGAGACGGGGTGGGGGAAAGTATCTGAAACTTTGTTTTAAACATCAACACGTTTTTTTGCTCAGGGTAAAAAAAAACTTCTTAATAAATCAATTATCTCTTTTGCTAACATCTTTGACAACTCAGTCTGGAATAACTTGAAGTATAATAAGGAATTTTATTAAACTCTATTCTACTTTTTCTACAGTTCTTGGTGGAACAGAGCAGCAGAGCTGAGCTCAGGGTGCTCAGGTGTGCTCCTGCCAGACCACTCTGCCCTCTGTAGTTATAAAGCCTCGGTCAACAAGCATGTTCGTCACGAGATTTCACTGCCAGTGAATTTCAGCTACACACCACCGAGGCCAGAGGGATTTCTCTATGAGCAGGAGTTGTAAAAATGAAACTTTACAAACAAATGAATGTCTATGTTTCATTGGGAAGTTAGCCAGGGGTCATACAACTGAAGTGAAGAGCCTGGGCTGTTAGTGATGCAGCAAGACAGAAGAAGGTAATCAGCAGTTGCCAAAAATTTTACTGGGGAAAATGTGCAAAAATCCCCTTAATCTGAAAGTGGCAAAATGCCTCAGCACTTTGGCAATGATGTTGAACACAGAGTAGCAAATTGTTGTCCTTCACTTATCTCTGCTTTTAATTCAGTCATTTCATTTACTGTGCATTTGTGTACTGTGCATTTTTATGGGGATCTGCGGGATTTAACTGTTACTGGTTTGGCTGCTGCACTTAGTGTCATGCAGCAGCACTTCACACATGGGAATAATTTTAGATATGCTTTTTTTTTGTACAAGTGGATATGGCTTTTCTGTTTGCTTTGTCATAATCTGGGTAACTCTGAAATATGAAAATAATTGGTGCTTAAGGAAGAAGCTGATCCCTCTGCTCCCTGCAAACAGAGTCTGTTCTGTGGTGGCCACTGGGGCACCTGGTTTATCTTCAGATAGCAGACAGCAGCATAGGGTCTGTCTTCAATTATCCTCCTTGAGATGCCTTGATGTGCCACAAGCTCATTGAATGATTCTCCCTAAACAGAAGAGAAGAGAAAGCCGGATGCCAACAGCATCTCCAGTGATGTGGTCATTCAGAGCACATTTAAATGACTTCAGGTAACACAGAGCTGGTTCACTGCAGTTTCCAGTATTAGACCATATATTCAGAGCGTGATCAGTGTCCTGTGCCTGCTTTTCCTTTGGGTTAGTAAGTAAAGCAGCCTCACATCCTGGCAGAAGCTCACCTATGGTGGCCAGCTCTATACTAGTCACAGCCAGCATTTCCTTGTAAGTGACCCTGGAGTGGAGGGCAAATATAAAACCCTGTGTGCCAGTTTTTGAAAGGTTAAGGAGACATTTTTGCACAGTCTCAGATTTGGCTATTTAGTGACATAAATAGCAGCAGATTTAGGTCAGCACAGAGTCAAAGTGAAATTCAGACTTTACTATGCTAAACAGAAAAAAGGAGGCTATTTTCTCTTTGCACAGGCCGTGCTAATTGTGAGGCTGCCTCTGGCCACCAACAGCCTCATCACTTCAGCCTCTGGTCACCCTTCATTGCCTTCCAGTGTCCTCTGGTGTCTGCACTTCTGCAGAGAGTCTCTCTCTGCAAAGTACCCTGAGCAAATCTGGGATGAGTAGGCTAAGTCCCCACTTGGAAATATGGATCTCATATTCTTTAAGGAATGTCAAGGTAAACTTTAATGTCCTGTGAATAGATTTGACCTCACTGAAGTCAGTGGGAGTTTGCTATTGACTTTAGTGGGGGGAGAATTTTATGCCATTTATGTTCAGCATCTGCCCCTATCCACAATCTCTTTGGAAAAATATTGCCCTGAGATAGGAAGTGGCATGTGAAATTTCAGAAGAAATTGATTTATTTGAGAAGAAACAAAGAATGAATTAGAAATTGCAATAAACAATAGAAATGACACATGACCTTTAATGATAATTTTCCTTAAAGGGTTTGGTTTCAAAAAAGTAGGCCTCACCTGTAAGAAGCACACACAGACTGTCTGGCTAAAGAGGAAATTGTTAGTAGGAATCCCTCAGCAAAACACACCAGCACAGATGCTCCCAAAGCTGCTACATCTGCTACTTTGAAAAACACTTCTTCCACATCCTCTGCTATGGTGCCAATGCACACTCTTGGGAAATGAATAAAAACACACTCTAGATTTTCACATGCCAAAGTGGGAATAATGATTCACTAATTAATCCCTCCTTAACAAAACAACAGAAGTACTTGAGAAAAAAAAGCAGTAAACACTATTAGGATTTTCTGTTGGTGTGCAGGGTGAGCAATATCCTGCAGCATTGCCCAAGATACTCATGAGATGAGCCTTTCTTTAATTGGGATTTGTCTTATGCATGTAATTTATTAAAGGAAAAAAAAATGAACCGAACACAAAAATTTGCTTCTTAACAGTGTGTTTATGTTTATCCAATTTTTAAAAAATTGCTCAAGGCTAACATTATCACCAAAAAACCCCCACAACCAACAACCTTTATAATCTTTCTAGGGTCAATAATGACCATCAACAAAAGCAAGCATTGGTTATGCAAATTAAGGGCCTGGAGGCACTCTTAACTTACTTAGTCAAGTTTCTCTTAAGACTTCAAAGCATTCTGGAGGGGAGAATACATGCAACAAGACTGTTTAGGTCAGTGCTTCTTTTTTTAGTATGCATTTTCTGTCCTCCTTTTACTGGCTGATTTCCAAACTGTGGGCCAACATCTTGGAGCCTAAACACAGACTGCAGAAAACAAGCCATGCAAGGATCGTTTGTTTTGGTGCAAAAATAATGAATTTTGTCTGGGGAAAAGAGGAGTCTGCTTGTTGTAGCATCTAACTCTATCCTGCACAGAAGGAACAAAACAGTCATCCATCTTATTCTAACACATATAATCTGTAATATGTTTATGCTCTTTGTTTGCTGACAACTTTAATAAGTAATAGCCCTACAGCCTTAAATAGAAAAAATACTACAATTCTGGGCTCAGGTTTAACCCCTTCTCTCCAGCTTGTTTTGGGAGAGGGGGACCACTTGGGATATTCCTGTCCATCATGCTGTTGTTGGTATCCCTACCTGATGACAAAGAAACCACCCACCATTGCAGGTCTCTCTGCATACAAAAATTACTGGCCTATCCACGAGTCCAGTGGAGAGGGCTGACAAGACATACTACACTCAAATGTAAAACACATGGCTGCAAAACACTTAGTTTCCTGGCAATAATTAAGAATGCTACTTGGCAGGTTGGCAGCCACATAAAACAACTGTTAGTCAGCTTTAAATTTATTACTTTCCCATATTATAAACGTATGTATGAAACAAGGCCTCAGATGATGAAACAACATGCATATGAAGTCAAGGCAGAAGTAAATTCTCTCAGGAGAGCTTTAAGAAATCATTGTGCCCTAAGGCAAGCAAAGTGCACCTTTTGGGGTGAGTCACCTGAAGCTCATCTGCCTCTCCTGGTTTACTACCATCAACCAGATGACATATCAAAAGCATCAAAATGCTTCCGAATTTGATGCAAAACAAAACAGAGAAAAGTTAATTGCCATTTTTGTTTACAATTATCTAGGGAGAGCTGCCTTGTGTGAGATATATGCATGTAGGCAACCTTATTAGGCCCTTTGCAACAACTGTAAATGAAATAAAACAGCTGCTGGCCAAATTTCTGTTCTCCCTGTGCCATTTTGCCTGGTCAGTGTGGCAACCCAGCCCACTGTTACTGCCCTCATGGTCCTCATGATCCTAATCCCTTATTTTTGCTGATCAACAGATATCCGCTCTAGTCTCCCACAGCTTCCATCTTTTTGGTTGACTCAAACAGTTCAACCTCTTACCATTCCTGTTCCTGAGCCAAGCTCTCCATTCCTGAGCTCATCTTGGAAAAATCTGATCCAGCTTTACTTTGTTTTGTGAACTTCTGGGACTGAACACAGGCTGCCAGGGAAGGGGACAGCAGCTTCTCCTGAGTCATGTGTATGGCTGTCCTGCACCCCAGGGCTTTAGGACATTCCCCAGTCTCAAACACTGAAGGAGAAGCCAAACTCTGCTGGGTAACCGGCAGTGGATTCAACTGCAGCACAACATCATTATATATTTTATTCCTGATGGGAAAAAAAAAAAAGGGGGGGGTTACAAATATCTATCACCTGTTTTTAAGGGTCCTGAAATGATTTCAAAATTTAGATCCAAATCCCGTAAACACTTTACCATATGACTGACTTGACTTGCATGAAGCAACGCTTGCTGGCTCTCTTTGAGGTTTCTTGTAAAGGAAGGCTGTACATGTGCTAAAGTGTTTGCAGAATCAGCTCCTTGGACCTAAATTCTCATTTAAATAGTTCATGCTCTTCCTGCAGTCCCTGGACCCTTGGGGACATTCAGGTTTCTTCTGGGGTGGAAAAGTTTTGGGTGTTTGGGCTGCAGTAAGCCTATGCTGTGCTGTTTGCAGTTCTGAGACCTTCCCTCTGCTCTGCCAAGAGGATCAGAACAAATCTGCCTGCACTAAGACTGACT
Organism: Pachyramphus minor; assembly: GCA_013397135.1. NCBI lineage: Eukaryota > Metazoa > Chordata > Aves > Passeriformes > Tyrannidae > Pachyramphus > Pachyramphus minor. The sequence goes on along the minus strand of VYXB01008717.1, from coordinate 182,217 downwards.
TTCCTGAAGGTAACTGTTTCCAAGTGATTAACTGAGCTGATATTACCTTGTGTACTGAAATCAGAGGTTATCTAGTACCCAGAAACTACATTAAAAACCACCTGATCATCTGTTTACAAGTTCTTGACAGACTTTCCAATGGAGAATATTTGTAGGTGATTTACTTAGATCTTAATGCATGTTCCTAGGAATGGCACATTGAATTTTCCCTGAAGAGTTAGTGCCTATTGCTTGGTACAGCCAAGAAGCAATATAATCAGTATGTATGCTCAGTTAGTTTTGCTACTGGACTGACTGAGATTTTCTTTTTTTTGCAGTAAATACTTACCAAAAAAATCCTCACCTGTGCTGGAATATAAATGAAACCTTTGCACACATTTGTAAAAATTAATTGTGGTAAAACGCTAAGCCTATTTAAAAAAGCTTAAAAAAATCAGATTTTGAAAATAATTATTTGTGCCCTTGTCTGGGCATGATCAAAAGGTCCATCCTGAATAATGGAAAATCAGCGAGGTTTATCAAAACCAGTGTGCATCTGTGGAATGTCTTCATATCAGTGAAATGCAGCATTTCAAAGAGAAATGCTTTCATGAAGCTCCTTGTATGATTATTTCTAAATAGTGAAGCCAACAAGACATCAATTTTTCCAGCAGAAAACAGAGAGCAAATCAGCATTACAGAAACATGAAGCAATCATTTTGTCTCTAACAATTTTTTGCTGTCTTTTATAGTTAATACTATTGCACTATCCCAGACAGAAACAATTTCACAGAAGTCGTGAGTGGTTTGAAATTAAGCATTTTGCATCACAGACTGTGAAACAGCAAAATAGGCACCCAAAGCCCAGACTGCACTGCTACAGTTCTAAAACATTATCAAAGTGTGTGTTCTTCCTGATAATGTGAGCACCTAGATATACAATAAGCATAAAATCTCAAGGAAGGCAGCAAATAGTGTCTCCACGGGAAGAAGATATATCTCTGCAGTCAGGTGCCAGATGGAAAGGAGTAGGTGCAGGAGCTGCAGGGAAGAAATTGATGTGTAGGGAACTACAGGCTGAGTATTAAAGGAAGCAAAGCAGAAAATTATAGGGTAGGGAAAAGCCAGGATGAAACGGCAGAATAGAGAAAGAGAAAGAGCAGAGGAAGAGAACATAAGGTAAAAGAGAGTGGAAAGGGAAGAAGAAAAAAACCTGAGGTTGGGCATCAAAAGGAACAGCATAATAGAAGATTCATTTGAGGGAAAAAGAAGCAGAAAAGGGAAAAAATAGCATCAGGGAATTGTAATTTGGTTTGCCTTTTTTTAAGGAAGTTTAATTCCAGGGTGTAAGAATTAATAAAGAACACACAAGCATTATCTAGGGATGCCTGTATATACATTTCCTTATAGATAGGTGCACTTACACCCAAACAGACATCTTGAGCAGCCTGTAAAACCATACGGCAATCCCCTCCGAAAAACCACAACTGTAAACTGTGCACATGCACACATGGTTGTGGTAAATGGGGAACTGTTGTGATAGACAGTTCTTGGCTGCTTAAAAGATATTGCCCAGACAGCTTTCATCCCTTCTGGTCAGCCTGCTACAGTGAGAAAAGCAGAAGGAAGTCTGGAGGAAAAGTTTGCCCAGAGGTTTTCGTACTGGCATAGGGAGGATAGAGCAAAAATTGTCGTGGAGTAAGTATTGATTAAACTAGCTACCTGCAAAAGTAAAATGCATCAAGGCAGAAGAAGGAACAGAGAAACTTTTGGATGCATAGCAAAACCATTCTTCTACTCTATATATAGAGAAAGACAGGAAATGATTACTGATAAATCTTTCAGGAAGACCTTACTTTGGGCCAGTACACAAACCCATACATTTAGATGATACTGTAAAAAAACCCATGCCAAACAACCTCCACCCTCACAGTGAAAACAAAGAGAGGAGAAAAGAAATAAGAGAAATCAAAGCAGTACAAAACCAGACTAGTTTTCCCCCTCTTTTTCTCAGATAGCTGAAGCACAAGAGAGTGATATACACTTTGGATGTAATACCCTGCTTTGATTTGTGAACTTTTTTTTCAATTTTGACACTTTGGTCTGAAATTTCCTGGTAACCCCCCTCCACCTATGAAATAAAAAGTGAAGTCTGATGAAAGGAGTTGAGACAAAGCTGAAAAAAAGTTAAACTAAAAAAAAAAATTGTTACATTTTTTCCCATTTCTAGTTACTATGTCTTGTACTTATGTGCACTCCTGAGTCGTGATTTTAGGTTTGTTCTTTTTTTAAATGATTTTGTCCAATCTAGACATGAACTTTTTTTTCTGTGTGTGTGATCTTTTTGTGTACTTTTCTGCTAAAACTCCTCCATTGTGAGGAAGAGAAGTTGTAAAACCTGCCTGCATCCTAAAATTTCTGAATTTTCCCCATTTGATACAGGCACAGTCTGCTTTCTGGCAAGTTTCCAGCTGCCAACTGAAGTTCCAGTCAGTAATGGCATTCTTTTAAAATATGTCAAGGGTAGAAGTTTTATGATGTACTGTACACACATGCTACTAAAAATTTGCAGCAGGGCAAGTCATTTGTAATGAACCTTTTTCACTTGTGAATTATCTGCAGACAGACTGACTTTTTTTTTTCTAATCTGATTTATTATTTGCAGTTTGTTTTCAATTTCCACTGGTAATTTTTGATTTGCCCTTTTTTTCTCTCCACCATCTTTTAGTTATCTGATAATAAAAATTTGAAATGGCATCTTTCAGCTGGATGTTTGTTTTGGTTTTTGTGACCTGTTCAGATGAGGGAAATTCTCTGTGTTTGTATTTCTGGTGAGCATAACCTCGATATGAGTTAGACATTAGCTTTCTATATTTCATAAAATTTGCTTCCATCTAAGAAAAGACCTAAAGCACAACATAGGCCTAATCAAAACTTGCACTCAGGTTTAAAAAGGAGTTTGGGCTTTGCTACAAATACAGACATTTTTTTTTTTCCAAATTGTCACAAACTGTCCAAAGGAAAGTTATCTCCTGTTTTCTTATCTTTAATGGCTCTCACAAGCAAAACACTACTCTTTCCTTTAGAAGAATGGGTAGACTTAAGATCTGCTAAAAACAATAGATGCTGGCATTTGCTGCAATTAAATTGCAGTTCATGGGGACAGAAGTCAGAGGAGAAACTGTGGAAAGTTCTCATTTGCTTTAACAGAATTTCAGTATCATCTATAACAATGACCTGTAAACCACTGTGGCTTCATTGGAAGTTCACATTTTCTGTTGAGTTGTGAAGGTGAGAGCAGAGGGTGTGGGAATGGCTGATTTCCACTTTTTTGGGAGTGGAAGGCAGTGCCTACCTTTAGAGCAATTTGTCACAGAATCCGCACCAACACTGGGGTTCAGGAGTGCTGTAGGGAGGTCGTTGACCAGAGGTGCAAAGGCAAAGTAGAAAACACGAACAGGGTCCAGTGTTCCCGGATGTCGAGCAAATGTTTAATGTCGAGGCATGTTTTATGTCAATCAAACACATAAACCACTGTTACTGTTACCAGGACTGCATGAGCCTATAAAGATGCACTTTTAAACCTTTAAAAGTAAGGTTCCGTAATTACATCTCATAGAACCCTCCAGGTCCCAGGAGTGCTTTTCCTGCTTTTAAGATACCCAAGGTGGATGAGGTAAAGGAGAAAAAAAAAACCCCTTCCTTAAAGCTCTGAAGGCTGAAAAATGCAAACGCTCTCTGATTCCACGCACAAGATCTCTCAAGCCTTGATTTATTGGCTTTAATAACTTGTGGGATTTCTCTCCACTTTTTGGCTTGAGAAATTGAAGCCATGAGGTTGTGAGAATGTTTTTTTTCCAGAATGATCTGCCCTAGTGCCAGTCATTGGGGAAAGCCAGCAGGCTCACTTTATTTGAGCTGCAGGATGTTCTTTTAAATCTTATTTTAAATCTAGCTTGATCCTAAAGCAGCCTCCTTATGCAATAACAAGGACTCTTCTGGGTAGCAAAAGGCTCAACTTTGCTTTAAAAAAGATATGAGTGACTCCGCTGTGGTTAGTGCTGCATAATAGTTTTATGACACCATCACACTTCTTTGTGTGCAAGACAGCTGAGCTTCAGGCTACCCCACTTACTGTCCTGGAGGAGCTGCAGGTCATTCACTGTGCTGGATTTCTTTGGGAAACAGACATGGCTCTTATTAGAAAAATAAATGATAAAAGGAAATAGGCATCTGAAAGTTGTGGAGATGTGCTTTGTCAATGAAGGGATTTGGAGATTATCAAAAATGCAGGTAGTAAAAAACTGACAGTGCAGTATACTGCAGTCACTGGATAAACTGCAATTTAAAGATATACCTGGATTTCTTTCCAGGTATATCTTTAAACTTAAGTAAGCCTCAGCAGTCAGATCTGCAATGGAATTTGAAATCTGAAATTCCCTATTGAGTGTAACTTGCAGGGGCCCATGAACGAGCTCACAGACACAAAGCTTTCCACTGTCTTCTCCAGAGTGGTGTGGGCAATTAGCATTCATTAGGAATTTTTTTTAAAAAACCCCTCCTTTGTTATAAAATGCCAGGTCATTGGCTGCAGTATTTTCATTAAAAGACAGTTTTCTGAGGTCTAAAATGAAAATTCTGGGCAAACCAAGAGAGCACATCACAAAATAACTTACTGCTCAGTGCACTCTAACCTGAACTGGATGGAGCTGAGCCTGGAAACTGTATTTTTTTGTATTACAGGTGAATTTCCAAGGACTAGACTTGGAAGACAGATGTTGTCTTCTTTTTTATGGGAAAACATAATTGATGGGTCTGAGTGTTGCAGTCATTATGATTCAATAAGCCTGGACCTTCACAAATGGGAAAATTTTCTTGCTCAGTTCTCTGATGAAAAGCTTGAGAAGAATTCAGGAAAAAAAAAAGGTCTAATTTTCCTTTTGTGTCTCTGCAACTGTTTATTTATATGTATGAATATCTGTTAATACAGGAGGAATGAATTCTGATCTAACTGTACATTGTTGTAGGAGCAGTCAGTTCAATGAAAAGAAAAAGCCAGGAAATTCCAAGCTGAGTTTCCCAGTTGACAGTACATCTGTCATTTGCATCTTGATATGCTTTTTATTTCCCATGATGGCAAGAATTCCCATTTACGAGGATTCTCTTTAACTTTGAATATCCTGGTTTTTGTCAGGATGGGAAACCGTTTTAATGCTATACATGTAACGAGCAGTTTTAATCTCTTGGTTGGTTATTGGAGACTCGCCTGACATTATTTTGCACACCCCTACGTGTTTCCAAGTTAGTAATTTCAGGCTTCAAGCACAAGTAGACTTTCTTGAGCTAGTACTAACACTCTTGGCAAAGAGACTGGAGTGCACTGTGCATCTTCTTTTCCCTGCAGGAGGGCTCCTCTCTACTTGCCAGCCAGGTTTCCCTGGCCTCTGGCTGCTACAGATTCTCAGGATTTATTTGCAGTGTGTGGTAATCTAAATTCCTCATGAACACCTTCCATCACTCGCTTGCTGATCCGTGTCCTGTTCTTTTGGCTGAATTACGTTTTAAAGTCCCTCCTGGTTTCCCTTGGTCGGGTCTGATGCTGTCTGCTATGCAGTGACCCTTGTCCCAAATGACTATCACTCATGTTTGCCCTAAAACAATACAATGTACCTATAGTGTTAAAGCAAATAAGCCACATGTCATACTAGCAGCTATGTGTAGTTAAAGACCAGTAGAGCAGAAAAGGCCCACCTTGTATTGTCTTATGATTCATATTTAAATATTTCTTCCCTCAGAGGTGGGAACTCAGTCAGATACGGTCTGTGTGGCCCTTTCCCACCAGTCCTGAGTGACCAATAATTAATTTATGCTGAATGTAATTACTCCCTTGTTAACAGTAGTTTTTCTGCACTTTCTCTCAGTTGGCTCTGGAGACGTACATGTTGAGTGTGATGTATGACTCCTGGCACAGAATGAAACCCTAGTCCTGTGAAAAGACATAGATAAAGTGAGGCTGCTCCATTACTCGCTAATGAATTTATAGGCTCACCGCTCTTATCTGAAGTGTAGCAGAGAAAAATTCTTAGAGGCTATTAGTGTAGTCTTGAAATAAAGATATTGGGACTTGGGTTTAGCCATCCTTCTCTGTCCTGTCACTTCAATAGGCACTTCAAAACAACAACAACAAAAAAATGGTTTTAATCCAAAGGCAGGAAAGCGAGACAGACAGCTGCTTTGGCTTGGGCTATGCATTTGCCAAGAAATGCCAGGGCTGGAAAAAGCAAGGAATAATGAAAACACATCCCATGTGATGATTCATTAATGGCACATAGGCATGCACAAAGCTACCCAGTGCAGTGGGGGATGCCTTACAGATCCTGAGCTGCCTCAGCTATTCTGTTTCAAAGCAGTAGTCATGTTAATGTGGTGCTGGCAGGCAGACATGAGCGTTTTTGGAAGGCGCTATAATAGCTTCCTAGAAATTAAAGACAGAATGGACTAAAGGATCATATACCCTGTCCTCCTAAATACTGCAGGCTGCTAGGATTCATGCAATTATCTTATACCATGTCCAAAGCTGTCAGTTAAGGCAAACATTTCAACCTTAAAAAGCTGATCTTGGTGTCAGCAGCAGAAGAGAGCCAGGACCTGCTACCTCCTAGATGAGAGTCCTTTGCACTACTGGGATACAAAGTAGGTTTAACAAGTTCAGGCGATCCTGCTGGACTAAAATTATGCCCCTGGACATAGGAGTAGGTAGATATTTCCCAAGACACAGTAAATCTGGTCTAGAAGGGAAATTCTTCCTCAGCCAAAAGGTCAACACACAACCCTGGGCTTGCAGACAAGGCATATCAACAGTGGTAGAGGTTCCACATGCCCATCGGTGAAGGGGATAATTCAGTGAAAGCTGGGTGGGGAGGGAATCAGGAGCTTGAGAGTGAACTATTGCAGGGAGGGGGAAAATCCTTCCTGACTCTACCACATGGAAAACCACTTGTTTTGGCACATGTGTGGGAAGTTTCTTGAAGGCCAATTAAAAAATTACATGTGTCAATAGCCTGGTAGATATTGTACAGAAACCTGTATTTTAAACTGTAGGGGGTGACAAAGGTGCTGTTGCAGCCTGCTGAGTAAAATTTAATTTATACCGGTCAGTAGACCCTAGAGAGCTAACCTAATACTGCCACACACCGAATGTGGTTGACAAGAAGATCCCCACGAAAATGGAGGGGACAGTCAGAGGACCAGGTATGTTGGCTTCAATATAACAAGTTGAAAGTAGCAAATGTGAGGAAATACTTACAACTGAAATCATCAAAGCAAGCACTAACCGGTAATACAGGAGCCAACCAGGAAAGGTGTTCCTCCAAGGGCAACATTGCCCTGTAGGGGATACTTTGTCTAAGAAAATGTGTTAACAAGGCAATGAGTCAAACTGGGATTGTGGCACTGGTCTGCATATCTCCAGTAATCTTTTGGTAATATGGGCAAGCAGGGTCAGAAGGGATGATGAAAGCTATTTTACCTTTCTGCAGCTAGAAAAGTCACTGCAACTGTATTTCAGGCAGAGTGACCATGAAAGAGTGCTGCTAAATCTCAGAGTGTCTGATCACATGGCATGTTGGCCCAAGGAAGCTCAGATGGTGGGGTACGAGGGAGACCAAATCTGTGCTTCAGATCTGCTCTCCGTCCCTTTCCTTTGTTGCAGGCTTCCTTCTGGTTTGTCTTGAAGAAAATAGGATTTGGCTTTTGCATATCCCAGAGAAGGGGCATGTGTTCGCTGAGGGCTGGCAGGGATAGAGGAGGTGGGTGGTCAGAGGTGTGAGCTGGGGCATCCCGGCAGGACTGGGAGCCATGAGGCTGTGATCCTGCTTGGCAGGACACAGTGGACTGCATTTCCCTCCCTTCCTTATGGCCTGGCTTAGTGCACAGGGCTCCCAACCACAGCCACAGCTTTTTTCATGGAGAACAAAGCCCTTTTTGTGTCTTTTTTTTTTTTTCTTTGGATTTGACTGTTGGAAAGGAGCTAGAAACTATTTGCACCAGGAAATACAAGCTAAAGAATGACTGTGTCAGCCCGAGTCCACTTGGCAGGGCTTCTCCGACTGCCAAAGTGAGGCGGCAGTGCATTAGGGGGCCTGCTAATTGTCAGTGAAGACAAAATGAATAGCTGTGGATTAATTGAGCGCTTCTACTATTGTTTTTCTAGAAGAAAACTTCTTGCTTCTAGGAAAGAACCAGGGATGGTGTTACTGCTCAAGCACACATTTTTGTTGGTCAGACATTCACCAGGGCTTCTGCAGCTATCAAAAAACATATGGAGATTTCCAGGAATGTCCTTTGCCATTGAATTTTCACCAGTACAATGCCAAATATCAGAGTGGTCAGCTTGCTTTGGGGGACTGTCATTATTCAATAGCCCACAATTAAAACGTTTCTTTAATATAAAACATGAACGCAGTAATAGGCTGAATTTTTTTGGAAGAAGCAGAACTGACTTTATGTTTTGAAGGCAAAACGCTTTCTGTAATGGATTGTCTTTGGTGAGCAAGGAATTACAAAGCACCTCCTGGGAGACAGTGACGGACACAAGTAAAACAAGGTAAAGTCCACCTGCTCCCAAAATCAGGTTTAGGATTTTACACCAGCTAAAGCAGAGATCACAATGCATCAGATTTAAAGCAAGTGAATCCTTCTTCACTGCTGATGAAGACCTCTGCCTGGAGAATTCTGTCTGAAACCAAAAATCCAAACATTTTGCACAGCCAACAGCCACTGCACTGCTGGTGGCAAAAGGTTTTGGTATCAGGGTCCTGAAATGGAGTCAGCTATCTACAATATAGGCTTTGTCAAAAGAGTCAGTATATATTTTTAAGTATTTTATGCGGGCAGCTTTAATTTTTTAATCTTTATATCAATTTATATTTTTAATACTGCAGTTTCTGCTGTGAAACTGCTTAGAGAGAAGAAATGGATCATTTGGGTAAGATGGGAACTTTTTTAGCATTACTCAGCATTTACATTTAAGCTGAATATTCAAGGTTTTTTTAAGCATTAAATCTTACAAGAGGAAGGAAAAGAAAGAAGAAAAGTTTTACTTTTCACACCACACCAGATCTAGTTGAGACTGGATACATGGAATAAATACCAAGAGTGAAATTCTAGCCCTATTGAAGTTAATGGCAAAATTCCCATTGACTTCAGCTGGGCCAGGATTTCACCCTTTGAGTATTTCCAGCTCAACCAGAAGCAGGAAATACTGGAAAGCTCTTGACAGAGCCTGTTCTCATGATATTTCCAGTCCAAATTTTCAGGCCCTCTTACTCTGCATTGTTTAGATCACACAGTAAAATAAGAAGGGTGTTGGGAATATCCTGTACTAGAAATACTTCGGAAGGTAAATGTAGAAATAGAGATGAGATTTAAATTAAAGGGAAAAAGGATGAATGAGGTGACTTCATGTAGAAAGTGATATAGTGAGTTTTGGGTTGACTTTATTAGCTCACTATTACATAACAGAATGGTTGTAGCATTCTGTGGAAATGACATATGAGCTGGTATACTACATTTATATAATTTTCACTGAACATAACTCCTGCACAATGTGGAAATCAGATCTTTACCTCAAGTCACACTGTTGTGCTGTAGGTGCACACAATGCTTTCCCAGAGCTCCACAGTGCTTCTGCTGCAAAATGCCTCAGGAAGGACAAAAGCTGCAGAATACAGTAGTCTTTCATACACAGGTAATTAAATGGAAACACAAATGCTGTGGCCTGAAAACTTTGGACAGGAAGGGGGTTCTCTCTGTCACCATCTGTTGGCAAATGGAGGAAAAAAGGTACGTTGAACGACTTCATCTCAGAGAGCTGCCCAGGCCCCAGCTGCACAGATGCTCCCCAGAGCAAAAAGTTTTCTGCTTTTGGTTCCAATAGCACCAAGATGACGTGGTGACACACAGAGTGTATCCATGTGCATCCCTGTCCAGAACCCCTCTGTGCATTTCAGAGGATTGTCATATCCTGGTACAAACTGTGTCTCAGCCCGTCAGTGAAAGGAACAAGAAAAGAACCTTATTTTAAAGGAAAGAGTTGAGGAAAGACTCCCAGAGAGTTCTTGGGCTTCAGCTGTGACTCCCCATGGGACCCTGTGCACCCTACACAACTTCCTAGTGTTCCAAAATGAACACAGTCTCTTCCTGCCATGGTGTTTCTCTTCAAAGATGCCTCGCTGCCTTTCTCATGGTTTGCTTAAAACCAAAGCTTAGGAATTGCCTGTTTTGGCTTAGGTTTTCATCTATGTTCCCATAACCCACAGTCCACAGTGAGTGCCATTCTCACTTCCTTCTCAAAGACCATAGGATTTTTGTTTCTCTTTTCCTCCCCCATCCTCACTTCACTCCAGGAACTTTAATTTCTGTGGGGACATTGCCTTTGAGATGGGAATACAATCTCTAGCTAGCCACAGGGCTATTTGTTACAGGATAGTCAGTTCAGGGTCTTTGGATATTCTAGGTGTTCATAATAATATAATGGCCAGACTTTGCGAACGAAGATCTGTGGAAGGTCTTTGTACACCTTCCAGCCTGCGCATTGGATTTATTTTAGGTGGGACACAGTGCGCGCAGAACTGAGCCCACCCTTTAATCCTGAGGTTCATCTGCCGGGGCCAAGCGAGCTTGGACAGTGGCAGCGAGGTCCTCAGGACGTAGGTGGATTGCCTTACAGGGCTAACTGGCTCCGCCTACCCGGGGAGTTTCCCCGACCGGGAATCGAACCCGGGCCTCGGCAGTTACAGTGCCGTATCCTTAACCACTAGACCACCAGGGGCTCCCTCAGGTGTTCATAATGCCCTTCATATTTCTATTATTTTTCAATATACGTCGTGTTCCAAAAATATCCGTCTGTCAGATATCTTTCTCCTATTTATCCACTAAATGCAGTAAAGTCAGTATGCCAGGGTTAGTCTCAGGTAAACCCAGGAAGTATTCCCTAGTCATGAGGATTATGTCTGTCAGAGACCATATCAGGATTTTGACTTTCACTTGCCACTGAGAGTAGCCACTGTGGATCTTACTGGGTAAGGAGGAGGCAGAGATGGTGATGCACATTTTGTCATTTATTGAGTTACTTCTCTTCTGAGACCAGTAACTGGTACAATTGTTAGGAGAGCAATCAGTCCTGACTTAAAGATATGAAACATTGGACTAGCCCCAACCTTAGTAAGCCTTTTCTGAACACTAATTTTGAAGAAGTAATTTTTTTTCCTGTTTTTATTTGTCTATTTTCAACCTTCCAGCAATTTTTTTGGGCTATGCCCTTCTTTGATTCTTTAACAAGTGGAGCTTGAGTAACCCGCCCGCTTCTCCTGGTGAAGATATTACCCAGTATAATCAAGTAGCTTCTCAGTCTTCTTCTTGATAACTTAAACAGATTGAATTCTTTGAGTGCTTCAGTGTGGGGTGCTTTCTCCAGTCTCTGAATCATTTTTACAGCTCTCTTCTGCACCTTCTCCAGTTTTTCAATATCCTTTTTTATAACGTGAACGTCAACAGCCCGTACAGTGCTGCAGTGTCTGATTAATAGGCTGTAGATAAGTTTCTTGGTCTGTTTTCTGAAGTTGACACTGAGTTCCCTTTTACCTTGAGTAAAATCTTTGCCATTCCCCTCACAGGCAGCAGGCTAATCTGCATGGTCTGAGACAGGCAGGGGCAAACATGCCCTGCCTTCAGTGTGATGCAGCCAGCTATGGGCTGGCTCAAACCCAGCCATGGAATACACTCAGTGAACACAGCAATGTGTTCTAATTCACAAGCCTGGGTAGAAGTTGCTCATTTTAGCTTGGGCGCAGCTCCAGGCTAACATGGTGACAGAGTTTTTGGGCAGAGCAGAAGGAGGGCAAGTTCCTGCCTGCTAGCAAGGTGATGGAGAGATTCTTGGGGCTTCTTTTCCTGATAGCAGGGACAGGGACTATAATCTATTAAGACATTTAGTGGTAAAGGTGTTTAGAAAAAGAAAATCTAAGAACAGGCATTTAGTGAGCCTCGACAACTTGACGAAGAAGTTTCATTCCTCTTTAAAAGGATGCCATGTTTTTACTGCCGACAGGACCTGGCAAAAGTCTTACAGAACTGCTTCATGTGAACTCCCTGTTTTGGTTGGTAGAAGGCTTGCATGAAAGGATTTGTCATTCTGTAGGTTCAGACTACACATTCACTAATTTGATGGAGCAGGATGACATAAGTGACTACTTTGAAGGATTCCTGCAATGCTTTTCATTGCTTGGATAGCCTTTAATTTTTTCATATAGCTTCAACTTAAAAAAAAAAAAGGAAAGCAGCTATTCTTCATAAAGGTCATACTCATATGCAAGAGAAGAGTCACGGGGCTATCAAGAAAAAACAGGTCAAGAAAATCTGGTTTTTAAACTGCACAGTTGTAGATGGATAAGTTACTTGGAGAGCAGATCACCAGCTGCGTTTTTCCTAGGTGTTGGGGCAAGAGGCCACAGACAGCCTAAGGTTACCACAGTGCTCATCTCTCTTGGGATGTCCATGGCACAGCAGCCAAGAAAGAGACACATCTTTAACAACAGTGGTTCCCACAGAGCTCATCTGCCATCCTTGCTGCTGACTATTGGCTGAAGTTAGAGATACAGCACTGGGCCCTGAGAGGAGACAATTAAATGAAGTGAGACAGTGCTTTGGCCACCCATAGTAGGGTGAATAGTCATTTTGATTATGCTGGTGGGAGTCAGGAGTCTGAGGAGAGCAGACTCACTCCAGAAGGAACTGTAGGAGTGAAAGGGAGATGTACAGACTTGGTGGGGTAAAAGGAAGAGCAGGGAGCTCAAACATGCTAAGGTACTCTGCAAGAACTGGAGAGGCTGAGGCACCAGTGGGCTGCTGTGTTAGTGTTTCTCATTAAAAGGATTTAAGGAAGGAGCATGCCTGCCCAGCCTAACAGCCTGAAGTCTGCTGCTCTTGGGAGTGAAAACAAGTTGAATCCACACCATACCAACTGTAAGGGTAAACTAAGGAAGGAGTTCCTTTCCTCTGCCTGAAAAATACACAATAGGCCTTAAAATAGAGCCTCAAACTGTGATAAAAGCAGCTCAAAGCCAAACCCAAACTCCTTTGTATGCGGACGCCTGTATTAACCTAACAGATGAAAACCAGAATCTCATCTGGCCAATCTATTCCCCATTAAAAGCCAGTTTCAGGAAACCCAAGTACTCCCCCATGCTGGGAGGGCTTGGACTCAATCTGCCTGGATTAGGAATGCAGCTATCAGCCCAGGAGATGAAGATTGATGTGCTTCTGATCCTAGAAGCAAGGTTTAATATGAGTGCATTTTCTGTGGGCAAGCCAGATGCTTGGTCAATACTAGAGAGAGGGAGCTCAGGAACAGCTCTACTTTTGCCGTGCTTTTACACTGTAGGACTATTACAGATGGAGTTTCTCCTTCACTGCTCTCCCAGACAATTTGCAGGTTTTATGCAGTCTTCCATAGCTAATACTTTATTTTCCTCTCAGATGTTTCCTTGTACATGCTGGATGCATGCAAGTACATTCCTGAAAATGTGTACTTTCCTGGTCTGGAAAAGTGTTAATTGTATTGAACGATAATATAGGAATCCAATTTCTTAAACCGAGCCACAATCATACAGGATGCATTGGTACAGGATGTTGGGATGCTGGTCTATGAATAATGGCAGGGATTATAATTTCATTCACGACAAATAGAAACACAAATACATCTGTAAGCAAGACTTGTGGTCATTATCAATGAGTCATTTTAGCAGCTCCCCTCACTCTTCATTCAGGTGAAGAGGCTCCCACTCTGCTATAATCATCACCTAATAAATGAGATAGAGGCCTAGTATGGGGCAGCTTTAACATGTTTGGGATTGGTGTGCCATGTGGGACCTCCGAAGATGCTTATTGAGTATGGGAAGTTGGAGAAAGATTTCATGCTACTAAACTAGGGTTGTTATAAATAACCTCATAGGGTTCAGATAACAGAAGTTCTCTTTTAAAGCTAGGTTGCTTGTTTTTTTGGACCCTAAAAGCCATATTGTTTAGGAAAACATTCACTTTGTTATTTTGTTTGCATAATATTTCTGGAAGAAGGTAGATTCAGGGACTTTCAATTCAATGCACCTGATCTGATTTAGAAATAAAATTCAAAGACTTCAGGAGAGGTAGATTGAACTTTCTCTGTAACAATTAATAACTTTTAGACATATTCAAAACTGGTGGGTTTCTAGAAACCTATTACTTAAATACTTTCTATCAAACTTTGAAAATATTCTTCAGGCTCATATCTTTAATTTGGCTTTAAGAAGAAAACTTCTGTATATATCTTTTGTTCATCTTCATAATCTTCAATTGTGTTTTCGAACAACTTCTGCAGTTTGAAAGAGAAAAGAAATTGTTTTAAAGGAAAAGGATTTGCCAAAGTTTTTTGGTTTTTTTTTTGTATCAACAGTCTCAAGGTTTGACTTGGATAGCTCTATTTTATTATTTCTCTGGAAGAGGTCATATATTTTTCCAAAAACATATGCATTGCTACTAATAGTTTGGCTTTGATGCAACAGCATTTTTCAATAAAAATACCTGAAATATTCCAACAACTATTAAGGATATTTATTTGCCTCCAATTCTCCTTCATCTCTTGAACAAAAAGCTTTCAAAATTTTCTGCATGCAGAATGAGTTCACAGCTGGCCTCCTCCTGCTGTTTGTTTTCAAGCAATAATATGCGAATATTGTATTATTTGTAAGATCTTAATGTTCTGATTATGGGAGGTATAAATTAGTGCCATTACTAAAATTGGCAGTGCATTCTTACACAAACTGAGCACCTCAGCGAGTCCTGCAGGTGGGCATATGAAGTGACATGGGGCTTTCTTGACTTCTGCTAAGGCTTACACTTCTCTAATTTCATCATAATCCCGGGGAAAAAATTGTTCTGTTTAGAAAGCTGTGACGTGATTAAGTTGGCTTATAGATAATGTGATGATTGAACCTGGAGGCAAACATGGGAGCAAAAAAGAGAGTTCCATGCATTTGTTTGGTTTCTCTTTTTTTAAGACTTTTTTATAAAAAGGAAGACTTAGAGGTCCGGATTTGCAAGGATGACATGTATATGCAATAGCAGTAATTACAGCTTGAAAAGGTTATTTATCAGTTTAGCTCCAGAAAAGCTTCATTTTATAATCCTCCTCTTCTCTTTCTCATCTGGTTCCCCTGTCAAGCCTGATGCCTTTCCAAAACAGACCAATTTTTTGTCTTTTATTATAAAAATCATACTTTTTTTTTTTCTTTTTCAAGGACATGCATTGTTTTAGAAGTTTGCGTCACCAGTCAAAATAATGCCATCGCTTCTGAAAATATTTTTATTTTCTGACATGTACGGAGGTGTCGTAAAGCAGCGCTGACAACTTCATCTCTCGCATTCCACAAATCTTATCAAGATATATCATCAGAAAACCGCACGGGCGATATCCGGACTCTGACAAACCTGAAACATGGTCTGCCAGCCACAGATAAGGCTTGAAATGTTGGTCAGTGAAAAGGTGATAACAGTAACAAGGATCAAATGCATGTACAACTTCACCTTTAGACAGCTGTGGTTTTTGGCTGAGCCGCGATGTTGGAGAAATTGTTGCTCTGCCCTTGTTGATACACTGACATGCTGCGTGCTGCAGGTCAGACACAAAGCATGGGTACAGCAATGGCCAGAGGTAGCTTACATTTTGGGAGAAGCCTTTTGCAAATGTAAACCTCATGGGTCAAGAGGAGTGCCGAAAAGCTCCACTGAAAGCCTTATGTTTTGTTCGAGGGATCAAAAGGATTGCAGTGCTTTGTTCTTCCAAACGTGGAGAAAAATTGCAAAATGCCACAACAGAAATAATAAATGCACCCCATCCCTTTCCCCTCGAAAAGGTAAGACCTGTAGGAGGTCTTACCACCTTTTTAGCCCTCAGAGGGAAAATCTGAAACAAAAATAAAACCCCTCAAGTCTGTTCCACAAAACAGTAAACTGGCTCTGTACTTATTTTTCGGTTAATCTTGGGATTTAAACATATCACTATTATCGTAAAAAAAAAATGGAGTTCTTAAAACAGAATTTATAATCATTTGCTTAATGGTGCTTTCCCCATGCCATCCGTTTCCAAACAAAGCTTAGTTTATGGCTATCATAAGAGATTACGTTCCCTTACAGTTGCAGTATTTCTTCTATAATGATTTATTTTAAAGGGCTTCACCATGATAGCTCTCCAACTTTGTTCCTTCCTGTATATCACTGTTCAGGGTCAAAAGCTGGAAAAAGGGCTGGTCCCAGAGGCCTAACATATTTCACCAGTGGAGACTCTGGCTTTTCACTTCTCCTTCTCTCCTCATCACTTTATGCTTAAAGAATAACAGATGTGGAAACATTTAGAAAAGAACTAATTGAATTTCACATAACACAATTTAGCATTGTTTGAGGAAGTACCTAAATCAACAGCACATTTTCTGAAAGGCCCAGCGTTGCCTAATTAGAACACCAAACGTGTGACTAATTGGCCACACTTACACCAAAGGCTCTGTCGCAGATGAACGGCTGCCTATTCATCTTAGCTAAACTTAGGCCAGCGGTTTGGCTGTGAGGTAACTGTGGTTGTTTTAAATGAGCTGTGCCAAACATAACGGCAAAACTCAGCAATGGTAGGAGAACAAATCCGTGTAAGAGCAGAGGAGTAATCAGGACGCTTACGCTCCGGCAGCACCCGGAGGATTACCAGGAGATTATCAGCACATAAATTATTGGATTCTTGGTGCTCTGTAATTGGGACACTTAATAGCCTGCTCTTTATCATGTCTACTCCATTGTCTTTAAAAGCTCAGCATCTAATTAAAAAGTAAACTGATATTATCAGGAAAGGCTCCACTCTGCCCAGCTCTTGCCACTGCTGGGTCTGTTTTTTTGCATGCAACAGGATGCTTTCCTTCCTTCCTTCCTTTCTCTTTCTTTCTTTCTTTTTCTTTCTTTCTTTCTTTCTTTCTTTCTTTCTTTCTTTCTTTCTTTCTTTCTTTCTTTCTTTCTTTCTTTCTTTCTTTCTTTCTTTCTTTCTTTCTTTCTTTCTCTCTTTCTCTCTTTCTCTCTTTCTCTCTTTCTCTCTTTCTCTCTTTCTCTCTTTCTTTCTCATTGCTGAAACTTTTAGATTGTTTCCTCTAAAGTTCTGAGAAATCTAGCACCCCAAGGTTATTGGTTCTTCTATTTTTATTTTTTTAATTTATTTTTTTTTTTTTTTTTTTAGCAATGCCACTGGCTTCTCACCTCTATACTTTCTGGTAACTCAGAAAGATGCCTCTTCTCCCCCAGGGCAACATCCCTGCAGCCTCCAGTCACAACTGCTGTGGTCTTGGTCACCTTCCTGCAGTGACTGGCATGGGGGAAGAGCAGCCCACCCACATAACCTCCATCCTGCAAGCATTTGAGGGCTTTTTGCTGCCTGCTGGAGATATGCAGTGATATGCAGCTGGACCTCCTGCCCTGCCCTGCCCTGGTCACCCAATGCCTGCCCTGGCTGTGCCAGCTGACTGGCTCTGCTCAGCCCAAATACTGAAGGGAAAGACGGGCCCTGAGTAGAGGATTTTGTGGGGAGGTGCATGAGGCAGTTGCATGTTTTGCTTGCCTGAAGCCCTGAAAGAGCAGTCATGGCCTGCACAACCCCTTCTGGTCACAGTACTCATGTGTTGTACTGGTTTGAAAGAAATGTATTTTCTTGACTTGTGTATCACATAAATGAAAGAGGGGGTAGAGGTGCTGAGTTTGCTCAGGTCTTTGTTTAGCATTTCTTGAGTGGTAATTTGTGGATTGCTGCTGGTAGGAAAGCTACTCCAGAAAAGTTGTAGCTTCCAGAAAAAAATGCAAGAAATGTACAAAATGATGGGAGTTTCAGATGAGTACAATAGCTGTCTTGCTCTGAAACTCTACATGCATTTCTCAGCTCTTTGCTTCTTCTCTTGATGGGGTCCCATTGCCCCATTCTCCCTCGCGCTCACTAAATTTTAAGGACATATGTTGCCCTTTCACATAAACTTACTATAATAACAAAGTTGAAAACAATGCCAGCATGTCAGTACATGTTGCAGTGGACAAGCTGGAATCTGGCTCCTGCAATGAAGCTCTAGGCAGCCTTGGCCCCACCAAGCTTCTGTGAAGCTTGCAGAGGAGAGATGCAGACAGTGCCTGTCCCAAACAACCAAAATGTGCTCAGAGAAAATGGATTTCCCTAAGAAGAAATGACTGCAGATTGACACAGGAGGAAGGAGAGAGAGTGATTTTAAATTAAGCCAGATTAATTTCTGGGGTAACAGTACTTTTTTTTTCCTGTATTCAGAAGTGTTATTTTGCTGGGATAAACAGTTAAAGTGTGTGTCACCTAAGGCAACAATAATGGAAACGAAAATTTAAGAGGCCAGTAAATTAGAAAAGGAATTTAAGAAATCATCTAAATCATTCTCCTGTTCATATCTAGGTCATCAGCATGTAAATATTTGCTTAAAACCCCTCTATTTTAGGCCTTTACTATGCTTGCAGGTAGCAAGGATTTTTTTAACTATTTAACCTCAACCTTCCCTGTAAGTGGTTAATCCTTTTATTTTATGTCCTATCTATCATAGACATGAAAATCAGAATCCTTATTCCTCTTTGCAGCAGTGCTTTACATATTTGAAATTCATTAGCTTGTCCTTTCTTCTAAAGACTAAACAACTCCATTCATTCATCTTTCTTTAGGGGTCATGTTTTTTCTAGACCTCTGGTCACTCCCTTTGCTTTCTTCCCTACTCCCATGCCATGCAACTATGATCTTTCAGCTTGTCAGCAGTGTTAAAGACTGGAGATCCCAACCCACCCAAAGATACTCAGGGTTTGAGACATAGATGCCTAGTTAATATCAAATAATGAACCCCAAAATATCCTTTAATGATGCTGACAATGATTTGTCTTCAGGATGCTTAAGGTAGAACCTTTTTTTTTTTAAATAAGAATCTATTCAGTTTTTGTTGCTCATACTTTCAGCTGAAAGCAAAAACTTGACTCCACCTAGTAACATAATTCATTAGCAGAATCAGTCTTTTGTAAAATCTGTCAGATAATTAAAGTTGTGATATAAATATATACTTGTGTATGTGTGCATGCATACATGGCGGGGGGGAACACAAGAAGGGACTTGAACACAAGACCTATGGGGAGAGGCTGAGGGAGCTGGGGTTGTTTAGTCTGGAGAAGAGGAGGCTTAGAGGTGACCTCATCACTGTCTATAACGACCTGAAGGGAAGTTATAGCCAGGTGGGGATTGGTCTCTTCTCCCAGGCAGTTAGCAATAGGACAAGGGGACATGGGCTCAAGCTCTGCCAGGGGAAATTTAGGCTGGAGATTAGAAGGAAATTCTTCACAGAGAGAGTGGTCAGGCATTGGAATGGCCTGCCCAGGGAGGTGGTGGATTCACCGTCCCTGGAGTTTTTTAAACTGAGATTGGACATGGCACTTAGTGCCATGATCTAGTAAACGGACTGGAGTTGGAGTTGATGATCTCTGAGGTCTTTTCCAACCCAATCAATTCTATGATTCTATATGAATCTGTATGTATGGTACAGCTGTAATGCTTAAAAATAAACTCTAATCTGCCTGTTTCAGTCACATGGACCAGTTTTTCTGTTAGTTCTGCTGTGGTAATTCACTTACCACAAATTCTCCCCAAATCTATGTGGGAAGAAAGTGATGAAATGTTCAAAGCATGCATAGTGGTGAGAACCAGTTGCACCAACTTTCATTTTAATTCTACGCAGTAGGAGTAACTTAATACCTGCAAACTGGAGGAAAACAGAATACAGAAGCAGTTAATTTCAAGTACCTGAATTGAGAGATAATAAAACAGTGTTAAAAGCTATAAGAAAGTATAACATACTTTCTTATTAATTGCTTACAGGTATTAACAATATTTTATGCATATATAATATGCATTAACAATGTTTTCCCTTGATCCCCAGGTGAGTGATCTCCCATAGAGGATGTCTCTGAATGTGCATTACTTGCATTACATCACCCATGGGCTCTGTACTTGAACTCATACCAGCTACTTACAACAAAACTGCACAAAGCAAGGCAAAGGAAAGCCATTTCTTCTGATATTTTTTGAGCATGTTTGCCCTATCTGTAGCAGCTGGCAAAGGATGGGCCACTGTCCAGGATCTGGCCAGATCTTAGTGGTGCTGCAGTGCAGAGCAGGACTGTGCTTGCTTTTATGAAATATGACCTCTCTTAAGTTGATGCCAACTCACAAAATGCCTTTTGATTATAATGATTGATTACACCCTTGATGAATCTTGATTCAGGTTTGCAGACCAGTAGCTTGTTGACACTTCATACAGCTTGATCCTGACAATACATGAATGAATACTTGTTCAGGCATACCAGTCTGCTTCGAGCTCCCTGCCACTCTCCAGTCCTGCAAGGCTGCCCAGTGCTTCAGGAACTCTCAAAACCAGCTTCCAAAACCATCGAAGATCCCCATGGCACGCATAACAATGCTGCTACTTCTCTTCCTTCTAGAATTAGATAAGCTACACCACTCCCTTACTTTCTTGATTGAAATATTGTATCCAAATGTGCACATATCACAGAAATATCATCAGTTTTTATTATTTAGAATGTGAAACTAAACCTATTTTTCTTGAATGAATGCTTTTTTTTCCTAAGCCAGAAATAACTTTTTTTTTGTTATCACTTTGTAGCTGATACTTCACTTGATGTTGCTGTTTAGATAGAGCCAGCGTCCCTGGTTGCTCAAACTTCTCATGTACAAGACCCCATTTTCACTTGCTTGTATGCTTTAAGTTTTTGGCTGGAAACTGTGCTGGATGTGTTGTCTTTGAGATTGTTCAGCAAAAGAGTTCCTTTATTTTATGAACAGGTATAGGTAGAAATGTAGCTCTGGTAAGAAAATTTTATAACAAGTAGGTTTAGAAAACTTAGTTCTGCCATACATCATGGTGGGATACAGAATTTGGTGGCTACCTTATGTTGTAGCTAAAGATATATCCTACATCATTCCTGTGAAAGTCCATCCGCACATCACAGAAGGGCACATTTCTGCAAAAGCTATTTTTACAACTGTTGTAAGAACTTTTCACACACCTCTACTGGGTGTGCTTCACCTCATCTGCACTCATCAGTTGTGTTCAGTAGTGAGGAGAGAGCAAGAATGGACATTTGAAGACCAGAAAAAACTGCAAAAGCAAGACTCATGTGCTAGGCAATGATGGAATTAAGGTTGCTTAACCAACCCCATGATCCCTCCCCTTTGTACAATACAATGCTTAGACGTACAATGTGTTCTCAAAACATTCCTTTGTTTGCGACTCCTTAGAATCAGGGTTTTTCAGGGTCAGAAAATGCAAGCAGGCAACAAGAGAAAAAGGAGTTTCAGGATAAAGGGAGTTTACTGAAGTCTGGACTAGTACTTACTGCAGGGTTCCTATGGAAAGGCTGCGAGGCTCACCCGGGTTGTCCTGCTCCTAGATGGGAAGCAACCATGCTGTGCTGCCTCGGTTCCTTATTTGAGACAACTGAAACCCAGTTCTTAAGTGTAGGTAGAATCACTTTGAGCAGGCACTAAAAAGCTAAGTGCCATATTTACTCAGTTAGTGGTCTTGTTTCGCCTTTCATTTTTGTCCCCAAAAGTGAGTATACATCCATTATATGTTGCTGTCCAAAAACAGTTGTAATTCATCATCAGCTGCCACTCACAGTTCTGCAGTCTTGCTGTTGTTTTTGCTCAAGCACAGTCTTTAGCCAATACAGCCTTTTGGAAAAATCAGGCATTGCATGACTTGAATCGGTCACTCCAAGCTAGGCATTTTGCAAATGTGAGCATTATGCTCTGTGCCTCAGCTTCTCTGCTGTAAATGCAGCTAATTATAGTGGATGAATATTCATTTCAGAGGTTCACTGTAGAGACAAACTATTCTGTGTTAATGAGGATGTGAAGGAAGGCAACGCCACAAAAAAGACAATGAAGAAATGAATAATGTTGCATCCTGTGCCAAGCATAGAACATTAATTTTCAGCAAACTGTTCATTATATTGTGTAGTTAAATGCAAAATGTAGACCTAATTAATGTAATTATTATAACTGTAAGAGTGGAAAGGGACTATATAGCACCCACCATAGAGCAGAGAGAGGAGACAAGAGGGGAGCAGAGAGAGGAGACAAGAGGGAAGCAGAGAGGAGAAGGGAAGTTGGGACATCAAAGAACATGCAGAACTTCTGTCCTGCCTGAGCTTCCAGAGGAGCTGGATTTAAATGCCACACACCCAGCAGGGAGAGTGTCTCTTTATATAGAGTTTCATAACTATACAACTTATTGTCACAGCATACTGTAGATACAAAAATTTTCCTGGGTTCAAAAAGAAATTAAACCTGTTAATGGTAAAAGAATCTCCATGAAACATCAAAGTCACAGAGAGCTGGAGGCCAATATACTGGTGAAAGCATCAGTACACACACTTATCCTGTTGGTATATCCTGCTTTGTGTATCTACCCATGGCCACCACCAAAGATGAGAACATTGATATAATCACCCTTAGAAACATAGAATCATTTAGGTTGGAAAAGACTTCTAAGATCATCAGGTCTAACCGTTAACCCAGCACTGCCAAGTCCACCACTAAACCTATTCCTAAGTGCCACATCTACATGGCTTTTAGATACCTTCAGGACTGTGACTGAGCCATTTCCCAAGGCAGCATGCTCCAATGCTTGACAATGCTTTCGGTGAAGAAATTTTTCCTAATATCCAATCTAAACCTCCCTAGGTGAAATTTGAGGCCATTTCCTCTTGTTCAATCACTGGTTACCTGAGAGAGAAGACCAACCCTTGTCTTGTTACACCCTCCTTTCAGGTAATTGCATAGAGCAGAAAGGTTTCCCTCTGAGTTTCCTTTTCTCCAAGCTCCCTCAACCCTTCTCATCAGACTTTTGCTCCAGACTCTTCACCTGCTTCGTTGCCCTTCTCTAGAAACACGCCAGCACCTCAGTGTCCTTCCTGTAGTGAGGGACCCAGAGCTGAACATAGGATTTGAGATGCAGCCTCACCCCTGCTGAATACACAAGTACAATAGCTTTCCCGATCCTTCTGGCCACACTATTTCTGAAACAAGCCAGGATCTCACCAGCCTTCTTAGCCACCTGGGCACACTGTTGGTTCATGTTCATCCACTGTCAACCAGCACTCCCAGTTTTTTTTCTGCTGGGCAGGTTCCCAGCCACTCTACCCCAAGCCTGTGGCTCTGGACAGGGCTGTTGTGACCCAGCAGGTCTTAGGTACTGCTTATGGCATTACAAGTGCATCTCAGCAGATTCTGCGATGTTTGGAAAGGGAATAGCTTTTTTTTTTCTGCATTAGTCACAGAAAAGGCATCTTTATGGCCCCTGTGCACAAGTCATCATGTAGTTCTTGAGGGAGATTTTATGACCAGAGCTCAGTCCCATTTCAGAATAAATAGGCCTTTTTATGTTATGTCCTATTGACATGATGAAGAGGATGTGAATAGCTAGTCCTTTCAGGTGGGATGAAAAAAGTTTCATTTGAATGGACAAGACCAAGCCACTTGACTGTGCCCTACTCTTGCTCCTGAAGTGGAGACATTGCAGATGTAGAGCTCCTGCTCCATAATGTATACTGCAATGTCTACCAACTGGATTTGTTTTTGCTAAAAGGAGCAGATTTCAACAATATATCTAAACTTAGAAGAGGAAAGCACTGTAAATTTAGCTATTGTTGCTGGTAATTGTCCAGAATATATTTTTGTTCATTCTAAAAATGGCAGATTTAGAAACATTCCATATTTATCCAATAAACTAGAAGTGCTTTCAGATATCTGCTACCCATTTTGAGCTTCTCTCAGAAGAATTTCCTGCAGTAAAGAGAACAGATGTTACACCCAGAATAATTATCTGTTGTGAACATGTATTTCATGGCCAGCGTCTACCTACTACAGGCTTGGTAGAAACTCTTTTCTTCATTCCTGTTCTATAAAGTAATCAAAGTCTTTAAATCAGTGGAGTTGGATGTGCATGAGGACAATTAAAAAATTGTCCGGGCTCATGGACTTTAAAACTGAAGACAGTTTGGCTCCCACCATGAAACAAAACACATGATGATAGGTAACCTGCTGTAATCAATATTTACAGCACTTAGAAGAGGATACTTTTATCTGCTGCTGAAAATAGCAACACCTTTCCCAATGTCCAGTTTGAGCTATCTGTTGGCATAAGGGATTTCAACACATTTTTTTTTCTTACAGCAATGTTAGACTAGAACTGATTTATGAAACAAACTTGCCTTTTTCTTCTTTTTTTACCCATTTTTCATATTCATTGTTACTCACACTTAACCTTTCGACTCTAATTCCTCAATCTGCATGATGCACACAGAGGCTTTGTTCTTTCTGACAAGTCTTATCATTTTTATCTCTGTCATCTATTTTTTCAGCCATTAGCTGATCTCAGGCACTCTGTATCTATAATCTGTTTACATTCTTCTTCATTATTTAGTATTAGTATAATTCTTCAGCAATCTTTCTCTAGAGCTCGTTTTTTTGTTTCCTGCCCTTTGTTTCTCCCGAGTTAAATCTCTATGATGATCACACTTCAGAGAACAACAAAAGCTTCATTCATAGAAACTTCTTTAAAATAACTTCTTTAAAATTTTAGTCTTCTCTCAAGCCTTTGCATACAGAGTACGGAGAGAGACTCTGGTCCAACACAGCTAAGAAAAGGAAAACTTTGCCCAAAACAATTGCTGAAACTAATTGCTCCAGAAGACTGTTGGCAGCTTGATGTCAGGCAATTTCATTAACAGGATGCCTCTGAAGCTTGCACTGCTGGCAAAAGTGCACTATTTATATTGCATGAAGTCTCCAAAGAAAGTACACTATAACTCATCTATCTTTGTAAACTAGCAAGTGCTAGGATTCTTCTGAGCCCAACTGGCATTATTTGGTCATGTCTATACTATTAACATTTTGCCTTCAAAGTAGGGCATCTGTTTGCAAACTGCTGATTGGGAATAATGTCTTATTCCTTATCAGGTCTTGAGGATTGCTTGGGAAAGTAGTGGCTTGTCCCAGTCAAAAACCTAGTCAAATGCTAGATAGCAAATAGTTACTGTGTGTTAAAACTTGGGCCCATGCTCTAATGTTGTTTAATTTACTATTGTGGACATAGGTTGTATGTGAGTTTCTGAGGCTGTGCCTGAGTTCTTCCTGCAGTTTGCTTCAGGAAAAAGACAATCCAGATATTAATATTAGCAACCCAGTAGTCAGGGGTAACACTGTTGTAATGGATGCTGTAATGAATATGTTTAAAGTTGAGTTTGGATTGCTCAGAAATTTTTTAAAAATTATTTATTTTGATCCAAATTCATTTGGACTATATTTATATGTGTAGAGTTTCTTGGCACAATGCTCAATCAAAACCATAAAAAAGATATTGGCAAATATTATATCCTTCAATTATTATCACCTGTAACTTTTGAGGCAATAATAAAAATATTAAATGTTTGGCCTAAACTTATGACTGAAATTCTCTTGGCAGTTCACTGCATGTCTCCTCCAACAGAGTGAGGCAATGAGCGTTGAATGACATCCAACAAATGATGTTAAAAAGACATCAAGATCAGGAGATATTTATTCCTTCTAAATGCCCATATGACTGTAAACTGCTCACTTCATTAATCAACATTTTGGGGTTTTTAAATTTGTTTTTTCTGAGTGAAATCTTAGGCCATTTTTTCTCATCAGAGTTCAAATATTTTTCTTGAAAAGTAAGCCCATTACAAATATAATCTGATTTTCACCCTGACCCCTAAGGACAGAAATAAAAAAAATAATAATAATAAAAAAAAAAACCACCAAAAAATCTATTCTATGGCTTCAAAATGGAGGCACACAAACAAGGAAAGGAAACATGTCCATTAATTTTGGGCATTTGTTTTATGTTGCTGCAAATCAGGACACATAGCAAGCCAACTATATCTTATTACAGCTTGTCTATGAAGACTTTTTTTCCTGAAAAAGACATAGGATAAATTTGTGGTAGGATAACTATTCCAAAATAGTTTTATGAATGAGTAACTGTCGGCACCCGTGCAGGAAGAGGTGAATTTAAGCAGACTGCTGAGCATCAGGGTGGAGGTCCACATGCTGGGGCTCGGACAGAGACTGACTGCTATGGACAGTGCTCCTGCAGAGACCTGTTGGTCTCTTTTTGGGTGCACAGACCCCTACTATGCACATCTAGCAGTGGGTCCTGGGGGCCCTTGCATGCTCTGCACCCTTTCACTGGGTGCAATCAGACCATCTCCACAGTATGATGCCATCAGTCTCCAGGCTCTCATGTCCCCTCCAGTCTCACCCTACGGCTTCCCCAGAGCAGATGGAAACGTCTAAGGTATTACTTTAAGAAATTAAATTAAATTAGGAAAAGAGCTGCTATTTACTGCAAATATCCACTACGGAAAGAAGTGGGAAAATGGATTCTCAGTCAGATTCTAGAAAAAAGGTCTTTCCCTTCCCTTCCCTTCCCTTCCCTTCCCT
>VYXB01008717.1:41029-155482 GCA_013397135.1 Pachyramphus minor | reverse complement strand
CCATTATTATTCCTCAGAAAGAATTGAGTAAAAACTGGAGGGTGTGTGAGGAGCTCTGAGGGGAGGAAGGTGTAGTAAGCCAGAGGAAGCTGCTGATAAGCTTGTGTCAGTTTTGGAGTTGTTCTTGCTCAATAGTTTTGGCACAAAAATGCAGTGTATGCCAATGAGATGAGCAGAGCACACAGAGTCAGGAGGAACCACTAATACAGAGACTGCACCCAATATCACATAAGGCAAACAGGGTGGCCTTTAGAGCAGAGAGGAATGAAACAGTGAAGAAGTCTTGTGCATGTTAATAATAATTTCTAACATAAGCAGGGAATTCCTCAGCAGGGAACAGCTGAAGAGGAGAGCTTGCCTGGCTATTAGGACACCAGATATTAAGACTCACCAACATAATATGATTGTGCCAAAAATTTGAAATGTGTAAACAACTGTTCAAACTGCTACTAATATCTGTCAACTGTGAGTTCAGACAGAAACAGTGTATACAGGAGTCCAGGTTTACCTCTATGTGTTGCATGTGCTGCTGCTTGCAGCCCAGGCTGGGTTAAAGAAGTTTACATGGCACTGAAAACACTTGGGTAAAAGAGACTGAGAAGGATATTACCCTCATTGGTTAAATGTTGGCCCTAGGACAAATAGGGCGTTATGCTGGTGACAGGCAGCTTTGAGCTAGAAACAAGAAGGTTTGGGTCTCTTGGAGGAATGAGGTCTGCCGATGGATTCTCACTGCGAGCAGTGGAACAAAACTTCAGCGTCTGAAATCACCTTAGTTCAGCATCTGATTCTCTCACGGCAGTGATGGTGGGGGGGTGTTGGAGATGGTTGTGGTAGCAACAGGCATCTGTCCCCACACTTTTTTTCTTGAATTGGAAGTGAATGAAAGTTTTTCCCATGTGAGGAGTGAGAAGTAATCAACATAAGAAAATAAAGCTGAGCACAGTGCAGAACAACACTTGCACATTAGCAAATTGCCAGAAAAGCAATGTATTCTTAAGTTTCCCCAACTGCACGGACAATTCAGTGAAAAGTTTTATATTGCATATTATTCCCTTGAAGTAAATACAACATAATTCTAGATGTATTAAAAAAAACCCTCCAAGTCAAAATGCTGCAACAAAGGCAGTCTATGCTATCCAGCATCTTCCCTGGTCCATTAACGAAAATACATACCTCCATGATGATGACAGCTGTAAACATCTTATTCTACCCTTTCATAGATGTGCAAAATGTGTTGTCGATCCTTTCTGCAATAAAAATATGCTGAGGCGCCATCACACAAAAGCCTGTTTTTTTCCTAACTGCAAATGTCTATAAAAATACAGTCCTACATCTCTGTGATAGATAAGAAATACTAAAGGAGCAATAATAATTAATGGCCATACAAGATGAAACTCCAGTTGCTCAGACGGCTGTCTCCACATAATCTGTATTTTATACAAAAGGAGAAAGAACTCAATGGAATTTCAGCTGTGACCGGATAAAAACTGCCAACAAAAAGTGATAAGGAAAGTCTAATGTGCATATTAATCATGTTTATAGCGCCTCATTTGCTGATATATTAGCCTAAACTCCCTTTCAAAATACATTTTTGATCACTGGTAGAATCATTTAATACAATCAAGCTTAAATAGGACCAATTAATGTTTCCATCTTCTATTAATTAAAAGCAATTGATTATGATAGCCTTGGTAATAAATCACAGAGCAAAAGAGTTTGAAAATGTACTGTTGGATGACTTGGATTTTTAATAATGTGGAAAGATTTAAGCCACACACTGTATCTTTACACGTTTATTGCCTTAGTTCGCATTCCATGTTTTTATTATCTAAGTATTTTTTGGACTAAAATTTGGATCGAACAGACACATATTATGTTTGAAGGTTGCCTGAAGAATTCTGCACCAATGTGTTGGTCACTTCCCATTTCTTCATGTAAATAGGTAAGGATAGATAACTAAATAAAGTCTGGAAAAAAGTGTATCAATTGCAACCCCTTTTTTTCTTTATATTTCTTTAATTTATATTTTCACCATTTATCTTTGCTTTCATTTCTCTACTACTCCCAACAAATATCCAGCACATAATAGGATGAATTAAAGGTGATCCAGCCCTTTGTCATGAACAATTTATTAAAAGAATCCCAGCTGTCCCATATCCTGTCTGATCTGCGCTTTGCACAAACTTATTTACAATTTGTCATTGTCTGAGGCAGATAGCATTGCTAACAGCAGACATCTTCCTTTAACTTCAGTAGTCACAGACACAGTCAGCAGGTGAGCCCGTTAGCTTGAAAGTGCACCTCTTGTTTGAGTTTTCTGTGAATTAACACAATACCTGCCTGACAACTGGCTGTGGAGGCATCGTAGCATTTTTCTGCCTGAAGACTTAAACAGTAAAACAGCAGGAAAGGGAATGACGGTTGCACTGGACAAGTATCCCAGAGAAAGCCTCTGCACTTGAATAGAAAGCTTACCTAAAGAATATGTGTTCCTACACTTAGTAAATAGTTAGAGTTGAGGGAAGATTGTTTTGTGTTCCTCAGACATATTTGAAAAATGCCCCTTTCATAACTGCAGCAGGGGGACCATTTGAGTGTTTCATATGCTTACAGTGTGATTTGTAAAGCTGTCCTGTAAGGTCACATGACCAGCTACATCTTTCCATGTTTTCCTTCACATCTCCCTTCCAACCATTATTAGATTTTTCCAAAGGCCCATTAGTGGCCACATTCTTCACTACAAATAATTGCCAAATTAGTACTCCCTAACAAAGTTCATGCTAGAGAATTGGTCCTTTAATAGTTTCTTTAGAAGTAAATGCTTCTTATCACTCTTGATAAGACTCCAGCCATTCATTTTCCCCTTCCAAGGAGTCATTTTTCTGCATCCCGTGCTTCAGAGTGTTGCTATGTCCCTGTATGTCGTCCTGTTTACGTCAGTGGGGCTACAGTGATTATTCTATCACCACATTCATGTTACATTTCTGGACAGTGCAAGGTTATGTGATTTACTGGGTAATCCTAATTTTTTTTTGAGAAATTAAGTGTCTCTGGTCTCCCAGCCTTTCACAGAGAGCTGCCAGATCCTGCTGTAGTGGGCCTCCCTCCCACGCACAGCCAGAATGGCTTCAAATGAGTTTGCCTTCCTCTGTAAGGAGCTTTTTTCAGTTGCATCAAGCTAGCTCAAACAGACTGAAAATCAATCTTTTGCCCCCTTAGCTCACCTGCATATCTTGTGAGCTACCGGATCAAGGCCCAGCCTGGGATGGGGTAAAATGTGACCTAGCTTTAAATGGAAAATTCTCTGTTAAACTGCATATCCACCTTTTATTTCTTTCATGTTCCCAAATTATAAGCTTCATCTACTGGAATTTTAGTTGGAGTTTTGATTTCCTGCTGATAAGATGATGATGTGCATATGACCAGCTAATAAGGGTCATGCACATTCACAGAGGGTCTAAATTCAGGATCTAAACTAAACCTCTGTTTGTCCCATCTCTGCTATACTGCATTCTTGAGAATGTCACCATTGTATGGTTCATGTACACTGCAATACAATTTAACAAATGACAAGCTTTTTCCCTAGATTCCATGACTTCATTCATTCAGTTATGTTACTTTTCAAGTGATAACACTCTAATTAGCTGCTGAACTTTGGTATCCTTTGCATACCCTTCCCAGTCCAAAGGTTCACTTATCTCTCCAAAAGTGCTACATGACATCCTTGTTGTTTCAGGAGAACACAGTTACCATTCACTGACTGCCCCCACATTATCTAAGATAAGTGTTATATGACACATCTTCTAATTCAGAGCACTGCAGAGACAACAAAACTGTTCCTCTGCACAAACTTCTCAGCAGCAAACTCAAAACACCACCATCTTTTACTGAGTATTGAGTTACTTTGCTGAAACATTGCTGAATATTTAAAACTGGCCTGGACAACGTAGGGATTCTCTTTCTCATATACAGTGTCTGTACACATTATGCTGTCATTTTTGTGCAGCAGTAACCTTGCAGACATACTGTGTTATATGCTGTAATTTAACCTTTGCAGTCCTGAGCCAAAATCCCCTAAACCGAATTTGGATTGATTCAGAGCAGGAATTCACTCTTTCACAGAACTCCAGTTCCATCAATTTCATGTAAACAGTTTGGGTTTGATATTAATTGTGTGTATACAAAGGCAATTTTTTTCTCAATTTGCTCAAAGAAAAGCTCTGGCTCCATTTTGGCTGCTTCTTTCTTTGTCCTGTGTTTTTTCCAGTGATGAAAAGAATTACAAGAATAAATCTGTACCGCACAGAGTAACACAGTACAGACACAGTCTTAGACCAGAGCCTCTCAAGCCCTTTCATGCTATTCTCCACATCCTGTTTGACTAGTCTTAATTAGTCCCCTACCAGACAACTTCGGATTTAAGAAGCCTGACACTCAGAAAGAAGCACTTCCAAAACCTGCTGCAAGAATCCTGTTCTCTCACTGGGACTTTCCATCACAGGAGAATACTTTCAAGTGAAGAACAAAACACTGTGTTGAAGGTTTCAGCGCAGAGAATGGGAAACACATTAGTGACATTACCCTCTAAGACAACTGCTGAAGACCTCTTTTCAGTTGCCGTTCATAGACTGAGGACTTCTTGCTGATGACATAGCCTGTGAGAAGGACCTCGAAAGTAAGCTTGACAATGCCTTTAAGAGCAGAACTAACAAAATGTTGAATGAATTCCAGCTGGTGAAAACATATGGTAGACTCTCAGTTTTATCTTCTCTATCTTGTTTGCAAACAAATGTGCATTTGTTCCTCGTTTGTTTTTCACCCAGTGACTTCAAATTACTATCATTTTAACTGTAAGTACCCAGTGAACATACAATCCCATAAAATCACACCAAATCGTATATCAAGTATAAAAAGGGCTGTTACAAAGAGGAAGGGTGCAATGTGTTCTCTATGACCATGCATTTCAATGGGCTAGTATTGCAGTAAGAAAGAATCTGATCAGAAATTGAAAAAACCCTTCCAAGAGTAATGCCAAGAAGCAGAGAAAGAGGTTGTTTGGGGAGGTTGCATTCTTCATGTTTTTAAAAGTGTATTAGACCAAGGTGTGTCAGAAGCCGTATCAGTACCATTGAGCCTCCCTTTCTATAGTTTTATGATGCTCCTTTGAACTTACTAATCGTTCAAGTTTTAGAAAGCTTGCATGCAGTTGGAAAATAAATTGCTGCTCAATACTATGGTATTTAAGAAGATTTACACTTCAAGAATAATTAAGAAATTGAATAAAATTTTTGTTTTAAATATAAATTATCATTGAACTGAATCTATAGACAGCTATTCTATAACCCACTGATGGGAAAAAGGCAAATGCTGGAAGACACTGTTCTTTTGTTGGTGGTAAGCCCCAGGTTGTTATCGTCCCTCCCAAAAAAGCAGAGCCTCAATAAATACTAACATTTTAGACATTCCCAGAGGACAGAAGATTGAAGAAATTTGAGTGCTGGCTGAAGATAGTGGGTTGTAGGAAGGCACTTACATAAAGAGCTCTGAGCTTTCAGGGTTTTATAGTCACAACTGGTGTATCTGTCAGGAGAAGTGATCCCACATTAGCACCTGCTGGACAAGCAATCCTAGTGATGTTTCTATTCTAATTATGGTGTATTTTGATCCTGGTGATACCTGCTTAGTTATTTTTCCCACTATTGGAAAGAGAGGGTTCAGCAGGCTTCATTAATGTGCCCTACCACCTCTACCAGACAATGAATATCATAATTCATATCTGTGTGGCTGCTAGCACAGAGCACTTATTCTGCATTTGGGTATAGATCGCATGTATACCTTTCCCTGTGTATGCAGAGCTATGAAGTGAGGTCTCACAGTGGAAATTTTCTCTGTGTTTGATCCTGCAGTGTAGGAGTGGAGGGAAGAGTCAGCACAGGCCTGGCTATGGACTGTCAGTAGATGCCTTTTCTTTGCTTGTGCCAATCTTTGGTTGCAATGCTTTTTGGTATCCTAAAAGTCCTGAACTACCTCGTATTCGGTATGATAAAGTGTAACTTGGAATGAGTCCTGAAACAATAAGAAACTGCAATAATCCTCAACTAGAGTTTTTAACAGCATAAGAACAGGATGTCAATTTTCGCCAGTTTTATTTGTGGGATTCAGAATGCCATTAAAGCAGCAGGAAAGGGGGGGGGGTGTTTCTTTACTTTGCCATTAAAGGTGGATTGGTTTATTACTGCATTAATTCTAATTAGAATTCCATATTATACCCACATAAAGGTACATGTCACAGTTAAGTTGATATTTTTCTTGCTTTATTTATGACCACAGTAAATATGGTTTCCTGAAGCATAAGCTCCAAAATCTCAGGGATTTAAGCTCCACCCCATTTATATATCCTAAAAACTACGTGCAAAAATAATTCTTGTGGCTCCTATACTCACTCTCCATACTTCTTAAAAATGGTTCATGCCAAAGGTAACATGTTTCTTTTATGCCAGGTACAACTCAGACAGCATTTAACAGTTTGTTCTATATCTACTACTAAGATAAAAAGTAAACATTTATTGCATTTGAGACTACTGAAGCTCAAAAATGAAGACCAAAACCTGTATTTGAGAGTATTTTGCATACAGTCAGGACCAGTGCTGACTTCTAAGAAGTTCAAGTGACTTGTTCCCCCTTGCTCCTGTTCTAGGATGGGTCTGACAGCACAGAGGAGTTTTGGATATTAGTATACTGTGAGAGGCTGAAGCTCTTGAGCAGCCCCACAGAGAGGCTGAGAGGTTTCCATGAGGTGCCTGCAGGAGCCTGTGCCTCTGAGAGAGTGTTTTAAGAACCAGTACATTTTCCCTCAGTTTGCAGAAGATTCATGAAGCTGAAGGGCTGAAGCCTTTCAGCACAGAGGCAGAAAAGGAGGGAAGACGAGGCAAAGAGAGGAGGAAGATTCCTTCTGGCCACATGGAGGCTTGGAAATGCTACCAGAGGAAATTAATTCTTTACATTCACTGACTGTAACACCTGGATATGCAGCAAAGCTGAATTTCTGAGTTTTGTTCATGTCTTCCATGTTCGTATGAGAGAGAGGCAATGCTGTGCTCCCCCGCAACTGAGTTCCTAAAATGACACCTGGACTATTAGCAAACCTGCTTATGTGACCTCAGGTTAAAATTTTCAGTTTTATAAGAGGATTTTGACAAAATTCATAATAGGCCTTTTTTTTTAAGACAAGAGAGAGAAAATGGGAAAACAGACTTTCTGAGAGAGTCTAGGTAAATTCATAAACCTTATTCTCTTTAACAAAGAGAAAACCACAAAGAGGCTTAACTCTTCTTCCTCTGCATGGGAAATTTATGATGGCAGGGAATTTCTTTATCTTAGCTGTGTAAAAGCTTACCAGGTTCTAGTAGCTGGCAGCCCTAACAACACACATTTTGGTCTATGGTAAGGTTGTGATGTTTCACAGTGATGTTCATTAACACCAGAACTATTTGTGTGGGGCTCTGCTGTATCCCTGATATAAACACTGGATGGATGGCTGAAAGATTTTTGTCAGCAAGGAGTTATGCACTTTCTGAAGAAAGCCTTTATGAAGGAACTGCCAAATTCAAAACTGTGGTCTATATTGTGCAAGATAGATATGCAATATTGTAGGTAATGGATTATTATATATCAGAACCTGCAAACAGTCTGATACTGAAGATAAGGCTCTCTTGCACTGCAGATGGAAGCTGGTAGCCTTTCCGAGAATAACTCCAGCAGTACTTTATTTAACTTTTTATATCTGTCCCTTATAATGAGGATAATGAAGTCTTTCACAGATGATGATACCTGACAGTAAAACTCTCAGAGAACCTGCCACTGACACCATGGGAATCAAAAATTGCTTAGAAATAAAAAACAAGATTACAGTACAGAGGAAAGAGGGCCTTGTTTCATTCACCTGGGCTGCACAACAGTGAAGGGTTGTAAAAACCACACAGCCAGTGACGAACTGAAGCCTGTGAATGCATGGGTTGGTTACTTTTCACCTGTTTCTGATTATAAGACAGTTTATCTTGTGGGCTAATTTTTGTCTATGTGACTTAGAGTTGATGTTATCTCAATAACCATGACTGGAAATTTTCATCAAGAAAGCTTCATGATGAAACAAGTCAGAGATAAGTGTACCCCAATAAAAGAACTGTGCTTTCAAACTCTTCTCCCTTGTCCTTACTATTGTTTTATTTGATGTCTTTTGCTAGATATCTGGTCCCCAAAGTTTGAGTGTTAAGGTGGGGAAACCCACCAGCCTTGCCCACATCGTGCCTGGGATCTGAATCTGGTGTTATTAGTTATTCCCTTAGCACTGATGAAATACTAAAACTCTGTTCTCCTATTACTTTATCTTAATTGCTGAAGAAATGCTTGCAGACATGTAAAACCTCAAATCAGTGATTTGAAAAACCATTCAGTAAACCATTAGCTTTGATGTTAACAGATTGTACTTTGTAAATAATGGTGGATTTTGCTGTTATTTCCTTTCTAAAAAAAGCAGAAAAGATGGATTTTTAGTTTTTAGGGGCCAAACTGATGAGATTAACTGCATGCATTTCATTTATCAAGAGCATTAAGTGTTTTGCAGTGACTGATGAGTGTATTTTAGATATACTGAAAACAGATAGATATATAGTTTATTTCTTTTATGTTAAAAGTTGTCTACAAGAGAGCCATTATTTACATCCTTTATATCTGATCAAGATAAACTCTCAGTCTCATAAATAAGAACATACTTATTTGCTTTAGTGACTTATTTGAGTCCAGAAAGATTTGCTGAGCAGGGACTGGGCTCAGTAATATTTCACAGAGCTAAAATTTCAGTCTTGATACATTCTTGACATGAGACACATAATTTTTCACATATAAGAACAATTACCTCATGTTTACACAGCATTTAAAGCATGAAAAGTGATTAGATTTTAGCATCTCTGGCATGCCCGGGATGTACAGATTGCTACTGGCTCTTTAAATATGGAAAGACATCCATTTAATGCTCTTTAATTTGGTGCCACTTATCTGTCTGTGGAAAGGTTCAGTCCTGGCGCTGGTGATGAGTATGAAGTACAGGCTTAGAAATAACTGTCAGAGAGGGAGGAGGCTTTAACAGGGAGATAAGTGTTAAGATAGATCTGCCTCCTCAAATCAGTGGGATGAGCCCCATAACTGGCAAGCCCACTCCTCATAGGGTTGATAAGACCTTCCCGTGGTGGGAGAGGTCAGCCAGCTGCTGTGGGAAGCCTGCACACTGAGGGGGGGGAGATGGACCAAAACCAGGGAGAGGAAATGACTGGATGGTGAATTGGAGCTTGCCAACAACAGCTGTTTGGCAGGCGGAGGTGTGCCTGCGGGCACTCCGGGGAGGGAAGAGACATCCCCTTGGCACAGCGGGGCCCCTCGCCATGGCAGGCTGTGAACATCCTTCGAATGGGAACCAAGTACATCAGCATGGGATGCTCATGTCTGTGTCCCCATTTCTCTTCAGATAAGAGCTCTCTCAGAAGGGGAAGAACAGATCCAGACCACAAGCCCCCACTTTTCTAGATGTCAGCCAAGCTTATCCTGTGTGGGGTCTGAAGACCCAGCACATTCTCCTTTCTCCAAGTGTCCTTGCCATTGCTGATACAGCACTTGTGCTGGCATCACCAGTATACCAGAGTTAAGTTCTCCTTCATTTGCACTGCAGAAACTGCAGGGATGCTGCTGCATTTGTGGCATCTGTGTATGTCTGTACTTCAGTAGCAGTGAACATACTAGCCTTGCTCTGCATACAAGTTGCTTAATATACAGCTTACATATTGTACTTTCTTTAAAACACATTGTACGTATTATCTAATGCTAAGATGAACGGGTCCAGGGATAGACAGATTGGCTCAGGGTCTGGGGTAATAAGTAGTCTGGGATGATCTCCTGACCCTCCTCCCCAAGTAAGTACCATACTGCTGGCTATCCCAGACTAAGAGACTTGTTATTCCTTCAATACATATATAGCAGTACCTGGCACAGAGAGCAGGCCATGTATGGTGTTTCTCCCATAGATTATGAAAATAGCATGAAAATGCTTTGGCTTTGCTAGAGTGGCCAACTTTCTGACTCTAGGTCTTGGTTGTTGTCATTAAATGGTGTAGTTTCAAATTCTGGAAACACTTCTGTGAACCATCCTTTGTTTGCTTTTCCAGTCTCAAGCATGCTAGTAAATAATTAGAAATCCAGTCTGCTGCAATCAGTGTCATCAACCAACATGAAAAATACTGTTAGTAAGGAACAGATTTCATGTGGTGAGTTGGGTACCTAACCTATAGACCTCAGTGGTTTGAAAGTTAGCTACAAGCTATGCAAGCCCGTGGTGCTTTTGTCACCCTTTGAGGTACACACCCCATCAGAAACTTTCGGATAACTCTGTATTGTAGTATTGTTATTGAGAACATTAGGGGATGCAACAGGAAGAAAGCAATGAGGTGGGGGTTTTTTTCAATGAAAACTGTGAAAAAACAGTTTCAGGAATTGAAAATATCAGTGGCTAATCGAGGGAAATTAGCACTCCCACACCCCCTTCAAGCTTTAAAAATATGGCTTTAATGGAAACAAATGCTAGTACTTTTAAGTCCAGGCAGGCTGAAGGCCCTCAAGTTTTTCAAACAGAGTAAATCAGAGAGGACAACACCCTCATAATTTATATCAAGCTTACATAGATTTCCAAGGCACTAATTAAACCATTTGGTCTCAAAGAAAATTTATTTGTCAATAAACCAGAAATAATACTCTATCTAGAGACTTTTTGCCGACTCTTCAGAGCAATTATATGAGTTGTCTGTTAAAGTAAAATATGTTTGGGGCATGAAGACCATATAGATTCTTCCAAATCATGTGGTTAGTAAGTGTGTAAAATGTTAAATGATATAACTTAAGAGTGGTATCACAATCTAAAGCGTAGTGCTGTTTAACCTTTCTGAGCTCTGACCTCAAAGGGGAGGGAGATGTAGTATCACATTCAGATTACATCCAAGCTAAGTTCCTATCAAAAGAGCTCTGATTCCATGGAGATGCACACGTGTGGCTCCAAAGCCAAGCACTATAACAGATCAAGGATGCCTCTAAGGTGAGTCTCATGGTTGGAGCAAGTCTCTGGAAAGCAGATTCTTGCCCGGGTTGTTTATTCCTTTGGCTGTTTACAATATGAGCCCAGCCTTGTGGGGCTGTGTCCCCAGCTACGATTAGCCATCCCATAACCCTCGCTTTGACCCACTGCTGCAGCAGGGAGAGCTCTGTGTCAACAAACAGCACAACATTGGCAATGCTTCAGAGCTTGCCTGAATCTCCACACCACCATCCACAGCTGCTGTGAGCGAAAGTAATTAGACATCATTTGCATAGGTTGTTTAGAAATGTGTAAACAGCAGTATAAACAACAGCAGGTCAGGTCAGGGAAGGAGGCTGGTGTTTCATGAGGCCGGGGCTGGAGCCTGCCCAAGTGTGAAATTCCCAACTGGGAGAGAACATTTGGAAAAACAATGCACTCGAGACTTATCAATACAAATCATCTCCTAAGTGGCACATTTTATTTAGAGTATGTGTGGCCTCCGTCTAGAAGAAGGGAAGTTTTTATCAATTTGAGCTTTATCACTTCCACATATCTCTTTCTTTGTTTACTGGCGGCATGCATAATGCCTTCATTTTGAGATGTCCAGTTTAAACACAAGTGGAGCTGACTATTTTTGTGGAGCCCGCAGTGAACTGCCTGTGCTCCCTTCTCAGAGCCATGCTTGTAAATCTTCCCTTCAAGCCCTGAAATGCCTCTTTGTGACCATCACCCTTGAGAAACGCGGAATCCTGGCCCCAATTCATGAATTTGCTTCAGCTGGAAGACCATCCCTGCTCAGGAAAGCACTTCAAACCCTGCTCAGCTTTGAGGAAGGACTTCAATGGCTTTTGGAGGAGGAGGAGGGGTTTTCTGGCATGGGTCAGAAAATCAGAGTCACAGGACACTCTCAGCAATGACAGGAGTATATAAATAAACCCTACATAAACCTAAAGTAAGCAGTAAGAGAATTGCCTCTTAAAATTCAATTGGAAAAGCTTCCTGGATGTCCTGAACTCCTAAGGTGGCTGCTGCACCCCGTTGGACACCTTCTTCCTAGAGCTGGCACTGGCCTTGCTATGAGCCAGTGATCCTCATGGGCACTTCCCACAAGCCTTTCAGGTGCCAGTAGGCACAAATGAGGGGACATCTGTAGGTATCGAACCACAGTCAGCTGTTATTCCTGGGTTGCCTCTCCACAGCATTTGTTATAAAGGGGTTTTCAGTGGTTAACAAATACCAGATTTATTTTTTCCCTGTGAGGCAGCGTGGCATTACTAGTCTTATTTTACAGTGGGAGAAATGAAGTCATTTGCCTAAATATGACTGAAAAACCCAATGGAAGAAATGTAAAAAACATGTTATCCATATGTCCCTCTGTTCTTCACCAAGGAGAGCTCATCTACCTCCCTGTGTATAGGTAACACAGGGCTTACAATCCTGATGGTCTTGCCTAGTTGCTGGCCTAGTCATGCAGCTCTGAGGGTCAGCAGAGGAAGGTCCAAACAGAGCTGTGGGGATGCAGGATACCTACGTGAGCCAAAGGTCTTGAGCCATCAGCTAATCAACTCCCACACTGGCTACTATGTGATTGCTCTATTTCAGTCAGGTATTAGGCACCCTAAAACCATTTTATTTTCCCATGGAGTGTCAGCCTCAGTGTCACCACACAGGGACCATTGGAGTGTTATGGCCTCTTTTGAACCCATTAATACTGGCAGCACCATGCAGAGTTCAGTACCCAGCTCTAGTTTATTTAAGGTTTGTTTGAAAAAACATTATGTGCTGAATTTTATTAAATCAACTTAATAGGAACTGTGAAGTAAAATAAATAAATATGGAACTCATTTCTGCAGTTAGTGGGAATTATTCTGTTTGTTTACAAAGGCCATTAAAAGCTTACTGGAGGTGTTCATTTCAGCAAGGAGACCTCATTGATGGATCAGTGCAGCCTTGTCAAAACTGTATCCAAAATTTCACAGCAGTGCTCTCATTAGGGTCTAACAGTTAAAATAAAACACAACTGAAGAGAACTATTAATGTTTCCTGGTGGCCTTCAACCTCCTTCACATTAGTTTTTCCCAAACCACACTGCATAAAAACTCTTCTAAGATTTTGGGGGTTGGTAGCTTGCAAAAAGGACAGAAGAAGGCGGAGCTGAGTGTTTTGTATTCTTAAAAAAAGGCATTTTAAAACTGAAACCACATTAACTACAGAGTTGCTTAAGCTGTCACACAGTGTAATGCCTCTGATAAAATGCTCAATAACAGAGAAAGTATTATACATTAGTAAAAATGTAAAAACAGTACCACAGAGTATTAAAATCCCCATTTTAAAATGTGAACTAAGCATTTCTTATGTGTGAGAGTTCAGGGCCTACCTTAGCTGCCAGAAAACACTAATTTTAGTTACATTTCAAAAAGAACACATGGAGCCATGGTATGTTTTCACCCACAGATTTCCACAAATATGTATATCTTTTTGTTTTTCATATCAAGCAGTCAGAAATACAGGTCTGGAACCATTTCTAGTCTAAACATATTCTATATTTGCTTTTAATCATTTAATGGTTTTCAAACACAGGTGATCACCTCAGTTGCCTCCATCCTTAGCCAAAGTACCCAAAGAAGTGACCTGCTTTTAGAGAGGTACACAGCCCTCTGCTCCACTGGTGTCAGGAAGGGGCTTGGATATTTAGAACCTTGGATGTAACACTTTGCACTGGCTGCACACCTGAGCACATTTGCAACTTCCTCTGGAAACATTTTTAAACACTGTAAACAACTTTTCTGAGCATCAACAAAGAGAACCTGTGTTGTGTGCTGCAGTGATGCAGATGAATTCCTCCCATAAGTAGCTGGCACAGTGATCTTGAGACTGTGCAATGGGATGAGTCAATGGGGTGAGCCCTTGAAGTACAGCCTGATGACCCTTAGGCACAGTCTGCCACAGATCTTATGATAAAATCTTCTTTCTGCTTAGGTTTTTAGGAACCTTAGAGTCACTTCCCTTTCATCTTTGGACTAGCAACTTGCAGAAGAACTAAACAGGTTAAGTGTGATGTGATGGCAGCTCTTACATTCTTACCTTCTAACCTTCTTACTTTTCCTCAGTGACAGGCACAACTTCTTGCCATGATGTGCAAAAACATGTGTTTGTGGTTACCAGCTGGAAGAGACAGGTTACAGGCCCTCAAGAACCAGGTCCTTAGAAGAACGCCCTGTATGCCCTGAGAATCTGCTGGCTGCCCTCTGAAGGCCTTTCTCAGTGTCCTCTCCACCACCACCACCACTGTGTCAGCCTAAAATTTCCATCCCTGGATGGTCTGAGGGCTGAGCACTGCGGTCATGAAGAAGGAAGATGCAAGGCAGAGGAGGTGTTGGTGGTCATAGTTGCCATTTTTCCTATCAGCTTCTCATTTTAGAGTCTCATCAAGAACCTAGGGATGCAGGGGCCCAGAATTGCTCAAAACAACAGGCATCTCCTGGGCTCTGACTCAAACCGTGCCCTGTGAAGGCAATACTGAATGACCATCAGGGGAAGGGTGAAGCAGACAGCAATGAGGATCTTTCATGAAGGGAATTCCTTGGTGTGTGTCTCTGTTCTTGGGAGGTTTGTGCAATCAGAATGAGACAGTCCATGGATAAAATACAGAGACAAGCCTGGGGATGTGAGTAGGATCCAGGGCCTGTAACAGGAATGAGAGAAACCAGAGAAATTGTATCCAAACAGCTCAGAGGATATAGTAAAATCCTAGTGTGGGAGGAAGAAAAACAGTATTGTATAACTTTCAGTTGTGAAGATACTCAGATGTTAAATATCTTGTGTCAAGTTCTGGGTCTCAATCATTTTTATTTTATCTCTGTTTCAATAGCCTTTTTTCCCCCTAAATCTAATCCACATATGACTAACTCATGTGAAAGATCCAGACTAACTGTTGATTTTACAGATTACAGGGACGATGTGAGGGATGCTCCGGCTGTCCCCTTTCCATAGCAATAGTGAATAATAATCACTGAAAGCTCTGACCTTTTAATGAGCAGCTATAATAAAACAGATTTCCTAGAAGACTATTAAACAGAGATAGAAATCTCTTTAAAATCTTTATTCTGCTTTGCTGATCAACTGCCACTGTTCTTTAAGGTTGCAGCTTTTTCTATACATTTTCATTATTGCAGACCGTCCCCTGCCAGAACCATTGTAAACCTTTCTATTAAAATCCTTCTTATTGTAATGGTATAATTTTTTTTCTTTTTTCCAAAAGACTGATTTAATGGAAACTTGGTACCAAAGCAAGTTTTTCTGTTTCATTACTATACTATATAAAAGTTCATGGGGCTCTCAGAATATTCACGGTAAAAAAAAATCATTAGCACATGCTTGAATAAAGAACGTACTGGCAATTATACAGTAGTCATCTTTCAAATACACACTTCCTATCCTGTTGTGAAGACTATTAGCAGTCATTCTTAAAATGCAGTGTGAGTATTGGAATAAAATGCATACTCAGCAAATTTTTTCAAAATGTTACTCAAGCCACTTCTGTGGTAGTTTGTACACAAAGAAACAGTTTGATTTTTTTTTAAAGCCTATTTTATTTACTCTTCACATTATTTTTTTAAGCCATACTTCTAACATTCTTATTATAGCTATTCTTTTCAGTGTAGCCCACTAAATTCTTGTCTGGCTCTCAAAAACAATAATAATCTTTAGCACTTATATAGGTCTTTAGGTTTTTAAAGTGTTACACAAATATTAACTAATTAATGTTTGTTCAACCCAGACTGATCCTATAAAGGGGTTACAG
Organism: Pachyramphus minor; assembly: GCA_013397135.1. Lineage (NCBI taxonomy): Eukaryota > Metazoa > Chordata > Aves > Passeriformes > Tyrannidae > Pachyramphus > Pachyramphus minor. The sequence continues at coordinate 139,559 of VYXB01008717.1, read as the reverse complement.
TGAGTGAAGGCAACATTTTCCCTGTCACTATTAACAAGATTAAAGATGTTGATGTTATACAAACTCAAAAATTTTGCACAGTTTGAAACAACTCACCTGCTATTGATTTTGGCCAAATTATGGGTAATCTCAAACTTGTAGATTATTTCTCAGTACTATCAAAGGAGAAAATGAGAAAGTGCTTGTTTGTCTGGTTTGGTAGCAAACAGCATGTGCTGATGATGAGAAAAAGCCTTCACTTTACATCTTTGGATATGTAGCAGCTCAGGAAGCAATTTTTCTCATGTACTCTCTGGGTCATTTTGGCATGACAAGGGGCATAGGACCAACAGGGGATAGATAGTGCCCTTGCATGCTGCTTGCCTCCCACCTTTCCTTTCTTCCCCTTCTTATAGCCAGGCTTAAACCTTCTCCTCCCCTGGCTTTTTGGGACTTGGACCATAGCTTTGCATCAGAGATGTTTTCTAGCATACATTTGGTTTTAATATATTTAAAAGTTGATTGAGTAATCTTTACAACAGATGAGGTTTCCTGTAAATCAGGACCAAAAGTGTACCTTATTCAGTCGTATCCGATGTGGTTGCCCAACAGTTCCCTCTACAATGTGCTTTCTGCAAGAGTCCCTACATTTACTGGGCTTCTGGACCCACTATAACAATGTTGCAATCATTTCAAAGTATGACTCTTGCATCTGTTCTGGAAATGACATGACCATAAACATTACTGGAAGTTTCTAACTATCAGTGATTTCATACTGACTTTAACAATAGCCAGTAAACATATAGTTCAGACTTTAATCCAATTTTCTCAGTAAAACTATTTTCAGTAAGATGCTCCAGATAATGCTTTCTTGTGGGATTATTGCACAGCTTGGGTGGTTTATCATTCAATCTTCATCTTTTATTAATGCACTATATATGTAATATATGACCCCAATCCTTGCCAGTGCTGTTCCTAAACCTGTGGAATTAATTAGCTGTTTCCACATTCAGTTTTGACTACTTTAACACCACTGGAATGTCACTAATCACATTAGACATTAGCACCATTCACAGATTTCTATTCTTACACTTACTCAGTGTTCACAGCCATCTACAGCTGACATCTATGGAGGAGGCAGAAACACTGTGAAGACTCTTCTGCTCATGAGACGTCCCCCTAATGCTGAGGGGGGAAACGCCACAGCTGCAGGGCTCCATGCTGATACATCTACTAACAGGATTAGGACTTTAAGCAGAATAAAACATATGTCATTTGCAATATAGCTGGAGAGCTACCAACAGCTGTAATTAAGAATGCCTATGCATTTCCATGCTAAGCCTCTGTTTTCATTTGCTCATAACTTTCCAAAACTTTCACCTGTACAACTGAACTTTTCCAGTCCTGCTTTCAGCCAAATTGTGGCGCTTTGTTTTTTGCAGTTGTTGAAAGTCTGAGGAAAAAGCAATATGTCCATTTCTTTGAATGAGAGAAATTTTTTAAAAATTCCCTCATGTAAACATGTGGATTGGAACTGATTTATTCTGGATTTTCTATTTCATTTAATTTTCATATGGCATTTTTAACTTAAATTATCACCCAGCAGTTGGCAAGCATGCGATAATATTTTAATAAGGCAGCAGAAATAATGCAAGACACTTTTCCCCTACACCTTGAAATGCTCAGGTACACAATTTTAGAGTAAATTTAATTACCTGCTAAACAATTATTTTCCTCCCAGTTTCCTTTGAGGCTCAAAGAGATCTCAGAACTCCACTCTGAATATGCAGCAGTAATAAAGCTCCTCTTGCATTTCCTGGTGTGGAAATTAGGAATGAACAAACCATACTGAACATGCAGGCATGCCATGACACTTTCTTAGCTGCCTGGGAAAACACCATGTGGCACACAAGTGCTCACTGATACAACTAGAAATATGTGAATATTCTAAGCATTTGCAGACATCTCAGACTGCCTTGAACTTGAGAGATTCTCTCAAGCCTTTTTAAGACTGGGTCTTATGGATCCTTTTCTACCTTTTCTCCTACTATCAGCTTGGAAAATAATTATCCTTCCTGTACCTCTCACAGTCTTTTTTCAACAAATGAAGTGAGCTTTTTTGCAACCAGCTTCAATCTCAGTTGAGTCCCTGTACTTAAACAATTCCCTCAGATTTTAATACCCAAGGTAGAAAGAGCTTTTGCCCTACCAACTCATTTCATTCCTGTCTTTTCCCACCATTCATCCTGCCTCTTCCTTCTGTCTGCATACTGAATTTAGACTCATGTAACTCAGCACTCTTACAAGTATTCCCTTTGTAAGATGCCCGAGAAGTTTGGACACTAAGGCAATAGAATTTGCCAATGAGTGAATTCTCTTTGGAAGAAGAATATGTCTTCTGTTTTGACAGCAAACATTTAATAAAAAAAACCAAATAACACTCTCTGCTACTATGTTTATTATTCTTGAGGGGAGAAAAGAAGGAGAATGAGTGGGGGTTAGCTGCTTTTTAAAATTTTGTCTTTTTTTTTTTTTTTCTTTGTGGATTTATGAGAGATTTTTTCTTTTAATCATTTATTACCATCCTCATCAAGTTTTTCCTTCACAGATGGGAGACTCAGCTTTGCTAATGAGACATTTAAATATAATTAGCTTTTAAAATCCAGTTGTCCTCTAAAACCTTACCTTCCCAAATTACAATTTCTGTTTCTGAACATTATGGGAGTGAGAGCAACGTTTTGTAACAGTCCTGGTCTACAAAGTCTTCACAGAGGATCCCACACGTTCTTTTGAAATGTACTTGTTTAAGCATAATGAACATTTCAAAAGGAAGCAAGTGATCCTAATAATATCAATGGTGGTTTTTTGTTTGCTTCTTTCACAGTTCTCAAAAAACCGGTGTTCTAGATTACTCACAGAATAGATTCCTCATAAATCTAAAAACTCTCTTAGATCATCTGCAGAATTACATGATGGTTGTAATTTAATTGCTACAATGTAAGAAATTGCAGTAGAATATTATTAAGATAGGAAAAAGAAGGAATTTTTAGAACATAAAAAAATCAAGATCCTCAAACAACAACAGTTTGCCCTGTCCCCTTGAACATATGGTATTATGAAATGGCCTTTAACTAAGCTTTATGTACTATTTTCTGACTGTACTCCCATCCCAATTAAGATCAGGCTGGCTAGGCAATATTTTTTCTCTTCCACAACTTTGACAGTGTTTCTTAGGATTTCTTTAATGTACACTGGTTTGCATAAGGACCCAAATATAAGAATATTTCTTTCTTCTTGGGCACTTCTTTAAGACTTCCATGACACTAACCCTCATGGTTGAGAAGCTAGGAGGAGCCTGTCTTCCCAGCATGCTATAACACGACATTCTGTGCAATCCCTCCTCCTAATAAGTCTCCAGCTTCCAGTACCACTTCACAATGGCTCCCCTACATCTTCTTGCATTAGCTGAGAGAGTTCTGCCCTGCATCCACAGTCCAAGACAGGAACATGCCCAGCCATCCTCTACATCCTAGAAACACCAGAACATCTTAGCTGAAACTTTTCCAGGGACTAATTGATACCAAGAAGGTATTCTTGGAAAGAAAAAAAATTAATTTCTGAATAGTTGAAAATCTGGTAAAACTATTAGAAACTGAAAGCAGGTTCTTATAATGAGAAGTGTTAGATAATAGATCCATCTTCACCTACAATATTTATGCAACCATGTAGGATGTGAATATGGGATTGATACATAGGAAAAAAAGTGTGTCATGATATCTGGAATGTATCATGTGAGTTCTGTGATTTATGTTTTTAATACAGCCACTCCTCTTACTCTGTCTACTATGGAGCCACAAATGCAGCTGAAAACAGACTTTAGCCTAGCGTATGAAAAGGAAATGGAAAACAACAGAAAATGTTCATTCACATCTTATCCTTGTCCAATCCCCACGAATGTGACCTCAGCCTGTTTAAAAAAGACATAGATCTGAAAAATGCACATACTTCCTAGATTTAAAAAGGAGAGTAAAAGTCATCAAGCAAACTTTTTTTGCTGTAAATAATTCACGTAACTGTAGAATTAAGTAGATATATAGCCCTATTTTTTTACCTTAAACTGGGGAAATGCTCACATAGTGTGTTAAAAATTGCACCCTAGGCTTTTTCAATTTGTTCTTAAATTCCATGTAAATAACCTTCATGGGGTAGGGGGGTGTGTGTCCTTGGTTTTGTTTTTTCTCTCCAGAGAAAACTCCTACTATCAGCTTGGAAAATAATTATCCTTCCTGTACCTCTCACAGTCTTTTTTCAACAAATGAAGTGAGCTTTTTTGCAACCAGCTTCAATCTCAGTTGAGTCCCTGTACTTAAACAATTCCCTCAGATTTTAATACCCAAATACCTGGAGCCAGCACCTTGGTCTATCAAGAATGGCCCTCCAAAGCCTCTGGCTATACTGGAAGGTATGAAGTGCAAAGCAGTCATTTCAGCTAAACATTGCCAGCTCCTGACCCTGGAATGGGAAAAGTCAAAGTTCTTTTGGAAATGACACATTGTGACCTGCAGTCTGCTGTAGCACATTAAGTCTGATAAATGATCAGAAATGATGACTTAAACAAGCATCTAAGAGAGAGTATTTTGCTTAATGTAGACAGCAGTTAACCTTATGTAGTCATGTTGCATAGTGGGCTCATTTGGAAGCCGTGTAGGCTTAGCTAAGAATAAACAGAGCGTTGCAGTACCATTAAACGTTTTCTACCTCTTCCTTCTGTGTTAATGTGGTTCAGTGCTTCTGTCATGAAAATGAACTGAATGGAGTTTCCCACACTCTCGACCACAAAGAGTGCACTATATCGCCTTTCCAAGAGCTGTTTTGTACCTTCCTGAACACATGCCTGTTTCAAGATCAAACCCTGATTTTCATAGCCCTGAAAAGGTCTGTAGCATAGAAAAGGAGCAAACTCAAAAGGAGAAAAAAAGTGGAAGTGTTGTCAAAACCATGCAACTTTTCCAGGTGGCAAGATGTATATATGCACAAAAAGAAATTATTTTTCTTCCCCACATCCGCAAAATGCTCTCCAAGTGAAATGCCAAATTTAATCCTCCTACCTAATAAGTTCTCAAGTTTTTAATTTAATTGCTTTTGCCAGGGCCCTATAGGCACTAGAATAATGTGAGCTTTTTCTCTGTATTAAGTTGCTCAACTATAATGACTTCATCATTTCATTTAAGCACCTGTTCTGGAAAATAGGTCCTTATCCTGCAAACACTCACATCTAGTGAGTATTCCCATTTGAACTCTAAAAATTGTATCCCAGCTCTTTAGGGTGATTTACGGCATACTATTAGAAGCACCTATAAGCACCTGAAATGTGGCAGTGGATGAACATGAGCAATAATTGTAAATATAGTTTATGAGTTAAGCAGCGCACTGATACTGGTGGCCAATGCTCAGCATACTGAATCTTCCAACTCCTGTTTAAACTCCCCACTGATTTCAGCTGGAATTTAGACTTCAAATGGAGAGTTAGCAGACCATATGCTTTGCTGATCATGGGTCTTCAGCTGCAAAATGCTGAATCTTCCCAAAGGAGACAGTGGAAACGATAGCAGAGAGGTATTTTATGTGTGCATAGCTCCTCTTGGAGTTTGGTTGACAGAGGAAAATCTCTCTTGAAGTTCAACTGCCTGTCTTGTTTCTCTCACAGTCTTTCTAAAAAATTCGAAGTCAATTTTTTCACAGAGACTTTTATTGCCAGCTGAAAGGGTGCCTGTGCCCCAGAGAAGAGGTTAGGATATGCATTCTGGCCATCAAGGCAGACCATGTCAAGAAGAAATGTCTAAATGCTTTATCCTCAAAAATAATTTTACTTTCTTAAGAAGAGGAAGTCTACTATGTTTACTTGTCATCTGTCTCGACCATTTCTCTGCCGGTGTCCCCTGTGCAGAGCAGAGAGATGAGGTAGGATTCCAGACCTCTGAAGGGGAGGACAAGGAGGATGACCTGAAGTTTCCATGTGTGAGATATGACTGTGCTCACAAAAGCTGAAGTCCAGGTTCTCTTCTCTGTGCTACCCAACCTACCTTCAGCTTGGTCAGCCTGGTGAAGAACTCCTTTGTGCATGGTATTTCCTTACTTTTATGTTAAATATCTCCAAGATTTGCTCCACTATGAGGTACTTAGGATATCATTATTTCAGGTGTGAGCTTGGCCCAACACACTTAAATATTAGTTTATGTTCCTTCTTCTACAGTAGCATGAGTGGAAGGCCAGTATCCATGTAAATACCAGAATTTTTGCTGCTACTTTCTGTCTTATTTTAGTCTTCTGTCTTATTTTAGCCTCCTACTTGCAAATCTGCTGGAATCCTTTGCATTATGTGTTGTTGAACTGTTTCTGTGTGACTTGAATTTGGCTGCAACTGGGACTTCTTTACTTTTTTTGTTTAAAGTTAGTGTCTTAAAGAAAGGAAAATAAATATAAGGTCAGAATTTCCTGCAGGACAGTGGGAAGGGGAGAGATCAGATCAGCTGTAAGACTCTGGTGTTATTTTCCCAGAAAAAGGTTTTGTTTGGTTTTTTTTTTAAATCATCTGTTGATTTATTTAATCATCATTTCTAAAATCAGTGGAAGATTGTGTGGTTTTTGGAAATAGCAGAGTTCAAATGGTCAAAGACCAGCTCTAGGTTGAACCACCCTTTGCTCTGTAGTGTGGTTTCACCACAGATGCCTTCATAGGAAAAAAACTTCTGAAAGGAGAAGACCTAAGCTATGTTCTTTCCTTGTTCAACCTACCAGTGAGCAGCTGCTGCTGTCTTGTCACTAGTATCACCCTTTTCTCACACACCTCTGACTGGTCCAAGACTACTGCAGGCTCCTGAGAGTGAGTAGAGCCTACTGCTGAGCTTGCATAGTGTCAGCATATTAGGATGATGTTCTGTCCATAAGTATCATCCTATAAGTTCCTATAAGGAATAGGAGCAGTAGCAATTTGTCTCCCTAGGAACTTCATCTGCAACAAATCTTTTCTCTGTCTGAGCTAGTTAACCCAACACATTGATGCTAAAGTGTTTCTTTGAGGCACCGGGTTGAAATCTCTATTTTGGAATTTCCCTCCTGGAAAACTATAACTAATGTCTGAGATAAACCTATCACACAAGCTATCACACACAAGGTCAGAACAAGTAAACACAACTATCATCACAGCAAAGGCAAGATATTGTGGAGTCTTTGGAAGAAAAGTAAGAGGAACATGGGTCCATTCTTGCCCCTTGAGCAGATACTTTAGATGGAGATGTAAAATTTGCAGAACTCCTTTACTCCAAAGCAGCAGTGACGTTCTTCAGTGTACACATGGTCAGAAACAGTATAAATAGCAGAGGATATTAACAATTGAAAAGTGAAAAATGATAACTCCACACCTCATTTATCTGCAAATGGCACACATTATATACTTTACTGTTTATTAGTTTGTTCTCCTGAAGAGAACATGCAGCTGAACCATCAAAGCGCAAAAGCAAGGTGAAACAGGGATTGTGTCTATCTGCAGGGAAGAGGGCTGTTCCAGCACACACCTCTAAAGCTGTACTTCAGGCTTCTACCTCCTCTTCAGTCCTCAGCTTCCCCTGCAGAAGATCAGCCATGAAACTGAGACCTTCACTGCAAAGTCTCCTCTAATGTCTCAATTGCCAATGTGTCAGGAAAGTTTAACCCCCTCTTTGAAGGCAACGGGACACTTTCTTTAGATGGACCAGTTTCTGCACACTGAGGTAGGCCCTGTGCACAGAGGGTTCTGCATCCCTTAGGAATATACACCCAGCCGAGGTTTTGAGTATTTGGCTATGATCCTGGAATGACCTCAATAAAGTCAGTGGATTTTCCCCAGATTTACTTCAGTATAATGAACTAAGAATTTGGACGTCTGTGCCATATTGTGTGGAATTTTATTAATTTTAAATAAAGTTTCCACCTTAAATGAATTGCAAGTGTCATCTGTTTATATATATAACTTCATGCTCTTTATTATTTAAAATGTCCAATTTGCTAGATGAAAACATAAATACTGACTGCAGCTGTAGAATTTAATAAAACCTCAGGTTTGAGCTAGCAAGTGAAAAAAAGTATATTATTGGAAACTTGTGGTCAAACTTGAAGCTTGAAGGAAATATTTTAGCACTATCACAATATTAAATTGCAATCATTATTTAATTTATCTTCTCTGAAATGACTTAAGGGAAGTGCACCAAAAGTCCTATTTACCTAAGCCAGGAAATAAGTCAGTGATCAGCTAGGTGGATGAAGTAATTGAAAGCTGACAAGGGACAATATAATGCCACTATTGTAACAACACTTAGAAGTATTGTTTGAATTTGACCTGCTTAGGAATAAATGTTGCACAGTTTTCATTTCATATCATATATATATAAAAAAAAAAGGGACAAAGAAAAAATAGTATAGCAATAAAATGTGTTTCTTCTACTGAATTATTGATATTTTTCTTTAAATTGAAAAATATCAGCTTTGGCACATCTAGAGGAAAGGAATGTTCCCCACAATTACCAAGATTTTGAAAAAATACATAGATATATTAGAAATTAAGGTATTCACCAGTCAGTATTTCTGGCAAAAGTCTGAACCCCTGGGCAACCTGTGCATTTCAGTTGTCACTTTGAACTTTGGAACAAAGGGTAGACTGTAAAACCAGTTTATAAAAAGTATTATGAGATACCACAACTGACATTTTTATGACCTTATTAAACTACATCCAAGTGTCATAAATTATACATAATGAAAGTCAATAGGATCTCTGACTTGATTTTAATATTAGGAACATGCTTATTAGTTTAAGGATTTTTGTGAATAAAGGGAGTATTTTTGTTGTTTTCTTGCTTTAGCAACTAATGGTATGTGGAAGTCATAAATGCCAGATTACATTACATTTTTTTTGTTCATATAATAATATTGTTAGTAAATTACTTGGGAGTAATTTTTTTTCTCACTAAGTAAAGCTAAAACTGTTAATTTACACTCAAAGTATTCCACATTCTTGTGACAAACATTGACTGACCACATTTAGATATCTAACCAAATTATGGTTCAGAAAAAAAATTGTCTTTCAAGAATGAACACCCAGAAAATCTTGTAACTTTTTTCCCCAATGCCATGTCTCTGCAGTAAGAGAAGAGTTGCAGATGTCTGTTCAAAGTAAACCCATTTTTAGATCTGTTAGAGTTTTAGATGGAGGGCTTATGCCCAAAAGTAGCATAAAAATGTGTTGATATACATTAGAAGCAGAATGCTCACCACAGGAGGATATTATCTGTGCTGTTCTCTTGAGAACATGAGTTAGCTGTACCACATTGAGCCCACAGTCCATCTGAGCCAGCAGTCTGCCTCCAACGCTACCCAAAAGAAAAATCTAGGGAAGAAGAGTCATGCGCTTATGGGACTTCCTCTTTGTCCCATTACTCTCATCCAATCATTTGCAGTACTGGGAGGGAGAGTTAGGGAGAATGCTCCTTAGTTGCAGAAGGGAGCATTTTTATTGTGTTTTGGCAAATATTTGGTTCCTGTCATGAGAAAATGAGTGATGTTTTCTATTTGTACATCTATATTCCATGTAGCCAGCCTGCCTGACTTTCCTGAGCATTGGACACAGCAGCTCTCTGTTCCCTGGTAGTCAGACACAATGGCCTGGACCCGGGGATGTGGTGGTGTCAAGGATCCCCCAACATGTCTGCTCAAAGTGCTCAATGTACGTTCACCATCTCTTCTGAAAGGTCCCAACTACTGACAAGTCCAGACGATGCAGATCTGAAATCCAGCAGTTTGCTGTCCACGGTAGCCAGGAAAATATCCTCTACCCATGATAGCATGCCTCCAATGGGATGATCAGAAGGGATGTCAGTGCTTCAGTCAGCCAAAACTCCTGAAGAAGTGCAAGCAGAAGACGGCAGAAGTCAGGATATAGACAAAGTTGTGGCTGATGTCCAGGTGTGCTTAGTGGAAGTTTTGCTTTTACAAGGAGAACAGAAGGATCTCATGTTATTCTCCTGACAGCAACTTGTTTTAAAAAAAGAGAGGGACTCAAACCACTACAATGCCAGAAGTATGTTGTGGCTGTTCCTAAGACTTGTGTGTAAGAAAGCACCATAAAATTCACTCTGTGTATTTTAAGCATTTGAAACGTTGATAATTTAACTAGGCTGAGTTGTCCAAGAGGAACGGCAACAATTTTTCCTCCACAAGTTTTCCTTATGTTGCAGAGAAAATTGCCGTTTTGCACTGGGAGCTAAAATTTTTGGGGACACCTGGGGTCAAAGCTTATTCTAAGCCTTGGGAGGGAAACAAAGTTGAAAACAGTGATGCAACCAATGTGTTATTAGAGAATTTCACACATAGACCTGCTCCAGGACTGCCAGACTAAAGGGGAAAAGAGAAAGAAGAGAGAAGAGAGAAAAGAGAAAAGACAAAAAAAAAATCAAAACCCAATCAAATAAACAAAAAGCCCCAACCACCAAATACACTGAAAAAAAAAGAAAAAAAAAAAAAAGGTAAATCTGTAGAGAAACACAGAGATGTCAGAATGCCAGAAATAACAGACTTCTAAAATCTGGGCAAGTCAGAAAATTAAGAAAGATGTATTTGTCAGCAGAAACAGAGATATAAACATAGACAATCTCTGCCCAGCCTATCTTTCTCCACTGACTGAGTGCTTGAAACTGTGGGTGGATTTCTGACTCCCATGCTGAGCATCTGCTAAAGCACAGTTTGTGGCAGAAGATGATCACAGCAATACAGAGCCAGTTATGTAGAACAGAAACCTGGGAAACAAGAAAGATGACTAAGCAGGGATTACAGTAATAAATTAAAATGGAAGTGACCCTCTATTTCACATCAGTTCAAAAAGAGCAACGATGCAAAAAAAATACTACCAGGGTAAACCAAAGTATTTTTTTTTTCAAACTGAAAATTTTTGAAGAAATGAAGGTTACTTGAAGCAGAATAGCACACATGCTTTTGGAAGTACCTGCTAACTGTGGAAATAAGTTATCCTGACCATGTGTAACCTCTACATGTAGCCTGTGTTTGCGCCTAAATTCACCTGCTAATCGAAGTCTTAACATGTCCCCAGAGCCTTAAAATCCCAAGGTGGAAAAGTTCTGTTTCTTCACTGGCAAATCATAGCTAAGAGTTGTGTTAAGAATAGGGCTATTAACTCAAGATAGTACTCAAAAAATTGATAATATCATTAAAGGTAAGCTTATAAACCAATCACAAGAACTGCTGTGGTAGCCTCTTGCTCTGAAGGGCACAAGGTGGGATGAGGGGTGTGTAGTGTAGCAGGGGCTGGTTTGCATTTCAGATTACTCTTCATTCCAAATGTGTTTCCTGGCTCCATCCAAGGTGCTTCCGGGTTCCTCGAAACTCACAAAGTGAGTTATGTTGTCAGGCAAGATAATCTCAAGTGGAGAGAGCAGAGGACAGGCCTCTGAGCTTTTCTTCCTCCCCAGCTGTGGGCCAGGGCTGTCCATCGCTGCGTCCCCACTGAGGACACTCCTGTTTGCAGAGAGGTGATTGCAGCACATCATTGCATAGCAGCAGCCTGGTGGGGTCACTGACCAAAGGCAAGGCCTTTGGGCTCACACCTGGTATTCAGTGCAAAAATAGTTGCAGCCAACTCTGCAAACCATATATGGCTGCAGACACTGTGATTTTTGATGAATGCATAATGAAAATAGGAAAGATGCTGTTCATTAGGGAAGAAAATGTAGCCTATTGGAAGGGTGTATTTACTATATCACTATATCACTATAATATTATTCATTGCTACATTACTACTATTACTATATCATTCATTAATATATTATTACATTTTACTAGAGAAATGATGATTGTATTGTATAATTTTAATTTGATATTGCCAGTTTTCTTGAAAAAAGGTACCATTTCTAATGCCTAGAGCATTAGGAGAAACATTAGAACAAAAATATTAGAGCAAAACCTGTGTTTCCTGAGAAACTCTGTTTCTTTCTTAACAAACACATTTTCTGTCGGTGATGTATTTTTTATGTTTAATCACTAGTTTAGAAATACAATTTACATTTTCTTAGTTAACAACACCATCAAGTTTGGTAATAATAAAAAAAAAGCATTGCTTGTATTCGTTTGGAGATCAGTATGTATATCCTTGATCACCCAATTAGTGTCATGCATATGGATTTCACTTGGAGCTTTGCATTCTGACACAGGACTAACAACAAACAGCAATGTCTGTAGTGCAGTATATTATCTTCCTTTTGTAAAACAAATACATGCCCTTTTCAGTCAGGGTAACCCTTGATGATGAAAGGAGATGCAAAGACTGTCTATGGATCTTTACCAAATCCTTTTCCCAATGGATCAGTAAAACTGAATTTTTATTCTTCTTTTTAAATATCTGTTTTGGAGGGTTTCCACCTTTCTTTATAAATGTGTAGACATGTCTTATAGTCAGGGTTATATAGTGCATCCATCTGTAGCTCCAGGTGTCTGCTGCTGGTCTCTAGGCACTGATAACATAAGGTGTGGTCTACAGAGGAGGGATTTTATTAGTTACATCTTTTGCTACTTGAGGAAAGAGAGCATATAATTTCAGACACTTTGATGCCTTAAAAAAATGTGAAGTATGTTTAAGGCATCAAAGAGACTGAAATAGGGGAAACCAGCATGAAACTTGAAGTTTTGAATAAAGCAGGACTTCTAAATGAGTTTAAAAAAAACCCAAACAAAACTTAAAAGAGATTAAAAGAAAGGAAAAGAGGGAATGAAGAAACAAGACCTATCATAAGAAGCGCTAGTTCTTTCTGAACTGCATGGTATAAAACTCGCTGAAGAAGCTAGACAGAAAGAGAAAGAAATGCACAAAATCAATGACTGTGTAAACATCATTGTGTAAACAGTCTTTTCTGCAAGTAATTATTTTCTTCCATCTTATTCAAAGATGGTGAAACTCCAGCCTGTGATCAAGGGCCAGTAGCAGCACAGAAATACACATCATAAGTAGTTGCTGTTCACAAGAGTTGTGCTCTGACACATGCATTGACAGCTGACTATGTTCTGCCCTTAGGACCTAATCCTGTAGCCCATGACATTGATGGAAATGTTAGCAATACTGTCATTTGGCTATGAGAAAGACTTAACTTGGGGCTGGCACCAAGGCAGGGTGTTACCCAGATTTCGCCAGAGCCATCTCTGACCAACTTCCTGCTTCTACCAGCGTGTTGTGGAAACCTGGAGAGAGTGAAAGCTGTGTCCCTATGGCTCTGAGCTCCAGTACCTCTTAAAAAACTTTGCTCTTCTTGCAGATCAGTCAGTCCTGTGCATCAGTGCAAATCAGGGACAGGCTGGTTCAAAAGCTGAGCCTGCCTTTGCACTCCTTTCCACCTTGGGCCATTGCTTACATTGCACAGTTGGTGTTTGGGAGATTTGTCACCTGCCCAGTGTGACTCGCAGTAAGGTCAGCAGTCTGAGATGGTAGAGATCAGAAAGTAAAGATCTGCAGGTAGGAGCATGTCTGCTGAGGGGATCTATGGACAGTAAAGTTGTGTGACTGCAAATATGCATGTGCAGGCACAATAAACCTGACTTATTATTCCAGCTTAGATGAGGAACCATCAGAAACACTGCTATTTTAAGGTCTCAAAATTTGCATTTCAATATCAAAGCATTGTTTGTTTTATATGCCACTATATACTATGTAGTGCCAAAGCAGAGGCCTTGTCAAACATGTGGAAGTTTGTCTCAGTTCTTTCTGGTCATTATACTGTGGTGATTTTCCTACCACATATCCTCAGGGGGAAGAGCCTCAGTCTTGTCATGCGTATGTGCCTTTGAAAATGCCAAAAAGGTTTCCATGACTGTTCAGGCTGGGGATAGTTCTACAAAGCACTGAGCAGCTACAATTCAGTGCAGAAATTAATATCAAGTGTCAGCTTAACTCTAAACTCTATCTTCATACAAAGAGTGGGATGAAGGACGTTGACTTTTGACTACACCTGCATAGAAAGGGCTCCCAGAATGGTAGTGGCACACTCCCAACATCTGCTCCTTCCATTGAACTTAGCTGTAAATTGAAATTCCAGTGCAGTTTTTTTAGACTCAGTTGAAGTAAAGAGACTGTCAGAAATCCTCTTTAAACTCACCCTTATCCAAACAGGAAGCTGACCTCTAACACCCGGACGTAACAGTACACCAGTGGAAATTTCATTATCCCCCTTTCGGCTGTACTAAGTGAAAATTAATTGTGTAATTATCTGGATGAGCGCATGTGTAAAATTTTACAATGTGCCAGTTAGATTAAGTAACGTGTTAGTAGCATGGTTTAGTGCAGAGTCAAGGCTGTCCTATAAAAATGGCATAAGAAGTCCAACAAGATTTGGAGGAAAAGAACATATGTCTGAACAAACATTAACAAGAGAAAGCAATGTAATACTTAATACCATAATCTGAATAAGATTTTAGCTTCCTCTAATGGAGGTTTATCTGGCACAGGAGAGATCTTTTGTCTATCACTTTAAAATGACATAATAATAAAAATAGATAACTGATTACAATATTAAGCTATTTTTGCCTACTTTGTACTGTATACACTTTATACCTTTTTCATCTGTACAGTGAAATGTATAATTTTCTGAATAAGTTAAAAAAAAAAAAAGGTAAAATATGGAAGCAAACCCAGTACTTGAGAAACGCAACATGCTGATCTCAAGTCCTTCATAAAGAACTGAGGGACAGATTTTTTGGGCTCATGGAAATTCTAATACAGCTGTTTAGAAGAAACCATTTTCATTTCAAAGCTATATACTTGTTTGGATAACAAGATCACTGAGCAAAAGGTGCTGCCTGGAAGAACTCTAGTCCTTTGAGAAGTAATATTAAGTAAGTAACATATTAAGTTCTATCAGTCTTACTGCCAAAGATTTTTGTATAGAGTTCCTTTAGCAATACCAAATAAATACATTGGTAACATATCTTAAAAACAGAGAAATGAAATACATTTCTAATGGGATTTCAGTGAAATCAATAGAGCACAATATGTGCAGAAAGGCTTGGTGTTACAGTGAGAAGTCCCACACCAGCGCTTTGCTACTAAATCTGGATGGAGACAGGAGATTATCCAGACGCTTCTGTACACAAATGAGGGATGTGCAGAGGAATCAAATTTGAGTTAATGCCTGACATGGATTTTTAGGATTTTGAGTTAATGCATGGGATCATGCTCGTATGAGAGCAAAGCTCAAGATTTTCATTTCTTGTTCGACTTAGTCTCTGAAAGGCTTGCGAAAACACAGACAGAATTTTTAGTATTACAGTTCAGTTTTTACCTGTAATTAATCCACCAGACATTTTGAGAAAAGGGGCAATACAAAAGGTAAAAAATTAATAAAATCTAAACAAAACAAAAAACAAGCAGGAGGGAATGCATGTGACTCACAGATACACCTTTCTATTTCCTTCTTATAACCTAAGATCTTGGTCTCACATGTCTTTGCAAAAGTCCAGATGGTGACTCAATATATTTCTATATTAACAAATATGGATGTTTGAAGTGGGACGACACATAATGATGTAGAAGACACCTAGACAGACAGGTCTGTGTCCCAGAGGTTTCATCTGCTTCACCACGCTGTTGCAGGAGGGATGGGGGAAGGGCTCTGGCAGTAGTAGGGAATAGAATGTTTCTCTTCCAAGCTCGCTATTCATCATTTGTTCTTGTCTGGGCTGTGACACAAGGTAGGTGACCACACAGGAGCACAGTGTAGCTGTAGGAGAATGTTTAAGTCAATAAAAAGTGTGTTTTTGTAAAAGAAACTGACCTGCAAGCCTTTTGGGCTGTATTAAGTCAAAAGCCTCAGCCTGTAGCCTGTGAGCAGGGCTGTTAGAAATGCTCCTGACTGAGCTAACTCCAGGCCTGATGGGACCAATGGCAAATGATTTAACTTGGAAGGGAATTAGAGAGAGCCATGGCTACTTCTGCTAATCTCATCCCAAGGACTTCTGTACATTTCTTAATTGATGGGAACAGGCACAGAGCAGGCTCCTGGTCCTCAGCATTTAAGCACAACTGAGTTGTCATCCGAGGATGTCCAGGACTGGGTTGACATCAAGAGTGGGAGCAAAGAGCAAAGCTGAGGCAGCCAGGGACTGCTGAAGCTCATAGTCAAAAGCACCCACCACCCCACAACATATCACCCAGCCCCAACAGCAGAAAGGTCACCCACCTTTTTTTGCCAGGCTGTCATGCCCCAAGCATACAGCCAAAGAGTGCCCATGCACCTCTCCTTGCTGCCAGCTGGGAGGCATTCACCTCCAAAAGTACAGCATATCACTACATCTATGAATACTTCAATGAAGAACTGATGTTTTGGAGAAGGGCACTGAGAGATCCAGGAGCTTCCTGACTTAGTTTGGCAAGTAAGAATACCATTTTTCAGGCTAAATATAGTTTTTAACCAGATTAAGCAATTATGGAATAATTGCAATGGTAGTTGCTGACATGGGATAGTGTTCTTAATGCTGTTTAGCAGTAGAAAGAAATCAGATGTTTTGTGTGGTGCTGACCAGTAAGGATTCCAAAAATTATATCACCCAGTTTAGAGGATTTTTTGGTTTTGTTTTGTTTAGGTTTTTTTAAAACCTTTAGTATTACTTCTTTTCTCCCAAGCTGTCTCCAAAACACAAGTCCTGCTTTAATGGTGTTTCTTCTGAATCTACAAACCTCAGCAACACAATGTCACCTCAAAGTGGCTTGAGACAGTGAGCAGTGACCTATCCTGCCTCCATCACCCTTCTGCCTGCAGTTGCTTTTGCTGCTTTCTAGCAAGCTGCCCTTGCTCCTCACAGAAACTAGCATCAGAGTGGAAAGGAAAGTCCTCTGGGACTGGAAGAGCAGTAAGAGGCAGGAGAAATATTTCCCTGCTGCCTGGTACTCCTGCAGCAAGTGTCATAAATGCTACTGTGATGCTGAGGAAAACCAGCCTGCAATCAGGTGTGCCTGATTCTTTCCATGCCATTTGAATCTAGTTTGAGTAGGAGAGTAAAGCTTTTGGAAAGATTTGCCCTTGACATTCATATTGGGCTAAAATGTGGGGTGTAGATTTGCTTTGGGGTTTTTTTGTTCAAAAACACCCCCTGTTGGCTAACAGCTTACTAAGGCACAGCTTTTTCACCAACACCAAACCTTTCACATGACATTAGAAAATGAATGGTCTCGAATTGCTCTTTTGGCAGTTTATTAATGATAGTTATATTTTCTGCACTTTATGGGGTATTGACTCTTTTGTCTTCTAAAAAGACAGGAAACATACACTGAATAAAATCAATGAAGTGTGAAAAGCATTATCTACACTCCACAAAGAAAAAGAAGCCTATAAAAAAGGCCAGGAGCAGGAAGCAGCAAAGGGCAAGATATTCCTCTGTGGAAAAAAAAGTAAAATAATACTGTCACTAAGTTAAAAATAAACTACAGAATATCAGATCTTAGAAAACATAACATATTTTCCTGAAGAACAGAAATCTAAGACAGCAAAGGGAATTCTTTTTTTTTACTGTTCCACTTTTATCCTAGAGATCTGAGGAAGTCAAATGAAAATTTCCTGGCATCCTGGGGCAATAAAATAATCTCAGTCTCCTTGTGAAACCACATTAGTGTGGAGATCGAACAGAAGTTCTTTGAGAACTGTAAGTGCTATGTAAGCATCATTTTTCCCAGGAAACTAAGGCTTTGCTTATTTACACTAAGCTATGCCACTAATGTAATAAGAAATAAACTGCAAGGACAGACACAGGCAGACCTGGATACCTATCATGCAGAAGAAAAACACTAGCACCCAGATCTGTGATGAAGTTGATCATCCTGGTAAAAAGTATTGAGACTGCTGAGGGCAGTGACTCAGCCCATCACAGAGTCTTATCTGCATCCAGTCTCCATATGCTGAAGAATCAGGCTAAGCAAAGGGAATTCCACAGCATACTTCATTAAATCAGGGCCTCTTGGCTTTCCACTAGCACATTTTTTTGCTGCTCAGACATAAGTCAAAGTGGGCCAAAATAAGAAAGTAGCTTGATATAGGTCTGACTTATTTTCATTGATAATACAATTAATTTCAGGTGATTGTTTGTTTATGAGCTCTGCCTGCAGATATGTGCCAGTATTTGCAGGCGGAGCTGCAGATGAACTAACAGGACTTCTGGGTTAGGGCTTTCACTCCCCTGGATAGATCATAGAATCATAGAATGGTCTGGGTTAGAAGGGACCTTAAAGACCAAAGAGTTTCAACCTCCCTGCTTTGGGCAGGGGCAGCTTTCACTAGACCAGGTTGCTCATAGCTCTGTCCAACCTTGCCTTGAATATTTCCAGAGATGGGGCATCCGCAACTTCTCTGGGCATCCTGTTCCATTGCTTCACCACCCTCACAGATAGTGGCTCCATCAAGGAAAGGCAGTCTCACCACTGCTGTCTAGGACCACTGTGTTGCTCAGTCATGAGAAAAATGCACCAAATGCTGTCAGGGAGCACAAAGAAAAAGCAACAACGCCTGGCAGCTCCTCTCCTTTTCTCTCCTGCAACTGGGAACGTGCTCCTTCAAAACAGTAGTTCCTGTGTTGGTGGCAAGAGCATTAAGACTTCTTGAGTTTCAATGCCTCTTCTTTTTCTTTTTTTTTTTTTTTTGACTGCGTTGTGGCAAGAGCACTTCAAAATTCCTCATATTTTTCAAAAGTGAGACAGTTTTTCCTGACTCCTCATGAAGCAGTGCCAGAGACAACAGAGCTGCAAGGGCAACTTGGGCCTACAGCTCCCATAGATACTGCTGGCTAATAAGCTGAGGTTCTCCTCTGTGCCTTTTAAATACATTTCAATTAATAATGCTAGACTTGCACATGGGAGATGAAAGCCACTAAAATGGCCCTTTAACCAATACATTTGCTGCTATTAAAGTATAAGGAAATAAGTGAAGATAAACTCTTCATTTAAAGAAAAAAATGGTTTTGTGTTATTCAAACGTGTTTTAATTTGTCACGGAAACTTATATCCAGGCAGTAACAAGTTAAGAATGAATACAGTGTATAACACCCCTCACTCATCTCAGCAATACACATAACATCAAAAGCATGCAAACAGCATGCAAAGCTAACTGAAGGCCCTGCACAAAGGAGTCCTGAATATAAAACTACCACCAGCCTGAAAAACTTTGTATCTCACAACTGCTCCAGCCATCATGTCTCCCAAATTTTTCATTTTTCTTACGTGTTTCATTTTTCTTATATAGTTTCTCCCACAGTAATAACATCTGAGGACACTGACCAGTTTGGAAGGCAGCAGGTGGTATATGAGAAGACTTGAAAAGAAATCTGACTGCATTTATACTATTCTAAGAGAAACAGCATCAAGGAATCCTTAAGAGACACTCTGCTCACAGGAAAGCAGAATTTAATAAAACAGAGAAGCTGAATTCCTCTCTCTGGTGCAATAGCATGCTCCAGAGAGGTTACTGTGCTCTTTTGACATCTTCAGCATTTATTCCCATAAGTCGGTGGCACAAAATGTTTCTACAGTTTGACTACTGATCAAAGGCTGCACAGCTGCAATATTCAGTCATGTTTTGTGAAGGTCCCCTGCCCCTGCTGATTCCTTTCCTTCTCTACTATTTCTTCACATGCCCATTCAAACTACCCTCTCCCAGGGAAAGCAGCCAGCACTCATGCCAAATCAGCAGCACAACACTGCCTGGCCAATTTCTGCTCAGTTTCTGAAAAAAAAGCCAACCTTTTGCTGCTTCAGCTGCTCCTTATATACCTAATGCATATACTTTGGTCAAGTTGACTCTTACTGGTTGGGATTCCCCACAGAGACTGTTTCTCTTTGTACTCACCCACTTTTCCTATGCTGACACCTCTTTCCTCCACCACCCTGAGTACAGGACATCTGGTTCACTGAATATACCACCCTTTTGATTGTGTCAGAAATAATCCCATGTCTTCCCTCTGCTGATCTTGCATCTGATGGAGGCAAGTTGTTTTTTCTCGTTCTTAAATACAGACTTTTTTATTTTTCAATGAGTTTTTTAAACCTTCTGTTGGTTAGAATTGATGGCAAGTGATGGTCTATTTACACGTACCATAAAATTTCTTGCCTTTACTACAGATGTCAAGACTGGCACAGGAAACTCTTAGAGGCACTTGCAAGACTCATTGACTTGATATATAGTTGGAAAAATTTTCAAATTCAACTTAAAATGTCTTTATTTTCTTACTGAATTATACAAGTCTTCAATTTTTGGATGGTTGCCTTCATCTCAGTAAGTGACTAGTTTGCAAATGTTATTAATATCACTTTGCTCCTGGGGACCTTAGGTACCAGAGTATCAGACCCAGTGAGGGACTCCAAAGCCCACATCTGGACAAAGACTTCAGAAATCAAAGATAGGAAAAAGGGGTTTCATAAATGTGAAGAGCTGAAGACACCCATGGCATACCAAGGGCCCCTAAATAGGCTGTTTCTGAAATCTTCTCTATATCCTGGATGAACATGTCTAAGATTAAAGGTTTAAAAGTTTTGACTAGATTTAGGAATGTAGGCTTCTCCTGTAATGGTCTTTCTGATCCATACTCCAAATAGCACTGATCATGCTTCACATACCTTCATGGCAAGGGCACTCTCCCAGGAGGGAAAGACTGGGGCTCAGGTCCTGCCTTTGCCAGACAAAGCTCAAACTCAACTCTCTTGCTTTCCAGAAACTATGCAATTATAGTGGCTCAAAAAGAGCTCATTAACCCTTAGCACCAGGCTCACTGCCCTGAGGTCAAGCACAGCTTAGTCAGTGCATTTTCCTGAAGGGAGATGAGTTTTAACCTTGTTTAAATGCTCTGCTAAACTGGATTCATAAAGAAAAGAGACCAATAACCACCTCACAGCTCTGTGAGAACCATTATATCTGAGGTGTCGGGACTGTGTGGCCATAGAGCCAAAATACATTTCTATGTTAAGAAGAAAAAAGATCCAAAGTAATTATGAAACATAATATACCAATAATATTTGGATAAGTTTAATTTAAAATACTGCTCTGTCTTTACGTTGGGCTGATTGGAGCCTGTGATTCCAGCCATGAAGAGAGGGCATATTTCAGTGAGCATTTGGCCAAAATCAGAAACCTCCCTGAGAACAAGGGTGCAGGCCAAGAGTCAGGAGGAAGTTGCGGGCTGGCTAAAGCCCTATCATACTAATAATGCAAAGCATGTTTTTCTTTAGTTTCAGTTTAACTTCAGAGTTACAGCAGTTTACTGTTCTGCGGTACAATATTTTTCCCCTTAGTCTCACAGTCAGATTAATTCCTGAATGGTAGTGCAATGAAACTTTTGATTTAAGAGATTTGCTGAGGAAATCTAGATTGAAACTCAAGGTTTAGCCAGTACATAAATCAAAGGTGGGATCACTTCAAAGATTCCTTCATCTATTTGGCACAGACTTGGTTAATTTAAAACCTTCTTTCTCATGTACCCTTATTAAGATTTGAACATTTATAAAATGAGGAATGAGGTCTTATAGAGTTTTCTCTAATCACTTCCTCTGAAAATAAAACTCTACAGAGGAACAGTGAATGCGGGAGAGGACAGGTCATCTCCTGGCTATGATGACTACTGATTTTATGGGGTCCTGTCTTAGAAGTAAGGCTCTGCAGTAAAGTTGCTTCCTGGCTTTGCCATAGATTTCCTGTGTGAGACCAATTCAGTTAATCTCTTAGGGCAAAAGTCATCCCATCACAATTCAGGAACTCAGTTGAAGTGCTAAGATTAGGAGCCCGTTTACCCTATGTTGTCTTTTTCACTTAAGCAAATGTAGCAAACCTTACCTGTTTTGGTTGTCAATAGAGGAATCTTTCAAATTACTAACTTTAGAGAAGTACCCTGAATTTTTAATGTTTATAAGTATGAGGTTTAACCATGTACATTGCCAAAATCCATTCCCAAACCAGCAATGTTCTAGTTTCTTTCTTCCTACCCTCCACTTTTCTTTTTAATTTAGTTTTTAATCCTTCAGAGAAACCCATCGGTACTGGGGTTTATGAATTATCAGGGTTTCCTTCACATGCTCAACATATCTACACAAACTAAATTGCAAGCTCCTTGGAGCAGGACTTTCTAATTGCTGTAAAGGAAACTGTAAAAGAAGAGTGTCAGATATGACAAGTATCTTGTGGTTATGTCTGAATGCTTGTACATACATAATAGGAGGAATTAGAGAATGTCAAAGGCCAAAGACCTTAAATAACATTTACGTGTTTCCTCAACCTGGCAAAAGCCTTTCCATCCCTGTAGGGGACTTCATGTAGCTTCTCCAGGTTGGCTTAGCATCCTTAGTCAGGCACTCAAGGAAGCTGTGGCATCTGACCTAGAGGAAAGAAGGCAACAAGGACAAGCAAAAGCAGAAAACAGTGTCTAAAAGAGAACAAGTGAAACAAGGGAAAAGAGGTTACTTGAGTAAATGTTTGCAATGAATTTGATGTAGAGATCCCAGCTTTGTAATAAGTCTATGTGATGAATCAGAATTAAAGTGCAGGCAGGTTGAAATACCTGATGGAAGATGTAAGTAAACCTTGCCACTAATGTCACAAAAATAATTTTCTATGACTTGACTAAGCCTTTTGTCTGAATTGGTAGAATAATGCAGGACCAGCAGCAAGTAACTTGTGACTGGTAACAGAAGCAACCTGGGATTTGCTGACAGGGGTCTGGGCCTCACTTAAACTAGAATTCTGTTTAGAGTTCAGATAATTTCAGTTTACTATTACTTACAACAAATACTTGGAAAACTTAAGGGAAATTCCTATAGAATAACCAGAAAAGATTCCCAATCCTTAATTCCAAGGGTACTAAAAAAAAGAAGAAGGAAAAAAACTCCACATAAAATGATGACATTGCACATATAAACAATATCAGTCTTTAAATAAATGAGTTTTGATAAATATTTCACTGAATGAAGTGCTATACACTGTAGGAGAGTTGTATAAATAAGTTGAGATGAAAGTCCTTTGCAATGCAATGAATCATTTAAAAAAAAGTTTTGATATACAGAAGCAATGCATGCTCACATCATTAATTTTTCATACCTAACACTAACAAAGCACACACCATTACAAATACAGTGAGATCTATCTAAGAGCTTGATAATTTAAAATTTTGACATAGCCCCCCTATCCATTACTTTCTGGGTTCAACACTACAGGGTTGCAGCAGTTTACTGTGCTTGTTATTTCCTGTTAAGTCACACTTTAGGTGACTGCTCCAAAGGATTTTATCCTCCTCATCCTCACTATCTCACAGGACATCACTGTCCCAATTGCAAGCAACAACGTAGTGGGTCCTGTTATGGAATCACTGAGGGAATAACTGATTCCTAGAAACTGGAAGATGAGAACAGCCTTAGCTCCTTCACAGATGATGGATGCAGATTAGCAGATCTAAACAATTAGTTAGGGTGAGGGAATGAGCCCTTAGACAATTAGAGCAGTTAAGCATCCTGCTGACAGCTGTGGTGACAGCAGACAGTTAAAACTACACTTGATGAAATGAGAAAACTCTCTGCCTTTTTGATTTACAGGCAAGTTTACTTATAGGCTTTAAGGTGTTTAACTACAGTGGTCACAAACCAGGCACTAACATCCTTCTCTCTGCAGCAAACAATGGGGAAACGGCGGGTGCAAGCTGCCTTAGCTCAGCTCTGTCAGTGTCTATCAGCTGCCGTTCTTTGAAAGAAGGAGGCAAACTTGTCAGGCAAAAGGAGACAAACTTGTCAGGCAAAAGGAGACAAACTGAATGCTTGAGCTCTTACTGGTGCAGGGAAAAAAATAGAGATTTAAAACTTTAAAATATGTGAAGATCAGAGATGTTTTGTCCTACCTATCATTTCATATTTTTACGTTAAAACCTGCCATTTGCAAGATTTTGTTTCAAGTCACACGGCAGCTGTTTGGTGAATGTGTTTTTTGAGTTCCTTAAGAACAAATGATCCCTTGTTTTTAACCCTTTGATTTGTAGGAGTTTGTATATCCAGGTGTGCACTGTTCCCTTTCCACTCCCATTGTGCTACCATTACCCAGGAGAGAGATTTCAAATATTTGTGGTCAGTTCCATGGAATTTGTTCTAAATGCCAACAAAAATTAATTTGTACAAACTCTAGTGGCTTTTGTGTATGGATTTTGTCTCAGAGTTGTTTTCTGGAGCCGGAGGTGGGGGAGGGTATGTTTTAAATGACTGTGCCAAGCTGAGAGGCAGATGTGAATTTTCTTTGATCCAGGAGAGGATGCACTGTTGAATGTTTCAGAGTCTTCAGACAACACTTGTCCATGAGATCAAGGAGAAAAATGTATGTTGTTATACATTTTTTCTCACTTAGATGTTAGAATTACCAGCTATTAAAAACTAAATTTAAAGGTACTGTGCTGCTTCACAGAGCATCTGGAAAAACAGGTAATAACTTTCAATTGTTAAGGTGTGCTAACAGCAACTTTTTGTTAAAAGAATCAATGTGAATTCTTACATCAATTAGGTGAAGAAATAGATGGTATATCTTTTAATACAATGGGTTAGGACAACATAGTATCATTAATTTCAGTAAAACCAGGAGGAGCTGTTGACTCCCACAACTGCAGAGAGGCCCTGCAGAGAGACCTCAACAAATCAGAGGACTGGGCAGTCACCAACCATATGAAGTTCAACAAGGAAAAGTGCTGGATTCTGTTCATGGAATGGAGCAACCCTGGGTGTACATACAGACTGGGGAATGAGATACTGGAAAGCAGTGTTGTGGAAAGGGACCTGGGGGATCCTGGTTGATGGCAAGTTGAATATGAGTCAACAGTGCCCTGGCAGCCAGGAGGGCCAACCATATCCTGGGGGGCATCAAGCAAAGCATCGACAGCCGGTTGAGGGAGGCGATTGTCCCACTCTGCTCTGCACTGGTGCAGCCTCACCTTGAATATTATGTGCAGTTTTGGGCACCACAATATAGGAAAGGTATTAAGCTCTTAGAGACCGTCCAAAGGAGGGCAATGAAGATGGTGAAGGGCTTTGAGGGGAGCCGATATGAGGAGGTCACTTAATCTGTTCAGCCTGGAGAAGAGGAGACTGAGGGGAGACCTCATTGCAGTCTAGAAGTTCCTTTTTAGACAAAGAGAAGGGCAGGCACTGATCTCTTCTTTGTGGTGATCAGTGACAGGACCTGAGGGAATGGCCTGAAGTTGTGTCAGGGGAGATTTAGGTTGGACATTAGAAAAAGATTCTTCACCCAGAGGGTTCCTGGGCACTGGAACAGGTTCCCCAGGGAAGGGATCACAGCACCAAACCTGACAGAGTTCAAGAAGTGTTTGAACGATACTCTCAGGCACAGGGTGACTCTTATGGATGGTCCTCTGCAGGGCCAGGAATTAGACTCCATGATCCTTGTGGGTTCCTTCCAAGGCAGCATATTCTGTGATTATGTAATATCTAGCAACAATAGGACTTATCATTTGAGATGTGTAATGTTTCCCTGGTTTCCGATTTTGTTATAAATATGAAGCTCAGCTGACATTTGACAGTGTTTACTGAGATGTGAAGCAAAGCTCTATTTTGTGAATGCCAGATAGTCCTAACTGAGAGTTTCAAAGTGAGCCTTTAATAGTGTTTCACTTTGGCTACATTTACCTGTGACACTCTTAAACTCTAGTGGATGCAGATATACACTAGATGAACCTGATCCACTTCAGTGGATGAAAGCCCACTTCCACTGACATCACTAGGATATCTTGGGAAGTTCTGCAGGAGGAGATCTTGCTCTATTTGATTAATTGTCCGGAAACCAATATTTTTTTAAAACACCCCAGGCTTTAAATTCTGTAGAACTTCCCCCACTGGTATCAGGAGTAATAGCCAATACGGAGTTAAACTGAATTTTGAGAGAGATTTCATCGTGTAAGATTCTCAGCATTCGGTTCAGAAATCAACTCTATTTATCTTTTTATTGTTAATGTTTTTCTCTTAAGTAAGCCATCTGGATAATTCATGGATATGTTTGCATGGGGAAAACCCTGTCTACATAATGTAGGCATGTTTTGATTGTTCCCTTAAAGGCATAAATAGGTTTCATTATATAGGAAAAATTGTTTCACTTTTACATGGAAACTACTGGGAATGGTTAAGAACTGTGAGAGACTAGCAGAAGGTAATAAGTAATTAGGTTAATTATTCACTCACATGATGTTAGTGATAGTTGACTAAGGAGCAAATGTTGAAGCAGAGTACAATATTCATCCCAACATAGAAGGTCTGAAAATACAAGTCTCCAGTGTGACAACCCAACTTTTGAAATTTAGGATCTTTCTCCAGTTAAAACAATACAGTGTTGAGCTCACTCTTCTTCCTATTTCTGTGTCTGCTAGGGGCACAGTTAGCATTGTAGTACTTATTGCTGGCACTTTACAGAGTTCTTCTCTTTCCATGATGGTCTTTGTAGTCAGATAAGGTCTTCCACTCAGTAGGACAGTCTCTCATAGTGTGGAAAGGACTATCATCTGCAAGGAATTGCTCCAAGGCAAATCAAGAAATAAGCCAAATCAGCTCTTTTGCTCAGTTGATTAATAATCAGATAAGGAGACAACTCACCTCCTTTTCATCTCAGAAGTGAGGATTAATTCCAGATTTGGATTTCAGATGAGTGTTTTCATTTAATCTAGGAAACAAAGGAGAAAACAGATGTTACCACATAAAATCAGCATTTTTATTATAGTATAAAGTGTAAGTATGTGCACCCCATGACTGCCTAGGGGCATCAGAATAATAATTATCCACTAATGGGTTTTGTTTGAAGAAGTTCAGATTCCGTTACAAAAATAACTTTACCAAGTATTTTAGAAGACAGAGCTGAGAGACCTTGACTTCCTCATCATTAAGAAAGGTGTGGATAGAATGGGGTTGGGATTTGGGGTTTCTTTTTTTTTTTTTTCTGTGTGGGTTTGGGTTTTTTTAAAGAATATATGACCCAGTACAAACAGGTTTCACTTCGCCTGCAATCATATGAGCCCCGATAGGAGAGATTAAGGACAAATGGGTAACGACCCAGTATGGCCCCCTCCTGGGAATTTTGATAAGGCACCAAGCTTCAGTGAGGGATAAAGCAGATCATTGCAGGACAGCTTGAGTCCAATCCTGCTCATATGTTTTTGCTGTTGCTGTTCACCCTGCCAGGAAAGTCATTCACTTTGATGCCTCAAAGCCAACTGGCACAAAGGCTTTTGGATAGCACAGCAATGGATGTGGTACAAGAAGAAGGACAGTATCTGAAACACAACTCTTCCACAGGGTGCTGTAGGTCTGGGCACTGGGGCCAGCAGTAGATTTTTTGGATCATAATGTTCACTGCTAGCATTACTTTTCCTTGTGCCTTCTCACAGCTGTGTTTTCTCCTAAATTTGCCTCTCTTCTTCTCTGAATCCTGATATCAAGTCTTGGTCCTTACTTTCCATCTGATCGCTCCAGAGCACATCTTTCCCTCTCTAACCATCAAGGGCAGATGACAATTTGTTTCTTTGTCACCCTTTTTTTCTGCAGGCTGCTGAGCGGAGACCAGGACCAGGTTGTCTTCTGAAGATGTGCTGCCCAGACGTAAACCAAGCCCAAATATAACTGTTTTCTTTTTTCTCATATGTCATCATTGTAATTCTGGACTCCACTGTTGTGGAAAGCTCTTCGTTTTATTGTCCCTTTTAATTATGAAATCCTTTCCTCAGTAATTCACTGTGACTTGGTAACTGACTCCACATGGTTATGACGTGACTGTCCTGATTGAATTACTGGAAGTACAGAGCAGGGTGAGCCACATGCATACAAGTCATGGCACAGCATGGAGCTCCCTTCAGTGGATGCTTCAGAGTTACCAAGGTGGGAACTGAAGCTCTTTCTCCACCTCAGCCTGTTGCTGCCAGGAAGAGCTGGTTCCCCCACTTTGACCACCACAGTGATGGCCCCCTCCGTGACCCTTCCCTTCACTGAGGCTAACAAACCTGTGGTGGTGGCATCTGCTGCAGGGTCTGGAGCACTAAGGAAGTAGTGTGGGCGCATGCTGAGCCAAAAGCAATACTAACACTGTGCAGATACCAACACCATTACCCTGCAATTTAGGCACATTGTGGCACTGGACATGCACACATTCATCACTGGGTTATGTTAGTTACCCACAAATGAAGGTGCAGGACAAGGCATGGAATGCCCACCCTGGCACCAAGGATGTATTGGGAGTCATGATAGTTCCACCACTGACCCACATCCGGTTTCGTGGCTTCAAAGGAAGAAGGGGATGATGTGCCTAGCAGGGGTTCAGAAACTGTGGGTGGTTTCCTTTACTTTAGAAAAGCATCTGATATAGTGTGTCACAGCACATCACATTTCTTTAATTCTTTTTCCGTTTGGATATGATTATTGTCACGTGGAATGGAAACTGAGTGATGCACCATGAGCAAAAAAAATATCAGAAGATGGTTTAAATCAGCTTGTACTGAATTAAGGCAAGAAGAAATCTTCAGCATACAACTGAGCAAATTAGGATTAATTTTATTGTTAATCAGTATAAAGCAGGAGGTCAAGTTAAGCAGGTCATTAACTAATAGTACATTGATAGTGGTAGTTGCCTTTTTTAATTTGCTGCAGTGAGCACTGGTGAGAACTCAAGGAATTTCAATAGAATTTCTTAGGAGAACACAGAAATGGTATTCAAATAATCAAATATGTATATCATTTAGTTAAGGAACATTTAACATAGGTTCTAGCAGGCTATGAAGGGGGAAGTTTTACAGGAGAAGAGCATGGTCTTTACAGAAAAGCTGCACAGATGGAAAGATGAACAGGAGCAGTGAGCTTGTCTGATGAAGACTGAAAAATGAAAGAAGGGAAACTGAATAGCCAGAGGCAAAGATATTGCTGGAGTGACATGCACAGAGATCTCAAAATGAGCGTGCCATGAGCAGATTCAATTAAAAATATTTACTCTCTCACTACACATTTGATATCTAAAGCGAGACGGCACACATTTTTTCATGATGTTGAAAAATTGAAGAGAGGTTGTCTTTTGTTGTTGTTTTTGAATTCTATGAACTGTTTTCATAGGGAACCTAAGACAAACATTAACAGAGTAGTCTCAAAAGTATCATGCAGTCTGCACAGGGACAGAACTCAAAGCAAAAGTAGGTCTGTTCCACTCCAAAGGCTGAAGACTTGCTTGTAATTTGGGACTGAACTGGAATATTTTGGTGGCAGGGCAGGGGGTGGTGGGGTGGAGGGAATAAAAACCAAACCATATGCAAATAGAAAAATGGAAAAAAGCTGGGTGTGGTGGGGAAGGAGAGAGGGAACAGCTCACAAACATGCCCAAAGATTTCAGTCAATGTTCAAACAAACCACGATGGAAAACAAAGGTGCTGTGTCAAATGTCTTCCAGAATTATTTCTGTAGATTCTCTTCAGATTTTGGATGCTATGCCTATGTTGATCTCACCTCTCACTTTTTGTGTCACCTTTCTTTAAAAGACAATAGTCTGTACTAATGGAGATGGGACATATGGCTCAGCATTTCGACAAAGAAGTTGTTTGCTGCCTTCAGTAGGAAAGCACCAGTGGAGCCACATTTGGATATGTATTTCTGGCTGCAGTCACGAAGTGGAAAATGCCTGGTGAACGCATGCCTTAGGCTGCCACCACATGGTGAGAGCAGGGAATGAGGGCGAGTGACTGGTTTATCTGCAGTTTCCCTAGCATTGGGATGTTTCCAGAGATTTTACTGAAAAGAACTTATGTTCAAATCTAACTCTAGGGAAAAAAATAGCAATTGTATTGGGTTTACCAGCTATAAATTCATCTCTCACAGAACCTCCTTATGTCATTTCTTTGTTTCATTTTTTGCATGGTAAGATCATGTTATAGCAAAAAGAACTAACGCAGAAACTATTTAGTAAAAGGATTTTGCAGATTCATTTGGTTGTCCTGCCTCATTGTTATGGCTTTCATCTGCTGGTTAAGCGCCAGGTGTTGTTTCTTAGTCTATATGCAGATGGTAGAGAATAAAGGGTAATCTTCAACATTATTGCAATTTTTCCTTTGTAAATGTTGACACTGAGTGAGCAAAAAGGAGATTGCTTCAAGATGCTAACATTTCACTTTTTAGTGTAGATTGTCTGTAGAAATATTTGTATGAGAAAAAGCCTGCTCTTGGGTCTCTAGAAACCTCATTTAAAAACAGCTAAAACAACTTCAAACCTATATAGACATGAAGCAAAGAATTTTTTTCCCTTGGTTTCAATTACTGGGAGACACTTTTAGGGACACAGGGTGGCTAAAGTTCTAGCTGTAAACACTGCCCTGATCCTGGACTAAAACATGTGAAACATTTGAAAAGTTTCATGAATTTCAGTGTCATTTTAGTACTTGGTAACAGGAATCAAAGACTACTTTTTACGTGCAATCTTAAAAAACAGCTCCTGACATAGTTCAATTTTCTGCTGCTCCCTGTGACTCGGCAGCTCCCAGCTCCCATCTGTGGGTGGAAATGCAGGAGAATTTCCCTCCTACTCCAATTAAGTCAGAAACCAACACTAGCAAAGAAGAATTTTATTTTTTTTTAAATATTACTGTATGAAGAACCTTATTTAATTGCATGGTTTTTAACCATGCCTTTTTTTTTTTTTCATTACAGCAATATAAATGCAAATAACTCCAGAGGAAAAAGTATTGAACTTAAAATTACACCTGATTTTCATTAGTTTAAAAAGCTGTTCATCAGATCATTTATATTAGTATAACTGTGGAGTAAACCCTGTTGGTGAATGAATGAGATGTACTTCAGAACATATAACATAGTATATTTTTGAGAAAAAATAGAGTAAAAAATGCAATATATTCCCTATTTAAAATGCTTTACGTTAGGCCTTTCACTATGGCAACATAATTGTTTATGAGCAACGTTTTTGCTGTTAACGTCTGCAACTGAAAGAATATTTCCATTCCCTTTTGTTCCTTTTTCTTTGTGAAGTACACTGCAAAATAATGCCGTTACTGACACAGATACAGATTTTTCCAAACTCCCTCTCCAGCCTGTACCTATAAACAGGCATTTAAACAGGATTCCCAACATATTCTTCTTATAGACCTTGAAGCTTCATTTGGACTTTTAACAGAAACAACATGTGAATAAGTATGTATTTGGAGAGTTTTACTTGACGAGCTCTGACCTGATGTGCAAGGAACTGTTGCTGCGAGCACATCCAGGCACTTACATTTCAGCACTTTTCAGCTGCTTCCAGCAACGAGCTTGTCACATGTTAAAATCTACAGGGCAGCTTCAGTAGAAAAAATACTGGAAAGAGTGTGCTTGACTTGAGGTGTTTCTAAAAGTTAAAATGCTGTCATTTTTATTTTATTATTTTCCCATAATCTGCATTAGGTGCTGGCCAGAACGGTTTGCTATTAAAAATCCCAATGCAGGGCAGGAGTTAATGGTCCTTTAAAACAAATAGATAAAGACATATATAGTACCCCTGCCATACTTCAGCTTTAATATTGTGTTTTTAAAGCTAAGCAAAATAATAAACAAGTGAATGAAGACCTAAAACCAGACCCAGCCAGGAATTTTCTTGTCTCATTTGAATCCAGAATAAAATTTTAAAAAGTAATTAAAATAGTGACAATCGCAATGACTCCTTGCCCCTACTTCTCACAGAGTTCAGATGAATGTGCTCTGTGCCTGCTGACTTCCACAAAGCAGTGTAAGGGAAAAATAAAACACCTCCTCTAAAAAAGTAAGGGAAGAGGCATAGCTGTTCAAATGCTTGAACTGGTTTTCCCTCATATGAAAATAAAACTTTTCATCTTCTCATTTTCAGAAAATTAAGTGAGAGCAGAAGTAATCAGAGCTCCAAAGGTAAAAAGAGCCACATCCACTTTGAGCACAGTGTTTGGACAGAACATTTGGACAATGTTTTAAATTAAAACCACAGAACAAAACTTACAGCATCTTAGATATTAAGGGCCATATTATACTTTCTGTTTTGAAAGTGCAAGAAACACCTAGGCACACTCCTAGTAAATACCAGGGAAGGATGTAGCTCCCACACTTTCAACTGTGTCCCAAAGTCTCTGAGTATCACACAGCAGTGCCCATCTCCAGCAGCTATAAATGTTTAGTGTGCTTTAGGCAGCAGGAAATACACTTTAACCCCTTCTACAGCTATGATTTCATGGAACCAGCAGGAAAGCCCAGTGGCAAAGTAGCTAATGCTGCAGTCACGCTCCTCAGAGTGCAGGGAGGTGTAAGCAGAGAAGGCAACAGGTCTCAGAGAGTCTCCAATGCCTAAAATGTTGAAAGTCACGTCCCACTTCCGCCTGCCTCAGGATACCAGGCACTGATAGTGACAGGCAGGGTCTGTGCACATGAAGTGGTTTTCTACAAAAAGATGATCCAGGGCTGTTCCAGCCAAACCCTAAAGGAAGTCTGTTAGTCTCACGGTTCCTCACCATAACACAACTGATTCCTCACTCATTTATCGTCTTGCTTTTAGTGCTCAAAGAATAAGAAAAGGGGATTTCCAGAAACTGGAAATAAATGTGAAATATTGCTATGTCACATGATGAATTTCATTAGTGATGAGGAAGTCTACCTACTGCAATTTACCTTCTGTCTGGGACACATTATCTCTGCACAGAGGAGCAGCCCAAAACTTAAGCAGTTCTTAAAACGTCCAAAAAAACTGATTAAGAGGGAGTTAAGGAGTTTATAGGTCTTGTGGGACTTTGCTACACATGGTTGAATTTTAAGTTCTTAGTGGTCTCAAGACAGAAAGTTCAGCTGCATTTTAAATATTTTAAAACAATTTTTTTCTATCCTTTCTTTAATAAAAATCTTAGAAAGAGATTAAAAAGGACATTCTGCACTAGCACCTTTCATACCCAGCTCTAAATAGTACGTGCTATATGTCTAGGACTTGGCATACCAGGTTATTTTTTGCCCCTTTCCTTCTGAAACACTACATGGGTTTTGTTTGTCTCACTGGGGGAAAAAACAAAAACAAAACTAAAAACAAACAAACAAACCCCCGAAACAGACAACTAAACAACAACAACAACAACAACAAAAAAAAAAAAAAAAAAAAAAAAAAAAAAAAAAAAAAAAAAAAAAACCAAAAAACTACCAAACCACATGGTAAGTTGGCTTGTTTAAGAAAAACTATAATTCTAGTACAAATTCAAGAGTCCACCATCCTCCCTTCCCTTGTTTTCCTTGAAAAACCTTTTCTTTTAAACTGTCCCTCAGGACAATCAGGACTTCTGCAGTCCTTGGGGTGGGAACTAGGAAAAATTATGTCCAGCTCCTATTTACAAATCAGGGGAAGTCTGACTGGTAATTTGCTTAAAATTAAAATAAATTTTAGAAGGATTTTTTAATGTTGAATTTCATATGCTTCAGTGTGCATTTTGTCCATTGAGTCTCGCCTCTAATACATAATGCCAATAGACTGTGATATTATCTGATGAAAGACATTCATTGAAATTACACAAAAAGAAAATAATTGGGAAGAGATCATTCTGAAAATTTTGATATAATCATATAAAATATCTGAACTTTGAAGCTGGGAGCATATATGTGGGGGGGGGGGAAGGCAGAAAAATAAGAAGGCTGTTTAAAATAAATCTGACTGAGATTTCAACACAAAAATGGAGGCTTAACTAAACAGAACTACCCTGTCCCAAAAGAACTCTGAATTCAGCTAAAAGTTTATTATTGCCAGCTTCCTGTCCAGGGATTTACAAAACCTGCTCTACTTGTTTATATGGTAAACAGCATTTGAAAGTCACAGAAGTGAGCTGTATTAGTCTTTTCTAGTTTTTTCTTTCTTTCGATGGGAAGTTACATGTCTTACACTTGCAGTGTTGGGTTTGATGAAGTGTGAGCTGTGAACTGCTGTGTGAAATAACTTCATGCTTGTTTCTTGGACTCCTTCATGTTCTACCAGTGTTAATTTATGAAACCACATCTCTCATGTGATCAAGCATTAAAAAACACTCTAATTTTAATAGTAAAATAAATTTTGTGCTTAAATGACAATTTTTGACCCGTAATCTTTGTATAGGATTCTAGCCCAGCTCTCTGTGTTTGAAACCAGTCTAAAATTTCAAAGTTACAGCCATTGTCCACAAGGCACTGGTCTGAAGCCCCCCCCCACACTAGCACACCACCACTTCTCTTGAAGACTTGTACAGATGCCTTGAGGCATCTTTCAGCAACAGTATCAGATTTGCTTACAGTGCTGAAGCAAATGTTTTCATGGTCTGTCACCTTGATTTTATTAAAGGTGTTGGGCTAGGCTATTATCCAGTGCTGGAAAAGTCCCCTATAGAGGCTTTATATTAGGCTGGGAATTTAGGAGACCCAAGCATTTTCAGTCCATAATAAACTTTTCTTTGCATGGCACAAGGCAGAGCATTTTCACAATCAGTCTAAACCAGAAAGATGTTTTTCAGGTACTTCAGGCTCTAGAATTCTACAATTTATTCCTCTGTGCCTTAGATTCACCATCCCTTTTCAGAGATATTTGATTTTGCTTTCCCAGGATTTTTATTTCTTATGCTGAAGAAAGGACCTGTTCCAAAAACCTCTCCCTCAAGATAGCTGTCTGGATTAAATACATGGCATCATCAAAGCAATATTTTTCTAAACAGCTTGATTAATCTTTGCTTTAAAGAGAACAATTTGGGCTTATTCTATAGGTTCAATATGGACTTGTTGATTTCGTTTTGCTTTGCTTTAGCCACAGTAATATAAATAAGAACAACTCAAGATCAAAGATTTCCTCAGAGCTGTAGGAAACATAATGTGTGTGCAGGTGCCTTGCCTGGAATTTGGGGACTTTGTTGAAAGGAGGCTGGGGTGGTGTTTTCCATAGGGCACAGAACATCGTCATGAGAAACAGGGATTTCTACTGGAGCAAATTCTGAGGTGCTGAGTTAAATGCAATATTTCATAAAAACTCAGGCATTCTTATGTACCACCATAAAGAGTTCAGTCGTCTGCTGTTTATACAGCAAAGGCAAAGCGAGTGTGTGCAATGGGACCCACATGCAAAGCAGAGGGATTGTGTGTGGTCCGAGTGGACTTTTTTTGTCATCCTGTTTGGGAACCAGTTCAGGATCTGTTTCTGTTGGCAGTTTCCTCCTGTTGTGAATATATTAGTGCATTTCTCAAGGCCTCTGTGCAGCTGAGACGCTAGTAACTTAAGCCTGGAGTATGATAGACAATCATCTTCCATCAGTTCAGACATGGGTGATGGGATGAAAAAGAAGAGATTGCATCTCTGAAAACAAAGGAACTAAAGCAGGCCAAGACCAGCTAGTAGGCTGTAATCTCTGTTTTACCATAAATGTACAAAAATGTCTTATCTCTGGTTTTACAAAGTTGTGTGAGAGCTGTTGCAGCTCTTGGATGCACCAGCCAGCTCTAAGTGGTGGCTCAGAAAAATGACAAAACTGAAAGAAGCAGTTTAGGGAATGAAAAAACACACCTCGTAAAATTCCAGATAGAAAAAAATCTCTGAGCATTGTTGCTTAATGAGTTATTTTAAACATTTCATTTCACATTAAAAAGAGATTTATGCAAGACGTGAGACTTGAAAACGCCCAGCCAGTAGAAACACCCAGCATTGCATTGAAATGCTCCATTTGCCACCCGTGCCAATGGATTATGAAGGCTTAAGATTTACACTAATTCTTCATTGAACAAAAGTCAAGTGCCAGTTCCTTAATGCAAACCTCATTGCAATGTAAATGTGCCACAAAACCTCTCCCACAGTTCACATCTGCAAATATTATTTCATACCAAGAGGGGGAAAGAAAGCAACTCATACTGAATTTCCACCAAGAAGGAGGTTGCTCTGTGTATTTCTTCTCTTAGCAGTTTGCTCAGCATCCCCTGGTTTGAAGGAATCATTTCCTGGCAAATATGGGGATGCATGGTGAGTGCTGTCCCAGGCAGCACTTTCCCTGTCTCTTGACATCTTGTCATCCCTCTACTTCTCTTCCTCCTTTTTTTTTCCTTTTTTTTCTTTTTTTCCAGATTTCCAGATCCAGGACTGAAAATGAAGCGTAAATCTTACTGCCTAATAACCACGGCAGTTACTTCAATAAAATGTTGCTTAAAAGTCAATGGACTGCACATGTTAAAGACATTAGAGCTGTTAACAGACCATTGTAAAGTAAGCAGAATCTTTAATAACCTGCATGTAATGCATAGCCCCGTGATTTTTGGCACAGAGCAGACTGCAAGCCCAGCCTCTCTGCACCAGGACTCCCACCAGAAACTGCTCCTGCATTCCTCACTCACATGGCAAACCAGGGCTAGAGACAGTGCTAAACACTGAGGCCCTTGAGACAGCTTTGAGCACAGCCAAAACAGATATTTCCTCAGGATGAAGTGGAGTGCTGGTATGGCTGGAGGGTTCCTTTCATTCAAGGGGCAGTGAAAGGTCTCTGACCTTGTTCTAGAGCTCAGCCTTGAGCACAGGTGGGGGAAGAGGAGCAGCACTGCTCTTGCCTGAAGGCAACATAATCACAGAATCACAGAGTCACAGAATATGCTGAGTTGGAAGTGACACACAAGGATCATCAAGTCTAATTCCTGGCCCCGCACCAGTTCCCAAGAGTCACACTGTGTGCCTGAGAATATTATCCAAACACTTCTTGAACTCTGTCAGGTTTGGTGCTGTGACCGCTTCCCTGGGGAACCTGTTCCAGCACCTAACCACCCTCTGGATGAAGAATCTCTTTCTAATGTCCAAACTAAACATCCTCTGACACAACTTCAGGCCATTCCCTCAGGTCCTGTCACTGGTTACCTCAGAGAAGAGATCAGTGCCTGCCCTTTCTCTTCCTCTCACAAGGAAGTTGTAGACTGAGATGAGGTGTCCCCTAAGTCTCCTCTTCTCCAAGTTGAACAGACCAAGTGATCTCAGCTCTCCTAATATTGCTTGCCCTCAAAGCCCTTCACCATCTTCATTGCTCTCCTTTGCAGGCTCTCTAAAAGCTTAATAGCTTTCTTATATCTGTGAGACCAAAACTGCACACAATATATATTTTTTAGATGCTCTTTGGGGAAAATCTTGCCAGGGAACCGCTCAGAGGCAGCTAGCAGCAAAATGCATCAAGATCAGGGAGGCAGCTCCTGCTCCTTTGCTCCTCCTTCCTCACCACATCAGAGGAAGGTGTTAAAAACTGGCAAAGGAAACCTCCTTTGAATCTGCACTGTCCTTGCTTCTGAAGCCTTCTATCCAGTAGGGAACACACACATTCACAGATCAGCCTTAGACATGTAACCTCTTCGCTATTTTCCCTATCTTCTCCTTTTTTTTTAATTTTTGGTCAGAGTCTTCACATCCCTCACACCTCTAGAAAAAGACTGAGGCTGGAAATCATCGAAAAGTATCGTAATTTCAATTTTCTTCTTAAATGGGCTCAAGTAGAAACATTTATAAATAAGCTGGGGGAGGATTTATGCATCAGTCTGCGATGATTTATGTGTGTGAGCATGAGGCATGCAGCCAAATTTACACAAGCCAGAATACCCACCTCCTTATATCTCCCTGTGTGTGCATATACACATGCCCTTACCGTAATTCAGGTGCAAGCACGGGTGACCTACCAACATGCCTTGGGATTACTCCAGTCTCTTTTGCTGCCCTCCTTTGATGCTTTTCAATATGCAGCACATTCGTTCGATGGGAGACCTAGAAATGCACACAACGGTGTACCTACACAAGGGTGTAGTTCCAGGGAGAGTATATCCTTCCATATATAAAATATGAGGCCAGCTTTCACATCACTTTGCTGCCCAGCTGTGCTGGAAGTGCTGCTTTAATTAGTTCATTCTCAAGTTTTTTCAACAAGCATGTGTCTGTCTTAGGAGCTAAGGCAACCCTCACACCTCCTTTTTGGCTTCTCCTTTAGCTGTACCTAGCACAACCCCCATGCTAGGGGTCTTGGAACCAGCCATGTTCCTGGCAACCTCCTTACCCACACCACAACTGCATCCAGCCTTGTGTAGTATTAACACTTTCCAGGTTTTCCCCATTCCAGATGATGTTTTAAAGCAAAGCACTGTAAATATTTTTGAATTCTTTCATGAATATTTTGAAAGCTGTCTCTCCTATCCCAGGCAATTCTGAACTAATTTTGAGGCAAGGTTTTATAAAACCCTACATCAAATGCTAGAGTATTTATTATTTGTTATTTATTTTGCCAAATGTCTCAAATGCATCTATAGGCGACAGGCCAGCGCTCTGATGTAAAAGCCAAATACCATAAAGCTGTCTCCATGCAATTTAGAGAACTCTTTGATTATGCATGCTTTGGCTATATTTTTTACTAAATAATGATCTGGGTAGTTAAATTGCTCTAAAAGGTTCAGTGTTTGTTGGTTTTAAGTACCTCAAGAGTCAATCCAGTAATTTTTCATGCTTACTTCTCCAAGCTCTGTGATCTGTAAGTGATGGTTACTGATTTCTTGCTCTTTCTCCTCTCCTTCATCTCCCTCTTTCTTTGTCTTGGTTTTCATAAAAGCATACTTGTATAAAGCCAAACGGGAGAAGTGAAAGCTCTAACAATTTCTGATCTTCTTGAAAGAATGAACCCTTTGTATTCCTGTATTTGTCTTTGTGCATGTGATGTATATGTATACACACATATATACATTTATGTAGACTTACAAAGTAATGCTCTAGTTCTGACTGAAGCCTCTGGATCCTACAAAAAACCCGAGAAAAATAATAGTTTATAATAACTCATCAACAGTATGCCACAGATGCCATCAATAATTTTGACAAAAAATGCCTCATTTTGGTTTCTTCCACAGTTTGACTGTCTTCTGTTGGACCTTATCTAATCTTTTAATGTAAATTTAGAGTTTACAAAGAAATATGGAAGAATCTTTTTATATTAATGAAGAGCCTACATTTCATGTATATTAATTAAAGAATATTAATCACTTTCTGGAAAATACATTGCTTTAAATTGACTGGATTTCTGCCTGATCGTTACTGTAGCAATGAGTGGACTTTTTCAGTTTCTCCACTGAATTTTCCAGGATTTGGTAAGGATTTTGTAGACATTTCTATTACAGTGTGTACTCTGGACTGCAAGAAAAGCAACAAGTGGTTGTTGTTTAGTTCCTGCCACATCAGAGAAAAGCCATTTTCATTTTTGAGATACTAGCTCTAAGCTTCCTTCTGGTACGTGGGATCCCTTGCAGATAACAGATGGGGTTTTGATTAGATTGTACTTGCTGTCCCAATGTACGCTTCGGTTATTCTTTGGTGAACAGGATTTTAGACAGCTTTGAGAATGGGAAACTGGGAAGGAGTTTATTGTGGGTAGATGGAAGATGGTGCAAGAAGATACAGAAATTACTAGAGTTTGCAAAGGCAACCGAAGTCCAAGAAGAGAAGCAGTGATGCTGTTGGTATTCCTGACCATGAAGGGTCAAGGTCCAGAAGGGCTTAAGTCTTTCTCTAGAAGAAAGCATAAGAAGATGCCTTCAACATCTTGTTAAGAATTTTCATCAAGTATTTTCTGTAGCTTGAATTTAGGCAGACATACAAAGTCTCCTACGAAACTGTTTTGCAACTATTGCTCCACAGGCTCAAAAGCAGTTTGGGAAATTCATGGGAAGTTCTTTTGACTCCGTTCCACTCCATTACATGTGGTCTCATGATTATACAACCTTTTTCTATGTAACTTTACGTAGCTCTTCCCAGAAGAGTTTACTGAGCAAGTGAGATCTACCTCCTGAAATGCCAGGATTGAGCATACTCTGCAGCATTTAATTTTATGCCTGTGAAAAGTACTCCTAAGCACATTCAGGAAATCCTACATTCCCAAACAAGGCATTGATTTAACTCTGAAGCCAACACAATTGGATGGTGCCTGCTTCTCACATTAGTCCACTAAATGTACTCTCAAGTTTACTATCAGACACTACTGTGAAAGTGAGTGGCATAAAAAGTGGGACATAGCTACCATTTTGAGTGCACAAAAAAAGAAGGAAGAGGCCGTAAGGGAGAACCCTGAGTACAGTTTCAGCCATCCTGAGGTAAGACAATCTGCTCAATATCAACAAAACTTACACTCTCTCCAAAACCATCAAGGTCTCTTTTGTTGGAGATGGCCCATACGAGGCAATGGGCAGGAGGAGAGGAGGCCGAGATACCAGCTTCGAGGCATGGAAAGCCCAAGGCGATTAAGTGACTACCGGACTGTGACTTTACATTAAAGACTGTTTGTGTGGTGTTTCTAAACCTATTGTTAGGTTGACCATCCCCCATTTTCCTTCCCCTGTTCTCTGCCGATAAGCCCTGTCAGGCTTGGCAACCCGTTTCCTATTGGTCGGTTTACCCTGGGGTACCGACCAATCCAGTTATCCCCAGTTTTCCACTCCCCAGTTGACACCCTCTCATAGTTATGTATCCCTGTTTACCCTATCATTGTTAGCGGATTTGCATGCTCCGTCTCATACCACCCCTTTTCCAGAAAGTTCTCCCCAGGGGGGTATAATAACCCTCCATTTTGTTCAATAAAGTTGGATCAGCTCCGGCTATCCTGGTGTTCACATCGGCTCTGTCTCTCCTTTGTGGGTTTCGGGGCGGGTGAACTCAACCTGGTAGCCCTTGCTCCTGCTGCTTCTACACGACTCTCAGGCAGCTTGCAAGAACCCCCGTCGCTGGTCTGTTCCCTGTCCCAGAGAACAAGACTGCGACACTCTTTTTTGAGTCTCTTTCTGACCAAAACATGCTCATAAGTGGAGGTAAATGGGATGAACTCAGTAAAGCTCCTACTTCATGTCCATGCAAAATTACTACAAACCACAGAAAGACTGAATGCCCGCCACTTCCTCAAGTATTTAACATTACTTACTCAGGAAAGGATTAATAGATTAGGGTAAAACTTAATAGGGGGATAATGACTGACATCTCCCAAGAATTGCCAGTCTAGAAGCCTCATGTGCTGTCCTGCTACACTGGAAGTAGACCTTGGCTTTCAGGAAAGAATTTTAATGTCTGTGCCCACAGTGACCTCCCATGAGATGTACAGCCACAGTCTTGGAGACCAGCTGAAGACCACCTACACCATCTTAGCTCTTGTGCTCATCTGGAGCAATATTTGTACAACCAACTGAGAGTGCTGGGAGGAGGTTTCAGCCTCTCCTAAGGCAGCACCAAGGCATTTGGATGCCACCCACCTC
The DNA here is from genome assembly GCA_013397135.1 of Pachyramphus minor. Lineage (NCBI taxonomy): Eukaryota > Metazoa > Chordata > Aves > Passeriformes > Tyrannidae > Pachyramphus > Pachyramphus minor. Next base: position 98,239 of record VYXB01008717.1, on the reverse strand, counting down.
CCTGGAACATGTATCTGGGATTTCCCCAGTGTTACAGCATGTGTCCCCACAGGATGGCAGCATCTATACCTCCCCTAAAAGCATGATACCAGTGTCTCTGTGTGCTCAGAGAGGTATACAAGCCTCTCACTCCACAGGCTTCCACACTCCTGGGGCAAAGACCTCCTATCAGGCAGCCAAACACCAGAGGAGGCTGTCACTGAAGAAATAACACAAAACCAGCCACCACCAGGAAATATTTCAATGCAAGAATACTATTACCTGCCCAAATATCTTCTGCTTGTCTAATGACATTATTTCATGAAATACATTCCCTGTTTTTTCTGTTGATTTATGTAGCTAAATAAGACTATAGATCTATGGTGAAACAGAGACTTATTAACTTCTAACATATATTACAAACTCGTTCAAATGGCTAGTGTGACCTTTGCTTGGCCAGTTCCATACTCACTAGTTGACCATCTGCACAATTTTCTTAATGTCTCCACTGACTTTGCAGTCTGTGTGAAAGGACAATTCCATTTTGATGGTTTTAAATTTCTGTTCCAGGCAGTACTTCTCTCTGAACTGAGCTTTTGGTTTGGTCGGGATTTGGGTTTTTTTGCATCTTATCTGCAACTCCTACTTCAATTTAGATTCATGGAAAGTGTCTTCTACTCTTCAGAATAGCTTTTTCATTTTTCAGGCAAAGCCAAGAAACTGTAATTTCCTCCCCTCCTCCCCCCACTTTTCAGTTACTTTTCAGTTTTCAGTCACAATTCTTTTTCTTCTGAATTTCCAATAAGCTTATGTTTATACCTTTTTTTATTTTTGCTCATCTGTTACAGACACTATTGCTAGTCCATTGAGGTTTCATGGTCCTTTTGAATCAATAGGTCTTAAATACTTTTCCCATTTCTACTTTCTATAGCACTTTTTTTTTTTTTCTGCTACATCATTGCTCTGTTTTTTCATTGTTTTTTTCCCCTGTCCTCCTTGTTTCTGAGTCTCCCGACATTTGCATCCTTTGGCTTTTGTAGTGATTTTGGTGGCCTTTCCAACCCTTCTAATCTTTCTTCAAAGTGGAAAATGCTTTTCATTTCTTTTGCGTATGGGACCCTGCTAAGGTTCTGCCTGGTATGGGAATGTCACCCATGATGAGTGATGATGGGAATGTTACTCATTATACCCCATCAACATAGGAAGTTTTTCCATCAGAATAGCTCCAGACTTACTGGAAGTGTTTGGCCACTGAGATAACTTAACAAGGTCACAGATTATTACTATTTCCTATTCCCCACTCCCTGGGACCTGACACCACTGTACACTAACAGATAGGGATGGACAGGACCCAGGTTTCTACAAGGTAATCATTTATATGAATTTATTACTGCGATTTGAAGAAGTCTGACAGCTGTCCCAAGGCAATCCTTGAGTGTCTGAGACCTGACCAATCAGCACCATGCAATTTCTGCAGCCTGCAGGTTCTTCCAAGTCTCCTTATGGCCCCTGTTTGGTCTATAATTTTTAAATTTCTCTGTTGCATGTAGTAAAGTTAAAAGACTTAATAAATCTTCTGACAGCTCCTAAAAACACCAGCTTAGGCTCTGAACATTGAGGTATTTCATTTAGTCATAAGTTTTCTGGCTCCTTTTCCATGCTTTCTTCTACCCCCTTGTTAAACTAAGTTCCTTTAAAATGCCTCAGCTAGAGAAATTCTTGCCTCTCCAGGCTCATACACAGCTTTACATTGGTTGGGATAATTGGCAAGAGTTTTAACACATTCCTTATTTATAACTGCTAACAGTTTGTTAAGACAAATACCTAAAGCCTTTTTAAAAATCATTGATCTTTTAAATTTTTTTTGTAACGAATAATAACCTACAAACAGGAGAGCATGTTTCAGGCTTATGAAATATTGCTGCCTGTATCTTCTCTTGATAATTATTTTAATATACTGTGGTGGTGTGTTGAAGAGCAATATCTACCATAACCAACAAATGGCTGAAAATATTTCTGGTGGTGGGGCTTCTCCGTCTGCCTGTTCATCACTCTTCCTGGTGACTTTTGTCTGCATGGTCTGGTTTGCACCAGCAAATGGGTAAAAGAAAAGACACGACTGCCTGGCTTCTCTCGCATCTCTGGGCAAGGCAGGGGCTCTGTTGCCCTGTACCCTATGGCATGGTACAGGTTGGGGGTGAGGCAGGGAAACTGTCCTGTGGGTGCTGGGCACACAAGGAGGAAGTGTGCTTATTGACAGGGAGAAGGACCACAAGCACTGCTGGGTGTGGGGTCATGGGCATGTAGGAAGGATTTAACAATTACAGGGAGACACCTCTGGGTTATAGGGGACTGCTGAGAACATAGCGATGGACACTAGAAAGACTAATAGGAAGGTAGGATTATGTGTTAAAACTGCAGAAAGACTACATGGGTGCATTAGATTAAATACATAGGAAACCAGGCTTTGTTATTTCTTCTCTCACAGAACAACTTTTTAATCTAAACCAGAAAGGAACACAATAATGGGGTTAGCAAACACAAAATCAATAAAAACATGGGTGACTATGGCCTTGGAGTCACCAGTTACATCAGAGTATCATGACTTTCTCCAGAGTTTTTCCTTTATTTTTTTAAAGCTTTCCAAACCAGTCATGTCCTTTGAAAGCCTAATCAGTTCAATCTTTGAGCTGCCTGGGGGGCAAAGCTCACATCTGAATACAAGGCTCATACTTTTCTCAAATTAGTGAGTATTTGAATTCAGTCAAGACTTAGATTAAGCTCATCTCTAGAAAATACATCAAACAGCCTGTGGAAAACACAGTTCATACACCTCATATTTTCTATCTGCTCTGTCAGCTGAGACTATTGGGTTTTTCTCCCCCTTATACTCTTACACTATTATTGCCAAGTAACAGATGGACAGTGGATTTCAGTCTCTTCTCCTAAGTAACAAGCAATAGAGTAAAATGGCATTAATCTTTGTCAAGGGAGGTTTAGATTAGATATTAGGAAAAATTTCTACATTAAAAGGGTTGTCAAGCACTGTAACAGGCTGCCCAGAGAAGTGGTGGAGACACTGTACCTAGAAGTCATGTAGGTGTGTCACTTAGGGACATGGTTTAGTAGTGGATTTGGCAGTGCTGGGTTAATGGTTGGATTTGATGATCTTAGAGTCTTTTTCAACCTAAACAGTGTTGTGATTAGATGGCAGAAATCACCTAGCTATTAATGTTAACTAAAGCATGAACATAGCATTTCAGTTACATTTTAAATATTTACTGGAGTTAGAAGACCTTGTTCATTATGATGACATCAAAACAGGAAACAATTTAGGCTCAGTAGGTGAGATTTATCTGACCTAATATCAAAGGAGACTAATCACTAAGGCTGCTTGTGTAAACGGTATGAGAAGAAATGAGTGTAGTGTAAAAACTATCTTAGACCTTGAGACCAAACACTCCTGGCAGATAACAAAGAGAGCCTAAATGAATACACTAAACTCAAACAACAAACCTTTAGATAGCTGAAGTTTGAAGAGATGAAGCCCCTCCATTTTAATAAAATTTAGGAAATTACAAAAGGAGGTGATAGCTCCCAATAAAAGTGTTAGTGAAGGGAATGGTTCCTCAGAGTTAATATATATTTTAAACAAGATGCAACAGTTTATGGACCTCAAAGCATACAGACCTCTGGTTAATGCATGAAGCCATATTGTCATGCTTCTGTAGAGTCAGTTAGAAAGGTACAAGCTGTTAGGCAGTGTGAATTCACCAGAAATTACTGGTTTTCTCTTGTCTTGCCTCTTTGCTTTTTTCCTTTCCCTTTTTCCCCTTATTTCTTTTTTTTTTACTTTTTCCTTTTCTCTTTTTCTTCTTATTTTATTTTTACTTTCCTCTTTTTCTTTTTCTTTTCTTTTTTGTCCCACTTTTCTCTTGCTTTTGTCTTTTACCAGAAATGAAAGAAGCACCAAATGCACATTCCTCTTAGCATTTCAATGAATTCTGTGGGGGATGAATAGCAAGCGTGTACATAACCACACACATATGTATGTATAAATTTACAAGCTACAATCTCCAGACATCATGAGGCTCTGCTAATAATTTTCTCAACCTTGCCCAGACTGTAGCTACATTTATGATCTGGAGATTTATTGATTTCAGTTATTTTATCCCTCCCATAATAGGAAACTACCCTCTGGACCATTGACCTATTCTTGTTATAAATATACTTGAGCTTGCTCTCATCATAAAACTATCCCAGGCATCTAAGGTGTTGTTATGAGGTGGTGGTGTTACAAGGAAGGTAACCATAACAGAGCTCTAAAGCAAATGATTTAATTCTTCCAAATTAGTTTTCTTCTGGACCCATTAGCTATTGGCACAGGTTTTGCTCTGCGAAGTATGTCAGGGCCCCGATTCATCACAAGAGCTTCTAGGTGTTTTGGTAGCAAAAATAATGCATAACAAAAAAAAAAAGTTGCTATGTATAGCAACCATACCACCTCTACTAGCATGAACTATGTGCAAACATGGGATACCACTCAGTAGCCTGAATTTGAGAGTCTTTGCTAAGGCTGCATGGCCCTAGGACCTCTAGTTTCCAATTGCTTTCTTGAAAAAGAAATTTGGAGCTCATCCTTTGCTTGGCCAAACTTCTCCATAATCCAAGCCCCTGGAGGTGGCCAGTGCTCTTGTACTTGGCTTGGTTAATAGCATAGCCATGGAGAGCATGTATCAGTCCTTTCCATCTAAGAAACCCCATTCTTAGGTACAGATAGTATATGAAGGCCACAGGTTATTCTGTATCCTGTACTACACTGGGTCAAATGATGAAGCTTAAATAGCATCGTATTCATAGTTGTGACAGGGACGCTGTCTGTGATGAGCACGGGAACTGTGGGTGGTCAAGAATATCAAGGCCCCAGCAGTCACTCAGAGAACTATCCACATACAACGCTGAAGTTCAGTTTTTGAAGCAGTAGACAATTATAAATACTGAGTAATTTTCTGACTAGCCTATGTAAGGGGTGACACTGTAAGACTCTTATTTTCTGGCTGTGTTGAAAAGCTGGCTGAAGCCCCATGTGATTGAAGTGGGAAATTTATCCTTCAGGCAATTGTATTTTAGTAACTGAAGCTAAAGGCCGTGGCTAGGAGGGCCAATGTGACCAGGTCAATACCAGGCATGCCTCAGAACCCAGCAAGGAGCCTCTGACACAGCTGCAGCTGCTCAAGCGTCAGCACCAGTGAGCTACAGGCTACCCAAGAGAAAATAATGAGTTAGATACTGATATTCTTATTCTACATGAATGTTATGACCACTGTTTGAAGCATTATCCTCTTCCCATAGCTTACATCCCTGTTTTAGAGAAGTTCTGAGCAACAGCTTTTCAGTCCCTTTGTAAGACCACTCACTGTTGACACATAATTAACCCATGAATTACATTCATCATGCTAATGCCTTGTTGCTGCCCCTTCCTAGATCTCTTCTGGAATTACACACAAAAATTAATATGTGCCATCAGAGTCAAAACTAGAGCAACATGCAGAAGAAATGTGAATTAGCCCTAGGAAATGAGGAGATGGGGCATTCCTGTTTTTTCTTCACAAATTTTCCTCTAACATTAAACAAAATAAGAACAAAGAAAGTGTTCCTAGCACTCATAGTTTCAATGTGTAAATAGAGAAGATTAGAAGGACTGGGGAAAAAAAAAAAACTAACATGGAGGTATTTGAGGTAATACTTTAGAAGTGTATTGACCCAGATTCCAGCCTTGGCTCTGAATGCAAATGTGCAGTTGAGGAGCCAATTTTTTTTTTTCTGCTGTTTGTAGTAGTGTGAAAGTTTGGAATTGTAAATAATCAAATCCTTTGAGTTTACCATGATTTCTACTATCTCTTTGTTCCATTCAGTGGTATTTATATATTTTTGGAAGTAAATTTAAATCTACCCAGCACCCTGCTGAGCATAAAGAATAGAAAGTCCACTCATCTACCACCTACCAGACTCGAGCCCTCCCAAGTCACTGTTCTCCTGATTCCAAGATGCTTATGAAAAAGCTGTGTAATCATTTAATTTATTTTAGGATGTGTTGGAATAGCAGAGGTAAAACAAATATTATCCTTGGCAGCTACATAGAATAAGGCATTATCATCACCCATGGATGGTAATATTCTTGTATTGATTCAATATATTTGTGGTTTAAAAGTCTAATGAATAACTCTGAGCTGAATTACCTAGTGTAGTGATATTTGTAGGAAAGGAAAAAAACACATCAAGGAACTCAGAAGAGCTTTAGAGTAGATTCTGTCATGTTCTTAAGTGTAAAAAGCCAGGATATAAATACAATTATGTATACGTGGAACTAGTGACTCCACTTCTTCCTTGTAAGGTTAGATGTAACAATATTTTTGAATTATATTAGCATGAAATTTGAAATATTTATTCCAAAATGGAAGTTAAGAGAACAAATAACTTTATTAGCTCTTGCCTTAAAAATCTGCCTATACTTGGGATTATTGTTATTTCCAAATAGAGACCTTTGGAATTTCTGTAATGTTATTAGAACATATCTGAATCTTGAAAGATTGACATTTTAGAATTATTTCATCATCCTTTGGGTCTTGTTTGTATTACTTGGGGAAATAACTTTTGATTGAGCCAATTACAGTATGCTGAATGGTTAAATATATTAAGAGCAGTAACTGAAATTTGGCATTCCATTGTTTGCACTCTTCCAAAAATACATGAGCCATTTTTACTTGAAAAGTGCAAGGAAGGTTTGAGAACATACTTTAAACGAATACTGTCTATTTACATCTGACCTAAAACAAGCTTACACCAGATATAATCTGAAAATAACTGTTTCTGTGGGGCTTTAAGGTTCCCCATTTCTTTTTAAGATATGCAAAAAAAAAAAAAAATCCAAAGAGTTTACAATTATATATAGGCCCCTTGCATAAAACTTGTTACTGAGTATGTGAAAAAATTGCCATAAAGCACTAAGCAGGAGAGACAAAGTATATATTAACAATTAAAACGTGAATAGGGAATGGCTGGCGCCGGCTATTGGGTACACTGAAGGATGAAGATGCTGAGCTGTGGCCATTAGGGTTATCCTGGCTGCAATGCAACAACATTAAAAGCCATGCCTTGGTGCAGTGGCACCAGGCTGGAAGGGAACCGAGTTCCTGGTGGTCACAGCATGTGGACCTGGGCATGTTAAGTGGTGTCTCCCAAGTGCTACCTGCTCAACTTCCCCCACAGCGCTCCCCCAGCTTTGTGTAGTTCTCCACTAAATGGAGGACAAACATTTCTGTCCCTTCTCCAGCTCTCATTTTAATAATCTTTTGAAAATCACGTCCATCTTTAACCTCTGGGAAGCAATACTGAAATACTTTGTTGCCTTGACAAAGGAAAAATCAAAAGTACCCCTGTATCTGAAGGCCCTCAGCAACATGGAGGAATAATGGAGGAAAAAACATCTACCCTTCCTCATGAAGTATTTTAGACCCAGCAAAGTTGTACTTACTGGGTAGAGAAATGCCTGCTGTCACTATGCTACTCTGAGCCTCCTAAGGATGTCTGTGGAGAACTTCATTATTCAAATCTCAACAAGCTTTCTAGTTTCTAGCTCTTGTGGCTGCAAGGAAAAGCCAGAAATCTTTATTCTCTATTTTGGATGCAGATGTAAAATCTTCTTAGTTATTATTCCTTTACAGACCCACAATTTTTCTTAATCAAATGGTTTGGGGTATTTAAGTATGATTAGTGATTGTTCTAAACATTATAGTTGGTAAAATTATTTTACATTTAAGCATACACAGCCTCCATATAGATGAAACAAAGTATGTTTTTCACCCTAGATTATCCTGAGTTTAGTGATTAATTTGGGGTTCAATGCCAAATCAGGGAAAAACTGAAAGATCATGCAATTACCTTGCAGAAGGTACCAACTTACCAGCTTTTTTTGCAAGATTTCTGCCCTCCTGAGCCCATCTGATTGCATCTGAAACTAGTTACTGTTTATCTCAAGAGCCCCAGGAAAATCAAGGGAAGCTGTACTGCTAGGGTTTGGTTTGGCACACATTTCTGCTCTCACAGAGCATCTAGTAATGTTTGACTCTCTCTGTAATATTGGACCATGAGTGGCTTTGGATCCAGACCTAAACTGCAGCTCAAATATACATTGGCCCCTATGTTATTTAATAAAAGCCACCGAAAGGTAAAAGGCAGAAAAAAAATAATTAGCATGTTTCTAGTCCATTTTGTGCACTTTTCAAGCCAGGCTATAGTTTTTACATCTGCTCCTGTTAACCCAGCCTTTTCATGCAGTTTTTCCTGCCTGGACTGTGTTTTGCTAGTATCCCATGCAGCTAAAACTAGAATAGGCAAATAAACAAGCTGTAATTCAGAACTAGGACACTAGATGGTCCATAACTGGAGGCACAGGGCCTAAGATAAGCAAATGGTGATTAGTGTAATGTAATCGTCTATGCAACGACTCTGTTTCATAAAAGATGTGTTAGAGCACACATCCATGGACATCTGTTTCTATTTTGGCAGCTCACTTGATTGGCCATCACAAGCATTCCCATGTGTGCTGAAGCATTGTTGAGCAGAACATCTGGCAACAACCAAAACTGCCATTAAAAAAACATGATAACAACAGAGGCATTAAAGCAAATATATGTACAATAATTTCATTGTTGAAACCTCTACCAAGGCACGCCTGTTTTCTAAGAAGTGAGTATTGAAAATGCTCCCTTCCTAAATTTTTGCTTTACTGGGCATACTGACACTTCAGTAGGAAGACACTTCAGTGGAAGGTCTTTTTTTTACTGTGGTCTTGGCTTTTGACATTGCTCAGAAGGCAATCAAAAAAAATTAAAGCATTTACAAGGGAATGAAAAACATTAAAGCAAGTCTAAACTTTTGAATAATTTTCCTGTATTAAATAGAAAAGAACATATTCATGCCATATGTTGTCAGAACATAGAACAACTGCATTCTGGAAATGGAACTGAAAAATCAAAACATCTGAATCTTTATCGTGGTGAAATACAAAATAAGTGTTGAAGGAAGCTAATGATCTTTTGGGAGTGAGAAAAATTGCTCTCACTGAAAATAGATGGACTCCTTCCAAATTTACATTGATGTAACTCCAAGCAGAATTGGACCAAAGTTTAGTTAGGAAGTAAATAAATGAATCTATTTACAGCTGGGTTTTGCCACAGATATGAACTTAGTGAATAAGCCACTGTTTTCCTATTTACATTTTTGAGGATAACTTTTAATGAATTATGAGGCTCCTCATGTTGAAAAGCATACAGCTTAGAAAAGCAGGATGTCCTCGATCCTCTTTTATTTCTTGATTCCTGTGTCCTTCTGCTTTCCTTTTCTTCACATAGCTTAAGCCCCTCCAGAATAACTAAGCATCTACAAGAAGACAGAAGAAAAAATGGACAAGAGATACGTCTGTCCTTAGAAACGAAGCTATGCTTAACATCCTTAAACAAACACAGCTGACATGCTCACAGTTTGTCTGTTTATGCATTTCAGCATTCACTGCAGAAACCAAGCTGATGTGCATTGATCTCACTTCGTACATTTTAGTATGTAACAAAAAGCTAAAATTCAATATATGTGTGCACAGTCCTGGCATCTCCAAGCCCACAAAGCATAGGCATAGTAAATATGCCAAAAAAAGGCTTTTTGATGAGGCCATAATATCTTTCAACAAGTTACTTGGAAGTGTAAATCCTGAGGCTTCAAAGTTTAGAACCTGCCTCTATATGCTGACGAACTTCATTGGACTATGATGTTTTACGCAAAGCTCCTGTTATATGGAGCTCAAGGATAAAGGAATTTTCTGCTTCTACTTATTGTTAAAATAAGGAAATGCAAGGTTTCCACACTCTTTCTTCTGAACAGTACAAGAATAACTTGATCCCTGTCTTTTTCTGGCCTCAATGCCTGAGGATGGTCCATCCATTTAGTTTGCTAAAAACGACATAGTTTGGAACAATGCTACCGCATGACAGCCAATCAAGAGGAGGGCTTAGGGGAAGGAGCAGGGACAAGTACCAAGATGATTTTGCTTATTAACTGTCAGTGCTGGAAGAGAGGGAACAGAGTTCCCCTTGTATTTGCTGTTGGAGACTGTTACATTAATCTTACACATGCAGCAGCATTGCTGATCTGCTTCACCACTAGCAAAATCCTTTCATTTCACACCAGATCGGTGGAGAGATCAGACTTTGCACAGGTACCACATTAAGTTACTTTCTGTTCTCAGATATACTGGTTCACGTGACTGGCTTTTTTTTTCCCGGAGAATATGCCCAAGCTGTTCTGGGGATCCCTGCCAGATTTCCATTGGCAGAGACAGGCTTACATCCCTACTGCCACTCTGGGCGGAGAGGACCTCAGCACGAGCCATTCTCTCATGCGTTTTGGCTGCTTCTTACAGAAGATGGTTTGGTTTGTTTCATGGCTGAGCCCCAGAGCAAGCTACTGGTTACACAGAGACCCTGGAACTAAAAGAGAGTAGGAATAAAGCTGATGGAGCCATCATACCCACTTTGGACTAACCCAGCTTCTTGGACCTAGCCCCTGTTACTACTTTACTCTGGCAGAAATGTTAGGCAGAGTTGTTTTTACTGGGAAGAATGAGATATGGTTGTAAGGGAACATTACTGATGCGCAAGGAAGAGCAAAGGTGGATGATTGCCTTAAAAATACAGTGGTTACAACACAATTGTTAATAACCTCAGTGAATGTGATCACATTTCCCTTACAACCACCTCTGCTGCCTGAGCATCTGAACCATTCATTTCTCATCCTAGTGCTGGAGGCCCAAGGAGGTGGGATCAACATCTGGCCTTTGCTGAGAAGTGCAGTACATGTGTTGCCCCCCCAGCTGATTACAGGTTGGATCCACTACTTGAGAAGCCAGAAATGTTTGCTTCAGAAACATTAGTTTGCTACTGAAGGAAATAATTCACCAAGGTATTTATTCCCAGATCAAACTCACATCAGTTGGAAATGCTGGGCTCTCTGATCCATTGCTCTGATTGCAATGTCCCTTCAACTCTTCTGGAAAGGCACAAACAGAGGTAAACAGATGCTCTTCTTCTCCCCCTTTGACTCTTCTGCATGGCTGAGGTTCCCACATAATTTCTAGTACTGAGTTCCCACACCTTTTTCACTGCTGAGTTTTGGATCAAGGCCCCTACTCTTCCTGCAACTGTAACAACAGCAGCAACTTAGTGGTAAATTCTGTCAGAAGGATTATGAAATTCATTGATAAATGTTTCCTTATAGTATGTCAGATTTGAAGCACAACTGAATGGGAAAAATAGTCTTACTCCAAAAAGAAGTTTTTTTAAAAAAGTGAAGTATCTTTCACCACTATTTGCTCTTTTTTTGTTGCCTGAGGAACCAGTTCGGGTTCTATTCATATTTCTTTTGTCACTGGTATGTTGGACCGGATCTGGTGATGAATGAAGGATCTGTTTTTAAGACTCTGCCAAGGGAGTCCAGAGGTGTGAGGTAGGAGTTCTGGCACTGTGGTCTCATAAGAAGGGGGAAAATGCATTCAAAAGGTGAATGTATAAGCCCTAATAAGAATTTGAGAGATGCAATGAGGGTACGTACTTTTTTTTCTTCTCCCTAAGTAACTTTCATTTATCATGACTCTTGGGATGGCAAACAGCCCTAGCCACATGATTGCATCCTTTCTCTTTTGTGATTAGGACTTTGGTGTTTCAGCCTGTATTTGTGATCAGCAAACACCAACTGATTAAAAACAAAACAAAACAAAGCAAAAACACAAACAAATAAAAACCAAAACAACAAACCACAAAACAAAACAAAAAAAACCCCACCAGAAACAAATTGAAGCAAAACAAAATAAAAAACTACTCATTCTTCAATACATGGAATTTGTCTGTGCCTGCCACTAACGTGAGAAGAAGATATAGAGAGTATTTCTCAGTGTGAAGGAAGCACAGTAGCTTTGCCAGTATGTTGCCAGAGTAAAAGGAGCAGAAACTCTTACATTCAACAGCGTATTAAAAACTATTAATTTTTGCTTATCCATCTTTAGGATTGTTTTTTAAATGTTCAAATTTGGCTTAAGTCTGATCCCACTGACTTAAAAAAGAATGGAAATAATCTATTGGTGGTTTCTTCTGCAAACCTCCCTCTTAATTGTCATGGAAGAAAGAAAAATGCAGCCCTATGAGAGCAATGGGTCATGTAAAGATGCTGAAATGGAGGATCTCTGGAGTCCTAGTTTTTTGTTTAGAATGCACTCAGATGCAATGTTGAGTCAAAGACATTATAGCAGCAGAGCCTGGTATCAAGCACACATTATAGATGCCAACCAATTCTCAAGGTAAATTGGGAATAGCTAAGAATTCTTATGTGGGAAAGAGAGATCAAGGACGGAGGTTGTATTTCACAGAATGGAAATATGCACTTCTAGAAGTAGGCTGCTGTTTTCTTACTGCAGGCAGCTCAGCTAAATAAAATAGTGGAAAAAGGAACAGAAGTGGCCACTCTTGAAGCACATGTAGCTCACCAGCAGCACAGGAGTTTTTCTTAAGCTCAGACTGCTCTGCATGAATGGCAGCAGCAATGATTTGGTGGGTAACTGGTATATGCAGGGACAGGCATAAGGGGCCCATCAGAGGTTACAGCAGCTGGTAGTCACCAAATCTGCGAGTATCCTGGTTCCTTCCTTCCTAGTGGAACAGTTGGACACCTGCAGAGCATCTGTCTTCTTGCAGTGTTCTTTCTCCCCTTGGCATTTAGAGTTATGCAGTATGTAACTGGGCTTTTCATCTAGGTGAGGAGCTTTATATACTTAGTGGGACATCAGGGATGGTTGGAGACTTTGTTATAAATTCACATTCCTTGTGGGAGCAGCAGACTTAGAAACACCCACAATTATTCCCCTGCTCACTGTATTTGTGACAACTGCTCCTGCCCTACTCACTGTCTCCATGGGGGAAATACTTATGGCAATACAGGATTTCCACACGGGGTGGAAGGCTAGCAGACAGGTTATCCAGACTTAACCTCTGCAGGTATGTATTGTCCAATAGTTGGAAGAAAAGTCTCCTACAGTCAGATACCTCAGCTTTGTCTTCAAGTAGAGGACAGATAGTGTCCACTTCTGCAGGAAGCACTTCCTGAGATTTCATTACAAGTCACTTATCCTGTCCTTTGGAATCCTAAGTAATTCTTATTACCATACCCTTCCTGCTTCACTTACGAAGCTCCTAAAAGAAAAAGCAGAAGCTCTTTGTCACCTCCTCCAGGAAACATATTCCCATCCTGTCCCAGGAAGCTCCTGCTTTTTATGAATGTTATCCAAGTTATCTTTTGATAGCTACAGCACTGCTTTGTGTACTGCAAATGCTTAAGTAAATATATTAACCCCAGATCTGTAACTTCACAAAGCCTCATTATGGTTTGTACGCTTCACTGAAACCTTACCCTGTAGTACTTAACATCTGTGATTCAGGGTGTCAAAGTGTTAATTGGCTGGCATGATCAAGATTAAACAAGTAGATTATTTTGATATTCTTCAGTAATATATTAAAAGTGAAACCTGATCCACTGAGCCTTGAGGTTCAAATCTCAACACATGCAATTAGACAAGGAGTTCCCTGTAAAAGTGATCTGGAGAACTGAAAAAAAAGGAGCCCTTCCCAGATGTGGTCTTAGCAGTGGTCCATAATACATGACATCAATGAGTTAAACTAAGGAAACTAGTGAAGGCCAACATGTTGGTTTTAAGTTTCAGATGAGGTTTTTGCTTATGCCCACCTCAGGAAATGAATATTGCATTCATAAATTGTTTTTCTTATCCAGGAGATGAACCTTAACATTTTCATTCAGCCCCAGAGTATTAGATTTCTTTAACACTTTGCCACATTAGAATATGTTTTCCATCTGAATCAGATGATGCAATATCTGAAGAAAAAGTTGGCTGAGTGGCATTCCATAACAAGCAATAAAAGTTTATGATGCACAGAGTATGATAATTGGCACAATATGAATTGAATGCTTCCTCATGGATAATATTTGATAAGATATAGCATGTGTAGCTATCATAACATTTCAATCAACCCACGATTGCTACTTTAAACTGCATTTATTTTATTGTATCCATAATGGATTTTACAGTGCCAAAAATTGGTCTGACTTCACTAGAAAGATGAAAAATCAGTGTATTGTTTTCCCTGGTGCATTTATTTCCCACTGAAATACTTTTCTCTTGTTTTCTTCTCCCTTTTTTTCAACCTGCCTCCTTGCCATGAGCTGTTGACATATGATTTGTTGAAAGTCAAAGCTAGTGGACACCACTGTTTTACTTTTACACCCCCCCCTTCCCTCTGCCCGCCCCATTCTGGCATTATATTTGCATAGGGACCTTTACAAGGTTAATTAAACCATAATGGGGAAATCATTCATGGACAATGTGCTTTCCCAGTTTCCAGATTTTATAAACCTCACACCTGTTTTTCTAAGGTTTTTGTGCTACGTCAGCCTATAAATCGTCCTGTATTTCCCAGTGTAGTTTCTTATGAAATAAAACTTTTTTCCCTCCATTTGCTCAACTGTTTTCAATACTTGCAGTCAAGCCTGAAGTTGTCAATCAAGGAACAGCTTATCAGTCTGAGCTTTTCCTTTTCAAGATTATACTCAGTGACTTTTGAGACCTGTCAACACCCAGTTGATTTTAGCCTTAACAATAAAGTCACACTCTATCTCCCACCTAGTAGCTTTAGATTAAATTCTGATGTCATATACGTCATATTTACATAGTTAAAACTCATAACAAAGCAACCCACAGGCAATAGGATGTAATAACCATGCAACAGAGCCATTTCCTTTCCCCTTTTTTCTCTCACACTATGTTTCGTGTAGTTTATTGGATGTGAATGTTTTGAAAATGAAAATCGTCTGGGAGAAAACTGCTAGCCAGGCGTGAGGTTTAGAAGAATTCAACTAAAAGAATATATAGAGTTGTAAATGCATGGCCACCTCTGGTATTGTAAAATAGAAACTCTTTCAATATTCCTTTCATTTCCACAAGAAGAATAGATGGGAGGCCACAATTATGTGCTTCAGCAGCCGATTTTTAATATCTTTAATTCTGCTCATATTAAAGGAAAACAATTAACTTGGAGTCAGAAAGCCTTAAACACCAAAAGTTTTACAGTTTTCATTTTAAAGCACAAAGGACCTACTTCAAATACAATGCAACGGGAACTTTAACCACGGGCTATGTTTAAAAGACAAATCCACCATGGTACTTTAAACAATCAATTAAGGCAAGTTTAACAATTTTTTTCAGCCTCGCAAAATAGCCCCATTAAAAGTAAGAATATAAAACCCACTATGTGCTTCTCTCTCTCTCACTCGCACACATACACACACAGAGTATTCTTTAACCACAGTTGCATCAAGAGATCATGTTTTATTTAAAACTAAAGAAAAGAGTAAACCTTAAACAGTGAACTTTGTGTAGAGCAGTGCAGTACTTTCTGCAAACTGTTGTTTCAAAATGAGAACAATGGTAATGTTGCCATTAATTTGGTTATTGCTAGGACTCATTGAAAGTAAAATATCACTTCAAACGACTTATTGAGAGGGATTTATTTTTCATTGTATTGATTTATTTTAGAATTTGAATCTGTTGCCCAAATAAGAGACTAGAAAGAGTGAAGGAAAATAGACTCTGTTTCTATGAAAAGGCCAAAGGGTCTTCCCTTCTGGTGGGAAAACCTTGTGACTCTTCCGTTACACCCTTGCTGTGCCCTTCTCCATGATGTTCCAGCATGGAAATGATGTGGTCCCTTAACGCTGAAGAGAGGCACTCAGGGGGACCCTCCAATTGCTAAAAGCTTACATGTAGGCTGGGCTTAAATTCACATGTCTGTTTGCATTGCACAGGGCTTGCATCACAGGTTGTGTGCAGTGGTCTTGCCCAGATGTATGGCCAGCATCCAGATCCTGCAAACCTCGCTGCTTCTGTTTTCCTCGCTGCTACGGTTGCTACTATTGTTCCAGCAGCTCTCTTTGCTACAAGACCCTGTCTAGTGGAGGTTAAATCAAACTGGTTTTGGGCCCAGACAGCTCTCTATGGGCTTGGGAGAAGTTTTATTTGTGCTGAGTTCCCCAGCTCTTGTTCAGAAAATAATGGTACATTTCAAAATGAACCATATGTCAAAGCAGTGGGTTTCTAGTTTGTCCTGAGTGCTATATTCCTCAGCAATTGGCAGCCTAAATTCCTTAGGAGGGACAGTATGTTACAGAGCAGGCTCAACAGAAAAAGGACCATGTGGGTGACCCTGGCTTAGACATCAAATGTGAATGACTGGTGCTGGGAACTGCAGAAAAGGTGAATGCTGGAGCTATACGCAGGAGTGACATTTGTGAGACATCTTTTGGCACACTTGGTGAACTTCTGCTGAAGTATTAAGTTTGCTCTTGGATGCAGCACTTCAAAATGATGTGAAGAGAGGGACTCAGAGAAAGACAATAAGAACAAGCAGAGATAGAGGAAACAAGGAGAGAGAAGAAATTTTGTAGTGCTTAGTCTAGAAAAAAAGAAAACTGAGATGAAAAAGGGTAATAGGTTTTGAAGGCTTTCAACAACAGCTGCCAAAAGAAAAGGACTTATTCTTGCTTTTTCACCTCCCTTTTGAAATGACAAGAAGTAACATGCTTAAATTGGAGCAGAGAATAATGAAGTCAGTTATTAGAAATCTGAAGATGCAGCCATAAGGATCTTTAAGCACTAAAAGGTGTTCCTGAGGGAGGTTGTGCAATTTCTAGTACCAGCAGCCTTTTTAAGAAGAAGTGCATATGTCAGATAGAGTTTCATCACAGAAGATCCTGTCTTGAGTCCAGAAGATGGATAATGTCCTCCCATGGCTTCTCACACCCTTGTTATCTCCAAGTTTATGCTTAGCCCTTGTCTGTATTCCTGATTAAATCTCTGTCAACATCTGTTCCCCCTCCTTACGCATCCTGCTCAACCCACCAGCCCTCCTAAGGTGAAGTTACTCGTCAGCAGGCAGTAGCACTCATTGGAAATAGCTACTTCTCTTCCTCCAGGTCCTTCTGTTGTTTCCTAACAGGAGTTTACAATTGCAGGGAATGGACTGACCAACAGCAATAGCAGAGAAGAGAAAGTCACCCGAGGTCAAGTACTGGTCAGTAGCGCAGCATTTATCTTGGGCCTCCTGCACTCACAGACTTGTGAAACCAGTGGATCACATTATGTCAGTCAACTGGCCTTCAATACCAGGGCTTGGCTATCTCTACAGAAGGAAAAAATATATGGGTATAGTTAACATGTGTAACTCTAACGCATAACACATGTAGCCATATATGTAGCCAGAAGGTGTTCATTGTGCTCGCTGGAGTGATGATTGCCTCAGCTTGCACCACATTTTTTGTGCCACTGCTGCATTTCCTCCATCAATTGCCTGTTTGGCCACAGAGCATGAGGGCTTTTTCCTTCCCACATATGAAACAACCAGTCTCATGCCAGCGTCAAACCCACTGTGGACCTCCCTGTACCACAGGAAACTTCAGGATGTCACGCAGCCAGTCTGACATTCAGCCTTGCTGAACTCCTGCTGAGCTTTTGCACTGTGCATCGAAGTCAGCAATAACAACAGATGTTCAGCAACTTTGGAAATCAAGCCAAGAGCATTTGCTGGGCTTGGTCTGATAGCAGAAGGATCCTATTCTGTGTATGTGACATAGAGTCTAAGTTATAGACTCCTTTCTCCTCAAATGGACATGCTATGTACAGTGGAACTGCAATCCAAGTTCCCTGACTGCTTCATTTCATAAGCAAGGATGTTCATATGAAGCCTTCAGAGAAAATAAGAAGCCTATATACTGGAAGGCTTGATTGAGTGGACATAGACTACTTAGGCCTGTAGCAGCCAAATTTTTATGGGCAATGAGACAGACTTGGCTTTTATTTCATAGAAATTATATGTTCTCATAGAAATACATGAGATGCTGCTCATTAGAGAAACATGAGATCACTAAGCAGCATCTGTCTCTGGACTCCTCATGGATTGAGAGTAATGAAGGCAGGGTACAGGAGATGGTGTCCCTCACAGACACCCATTTTATGATATTGTGGTTCCAATCTTCAGACTTTTCACCAGTCATACCTGCTGTATGTCAGCCACAACCTGCTGAGTGCCAGCCTTGGCACTGGGGTTGAGGTTGTTGACTACCAGATGTAAGATACCTACAGGATACCAAATCCTTAACGGGTCAGTAGGGGAGCTTTTCAGCTAACATGAAGTGGCACATGCATGCATGTGTGTGAGAAACAGCTATTTCTGTTCTTGGTTTTTGATCTTGTTTAAGGCAATGAATCCCAGCAAAATAGCTGAGAAGGTCTCATGTTAATACCTATGTATTTCACTCCACAATGGCAATCAACCATCGCAGCTTTGCACACAGAACGATGTTGAGGGACAAAGTCCCTGCTGCCCTCTCAGCTAACAGTGACCTGGTGAGGAAGGGCTTGTTTCCAGCAGGTGGGACACTGACCACATCTCTGCAGCCTTGACCCTCAGCTCTAAAAAGCTTCACATATTGCCTTTTCTTCTTACTAACAAAGATTTGTCGCAACATTTCAGAGAAAGTATATGTTTCTTCTCTAGTCATCTTACCTTTTTGTTTATTTAATCAGAACATTTCCTCTTCTCATTTACCAAGATTTTCATGTGCCTATGATAGAGGCACTTTCTTTTAACATGTCACACATTTGTAGAGTGGCTGAGACAACAGTGTTCTGAACCACTTTTATTCTTTAAATAATAAAGGTAGTGGTGATGATAAGAATAGTAAACAGCTAAGGCTTTATATCTCAGGGAAACATGAATTGGGAGCTCCATGCTTGCAGGAAATAGTGGGGAAAGGAAGCTAGTGGTGACTTGCTTAGTAAATGTATCCCTACATCTTCTTCTGCAAGTGTTGCATTATACACTAGACTTTCTGATTCCTTGGAAAATGAAGTGTAGCACATACAATATGGAAAGAAGACATTTCACATGAGAAGTTCATGATGATTAGAAAGGCAGAAGCCAGGGTGCAGTGTGAGTTTCCTTCAGCTAGTCTTCTGCCAGGCAGTCTGGAAATACAGGGTTAATAAAGCAAGTAAAAGAGAGGAGTAACTGAAATAGTTGAAGAAACAAAGCAAACTGACATTCAGCTTGTCTCTATTAGATGTACAAGTGAAAAAATAATCAGGTTAACAGAATGGCCTCAGATACTGCAAACTATTACACAAGTCAACTCTTTGTGTCACATTACTGAGTATTTATGAAAATTAATATGAAACAATGGAAAAGATCAGTCATTAAAAAATGACCTTACAACTTCTTCTACCATTGTTTTCACTACACCCCATGAAATAAAGAACATTTGGAGCCCAGGCCTCTGCTTCATTTTCAGCTTGTCCCAGGCTTGTGATTTGTTTTCGCAATTTTGTCAAGATGCAAGAAAATGGTGTTTGATTCCACAACCAGCATCTTCCATCTGGCTCTACAAAGACTTGCTGCTTTGCAACAACTGTTACATGGAAGTGAACAGTTGCTTCTCAGAAGAACATTGCATTCGCTAAAGTGGAACTAAGGGCATTCTCCTGTCTTTAGTTATGCCGGTAAAATCCTGTGTTTTTTCCACTAGGACCTAGGCCTGCAGACACTCATGTTATGAAATGTCAGAGCAGATGGTTAAAAGCCAATATCAGGGCTCAAGCTCTACCTCTACTGAAACTGATCAGACCTAAGGATCTCACTTGGTATCATTATCATCAGATCTAGAATTCACACTCAAGGATATCTGAGATTAACATGTTTTTTCTTTAGACTTTGGCTAGAAAATATCTGTGGTCACAGTGAGGTAATGACGGGTCGATGCTGATTTTCCAGTGACCTGTAAGGATGCTTGCTCTTGATCTCAATTCAGCACTCCTGCTGGTATGTTTTCTTACCCTTTTTTAACTTACAGTCTTGGACTGGCTCCCACACATCCACACTTAGTTCCCTCAGGCTACATGTAGCATTGTACCATTTCTGCAGGACCCTTTTTTTCTAAATTACAGTCTAGTCTTCAACACATTTTACTCCCTTTTTTGTTCACTTCCTTTCTCCCCTTCAAAAATTAGCTTTCCCCTCTGAACAGACAGGTCTCAACTTGCCATTCAGCCTTCATTTCCACCTTGGGCTTTCTGTTCTTGTTATGATTTGCCATCCCTTGTCTTTGTCTGGGGGGGGGTCCTCTCTCATTCATCACACAAAGTTCAGGGCCACAGGAGTTAATCTCTGAGCAGCGCCAATTCCTCCACACCAGCTCTTTCACTGTATCACATACCACCCTTCCTATTTTCCAGAGCAAAGGATGAAAAACAAACTTACAAATTGTATTCTTGACTTGGGGGTTTTTCCCTCTCATGGACCTGGCACCTTCCACCCTCCTTTAATCTTATCCAAATGTACTCCTCAAGCCATTTCAGAATTCAAATAAAATATGCAACATATAATCATAGAATCATAGAACAGTTTGGGTTGGAAGGGACCTTAAAATCATCTAGTTTCTACCACCCTGGCATTAGCAGGGACACCTTCCACTAGACGAGGTTGCTCAAACTCATCTTTTTGTTGCTTCCTGCTTTTCATAGCTTGCTTGCACTCAGAATTTAAACGCCAGGGCTCGTTTTAATATCTGATTCTCATTTTTCTTGATCCCCTCTTGACTTCAAAAGTTATGGGTGTGCTGTCTGGTCTTTGCCTATGCAATTTATCTTACAGACAATGCTTGCCCTTATGAAAATGAAACTGAGATGAATGAAGACCTGGGCAACTGAAATCAAGTGAGAAAACTTATGATTTGAGAAAAATAATGACACAGACTTTTAGGAACACTGGTGGAAAAAAATTACTCTGCTTTTTACATAGCTCTTCATTCCAAAGACAGCTGCAAAGGACAGCTGCAAAGAAAGTGGGGCTTTTTTTGTTTGTTTCCCTGTCTTAAATGGTAGATTTATAAAGTAACTTGAAAAAAGTTCTTCTTGGCTTTAGATACATTCAGTTGTCCCCTACTGTTATCTCCAGAGATAAACTCAAACCAGAAACACAAGCACAGCTCTGAACATAGGTGGAGTCTGAACATAAATCACACTATGCCCAGCACTCCAAACACCAGTTCTCCCCCATCTCAGGATCCCATTGGCATCCCCAGCACAGGCAATGCATGGGATTTAAACAAAACCAGGAGGGTTGGAGCCAGCCTGGATATTTCAAGTACCTGTTCATATTGCCTTGTGCAAGCTCATTGTCCTCCATAATTGCCATCATATGTTACTATGTGCAATGTGACTGAAAGATAGCTTTATATCCGTTCTGCTGTT
Organism: Pachyramphus minor; assembly: GCA_013397135.1. NCBI lineage: Eukaryota > Metazoa > Chordata > Aves > Passeriformes > Tyrannidae > Pachyramphus > Pachyramphus minor. The sequence goes on along the minus strand of VYXB01008717.1, from coordinate 76,788 downwards.
TGCTTATGCTGCATCACAGTATATACAGCAGAAGTCCCTCACAGCTGCACAAAAGTCAAACCAAAGTGTTCATAAACAAGCACAGTCAGTAGCCGGGACTAATTTTCACTAGCAATTATACTCTAGTTTTGTGTTTTGTGAGGGAAAGTAGTTAAAATCAACTCTCTACTTCTATTGATACTAAATAAAGATAGTATTTTCCCTGCTGTAATTGTGCCTCTTCATTTAACTCTTGTTTGATTAAAGCAAAAGTGGACTACGTCACATTTTAAAGTAACATTTCTGGTGGTTTTGGTTTTTGTTTTTCAAATGTAGCAATAATACTAACTAAATGGCAGGGAAAAAACCCATATTTTTTAATTCTTGAAAAGCTTATCATGGAATTGAAGCTATGTAGATAATTTGTCTCTGTTTCACACATTGCTGACAATAATGCTGTTTTTCTCAGGTGTTTGTTCATTTTGTTTTTAACTCTCTCTAATCTCAAAATTCCCATAAGGAAATTTCGCAATTCTTGTCCCTGGTGAAGTAGCATTAAATTTCCTTGAGTACATTTCTATTTGGAAGTTAAAATTAAACAATTCTGAATGGATGGCAGGACTAAGTTATAAAATCAAAGACAATCTTGCAATCTTCACAGCACCATTGTAAATCAGGATTTTTCAATCTCTAAATCACATGATCACTATGGTTCCCTGCTTCCTCAACAAATTAACAAGATCCATCAAACAAAAAATCTTTCCATTGATAGAGAAGCAGGCTCAGTAAATATATATCAGCAATGCAGTAATATCAAGAAGATCCTGTGCATAAATAGAGATTAAAAGCCATTTTGTCATAATTTTATGCGGCATCACCCAGACAAAAGACAGTTATTGACTGAAATCAAAGGACTTGAACTTTGCATCACTTGGAGAAGAGTAGTTCATTCAGTTGGGAAACTGGGGACTTTGGTTGCCATTGAAATATTTATGCCTATGCATAAATATCCAGTGTATGGCTAATTATTGCTACAATACTCCATCAGACATAGATTTTAATGGGTTAAACAATTCTGGGGGACTGGACAACATGTCTATGTGGATCTCCATCTGCTTTTCTTGGTCAACTCCTAGATTTCAATAGAACTGCTTTCTTTCTGCGTCAAACCATCAAAAGAGGCCAAACACAGTCAGGGAATCCATTAGAAACCTCAAACCATGGTCCAACCTGCTAAATATTTATTGAGTTTGGAAAAAATGTGAGACAAATTTAGACTGAACTTGGGTTGATTTATTGTGTTTGGCAAAACATTGTTGTTTTGTATGATTATGATTCTCAAACCAGACAAAGCTAAGTGGTTTAATTTGAATGAAACTAAAGCTTAAATCAAAGTTGGAGAGACATTACTGGAACAAAAGATGTTGGGGTTTTTTTGGCTATTTTTTCTCTTTTTTTCCACAGGAACAATAGTTGTTTTGGTTTGGTTATTTTTTCATCTTAAGCCAAATTCTGTAAAATATTTTATCTGTGCCTTGTGTCTGCCTGCACATATACAAATGGAAAATCATGCTGATTTTCAGTACAAGTTTTTCCGTGATCATAATATACCTATCTTCACCAGAATGTAAGAAGTCCTACAATTTTGTCAAAGTTGATATCTTCACAGCAAATAGATTTTTCCAGAACTAAGAACTCCTTTTACCTAAAATATGCAGAGACTCTCAACTAAAAAGACAAAGGCAAACTCTTATGGTTTCATTGAAGAGGTTAAAACAAATTACTATTCCAAATGTTAAATTACAGGGAATAGGCACATGAAAGCAACAATAAAATAGCAACAGAAAGATTAAGGAAAGAGATTAAGTTTGCTATTGTGGAATTCCCATGGATTGCAAAATTTAGCACTTCCTTATATCATCATCTCTGTTATTATTTGGAATCATCAAGTGGAACGCTGTTTTCCAGACAGAGATTTTGGAGAACGCAAGTTGCAAATAATTTTATCTTTGCTTTATTGATATTTTTACAGATATTTATTTTTTTCCTAGTGAAATAAATATTTTGAAAATTAAATATATTCGTATCTTGAAGCATATGCAGGTACATAGCCAACCATTCACAGAAACAGATATGAAATAGCAAAATTTAAAGAATTTGTGCAGGTACCACTACATTTTTAACTCATATGTTTGCACAAAATAATTTTCTTTCAGGTTTGAATAATAAAATTCACCAAATCAAACACAAATTTTGCTCTGAAATGCAGATGTTTTCCTTGACAGAAGAATGCATTTAGTTTTAATTTATAATGCAGCTGATGCTGGAATAAACATAGCAGCAGTTGGACTGCAATTTCTCTTAAGATAGAATTAAGATATATTTAATACTTTCATCACTGGAGGCTAAAGAAGAACATTTTGCTGGCCATGTAAAGTAGAATATGATGCAATTACGAGTTCATTTACACTACTGGATGTAGAACTGGGGCCTTTTCTGTGTCTCACAAGAAATTCCAAAGATTATGTTTGGTCTTAATATCAATAAGGTTTCTATAGAGATAGTGAGGCTATGCAGAAATGCAATGCGTAATGCTTAGGAAAGACAGGGTGAGAAAAATGTACCTCAGAGCTTCATCCTGGTCTTGTTTACCCCTTTAATTCTGTAACCAGAGCATGCCCTTTTTGGAGTTGGACCCTTGTGTACAAGTTGGTGGTGCTGCCTAAACCTTCCTGTGCTCCCCTGCAAGGCAGATGGGGAGCATGGGCAAGGCATACTGCTGGGACAGGGCCTATAAAATTAAAAACGTGGTGTGGCAGTAGGGCCACATGAAGGCCAATGTAAAGAAAAGGCAATTTTATACTCCTCCACAAGTACATCTAAAATAATACCCACTCCCACTGTGGTGGAAGAGGAGGACTAGCTGTAATTAAGCTGCTGAAGTGTAGCACTTTCATTCATTAAAAACAATTCTTTGATTTAGCGCTCAACACAAAACGCCCACAGACCACAGGAAATCTCTGGGCTAATTTTCCTGCCCTTTCACCTCTCACACATTCAAGTTTTCTGCTTTCTTCCTCCTGTCCATCTGCTTTAATCATTAGCAACAGCCTTGTGCAACAGCTCTAACAAGTAAAGTCAGCTGTCATCAGAGCATATTTAAACTCTGACTGTTACTTTCCACTAAAGCAGCTCTATGCCCACAGGCCTCATTAAGCACAGAGAAGGGCAGTGGTGCAGGTCCCAAAAAGCTGCAGGGGGAACCAGCCTTTCCCAGACAAAATTGTGGTCCATGCAGTCCTCAGACCAGGTTTATCCTTTCCTGAGTTTTCCAATAGCTTTGAAGTGGAAACACAATTGCTGCAGAAAACAGTCACTGTGTGACCAGCATGCTGGGGGCAGGTCTGAGGATGGTGGGTTTGCCTTGCGGGCATTTTTGTGCCAAAATATATTATCATTGGGAGTGCAGCCCTTGACAGTGGTCTAATAGGCTAAATACAGAGGACTGCAGTACAAGACCTAGAGAGGGCTTGGGAAATGAACTCCTCCCTTGGGAAATGAACTCCCCTTTCCCTTGGGAAATGAACTCACAACCTGCTTGCCTTCCACAGCACGATGGCTGTAGGAAGAAAATGAAGGCAACAGCAGAGGAAGCACTTGATGACCAACCAGGAGAGACTCATGGACAAGGAGATTTCAAAAAGTCACAGTTTTTGCCCTTGAAAGCAGCACTGGCGTTCATAATAAAGCACATAACGTTAAGATGTAGTCCTACATTATAAAAACGTTTACACACTTGGATTAGCTGTGATGGAGAACAGCAAATGAAATTCAGAAATGCAATTGAAACTACCGAGTTAGTCCAAAGGAACAACTGGAAGCAGGTAATCAGGCAAGATGAAGGGATACCAGGGCACTTTAGTTTCTGTTGTCTTAGAAGAAGCTTTGAATTTTTTTGCCTGTACTTTGAAGTGTACATATATCACAGAATCACAGAAGCTGCTGAGTTGGAAGGGACCCACAAGGATCATCGAGTTCAGCCCTTAGCCCTGCACTGCAATATCCCCAAAAGTCACACCATGTGCCTGAGAATATTGTCCAAACTCTCCTTGAATTCTTTGGTCTCACAAATTTTCTTCCTACAGTGGCAAGCAGCATCTCCAAATTCTTCCCATGTCACTTGACCTTGCTTCCACTAGGCATACACAAAAAAAATTCTTTTTTTTCCTGATTTTCAAGAAAGATTCCCGTTCAGTGAAGATGACCTTCTGCCTTGGCTGCTTGACTTCAGACATTTGGGGTTTGCCTGCTCCTGTGTCCTTAGGAGGTGATGTTTATTATCTGCTTTGTGCATATACTATCCATTGGAGTGTTAAATCAACCATTAGGTATACCTAGAGAAAATATATTGAAGGAAAAAAGTCAAGTAAAAAATCAAGGCATTGGTCCTGCATATTAATTTTAAGTGTATGGATAAGTACACATCTTTGGACTAGGTCCTCAAGTGTTGTGTATCTACATATTAAAATTAGAGAAAATACAAAGACAGACAACGAGGACAATCACACATAAAATCATTAGAATAGTTGGGTTGTAAGAGACCTTTAAAGTTCACCTGATCCAACACCTCTGCAATAGCAGGGACATCAACTAGATCAGGTTGCTACGAGCCGTGTCCAATCTGATCTTGAATATTTACAAGGGTGGGGCTTCCAGTGTTTCACTACCTTCATCGCAAAATATTTCTTCCTTAAATCTAGTCTAAATCTATCCTCTTTTAGTTTAAAACCATTACCCCTTTTCCTATCACCACAGACCCTAATATAAAGTCTATTTTCACAGCTTTCTTATAAGCCCTCTTTAAGTATTGAAAGACCACAATAATGTCTCTCTGGAGCCTTCTCTTCTTCAGACTGAACAATCCCAGCTGTCCCAGCCTTTCTTCATTGGAAGGGTGTTCCAGCCCTTTGATCTTCTTCCTGTCCCTCCTTTGGACCTGCTCCAACATGTCCATGCATTTCCTGGGTTGAGGACCCCGGAGCCAGACAGAGTATTCCATAGTCACTTCCCTTTACCTGCTGGTCACTCTCCTTTTCATGCAGCCTGGGATATGTTTGGCTTTTTAGGCTGCAAGTGTTGTCTTATGTCCATTTTTTCATCCACCAACATCAGCAGGGCTGCTCTCAATCCCTTCATCCCCCAGCCTGTATTGATATCTGGAGCTGCTCTGACACAGGTGCAGCACCTTGCACTTAGCCTTGTGAACTTCATGATATTTGCACAAGCCCACTTCTCAAGCTTGTCCAGGTCTCTCTGCATGGCATCCTATCCTCTGGTGTGTCAACTGCATCACTTGCACAGCAACTGTCATTCAAGAGAATACAAAGGTCACATGTCTTTAATTTGGAAAAGTGACTGCTGAAAAGTGGTATTACAGAGCAACCAACAGTATGGTAAGTGGCTTGGCAAAGATGAATAAGAAATCATTATTTACTGCTTGGAGGTAGCCACAATGTCTTTGAACCTACTCTTTGTCTTGTGCCACCTGTGAAATTTTCAGATGCTTAAGATGCCTGTACAGAAGTAGATTTTAACAGTGCATGTGGTTAATTTATGGAAGCCAAAAAGAATCAAACAGATTTATGGCAAGTAGGGCTGTCTCAGGCTATTAATTACAGAGGATATCAGTGTAGGGCATCATTAAGGTACTGATTACTAAAGGCTGGAAGATTGGTGAAATTCTACATACCTTGCATTAGTACTTGGTCCCTTAATGTATGCTGTCAATCACTGTTGGAAACAAGATAAAATATTTGAGTGATCTTCAGCTTTTTACAATGCCAAGACCACGTTTGTGCTCTCCAGAGAGCTTAACAACTCATAGGACATCTTGCCAGGCATTGAATTCAGATGTTAAAGTTATAAACTGACACAGTACAAAGCAAACAAAGGGATAAGCGGTGAAAACTTATGTTCCTATTGCCACTTCGCCAAATTATCACTTGGTATCTTGAACAGTGTTTTTAATCTCCAGCATACTTTATTCATTTGCTGGTGCAAGGGTGGCAAGCCTGGAGAGGAAATTACCCTGAGCTTCAGAAAATAAGGTATGCTTCACTTAGGGCAGCAACAAATTCAGATTACTCTGACTGTGCACTCTATAAATGAGTATATTTAATGAAATTACCTTAAATGTTTCAATTAAGTTGAATCACTAGCACTAAAATAAGCATAATTAAAGTTACGTCAGCACGTTTGTTCTGAAATTGCATCTTAGTGGGTCAGTTTCAAAAGCATATTTCTGTCTGAAGTTTCATCAAGTAAAAAAGATAAATCTGTGCTGCTGATGGTCCTAGAGAGACAGCTCCAGAAGGTGCAGCTACACTCAGAACCCCTGACTTCAGGCGCTAAACTCTCCACCTCCCTCTGGAGAAGCTTGAAGCTCTCAGTGGTTAGAAAGTAAGAGCCTTGGACCAGCCTTCGAATAAAGGCACCCTTCCACTTCTGCTTAACTGAATCTGACTGTTTTCTGCCTTCTTACACCTCTCTAAATGGCTACATTTTAAAATATACACACACAGAGAGCACACAAGAACATTTCACATTAGGTTTTTGCAGTGTAATGGTTTTGTTTTCTTTATGGTATCTTGCACCAAATGTAGGATTGCTGAGACAGCAAGAATGAACTACCAGTCATCATTGGTTTAGGTGAAGGTGAATAAGATTAAAACAATATCAACCAACTGGCGGAATGATTCTATGGAACACTAGTGTTATCTCTTTCATAATTAGCTCTCTCAACCCCAAACAATGTAATTCTTGCTTGGTTCTTCAAAAGAAGCAATTATTATGACAGCCAGTAATTTAAACCTCTTCACAGCCCAGTTTGGATCTCTTCACCAAACACTTAGGGANTACCCTGAGCTTCAGAAAATAAGGCATGCTTCACTTAGGGCAGCAACAGATTCAGATTACTCTGACTGCGCACTCTATAAATGGGTTAAACTGACCTCTTATGAGCAGTCCAGCCTTAGAGATGCTCCACATCACAACATCAGCAGACAAAGTTTTAAACTCTATACTGAGGAAAAACTTGGATGTAGGTTGGAAAGTCTCGTGAGGATCTGCTTAGGCCTGGTTTACAGTATAGCACAATGCCTTACACTGCATCCCCTTGCCTTACAAAATACCATCAGTTCCTCATCCCTGCCTGCCTGGGAGGGTCAGCAGAAACAACACCCTTGAACTAGCTTTAATCTCACCAGCCTACTAACCTGTGGCTAGGGACCAGCACAGGCACAGTAATGTCTGCAGAGAGCTTGCTGGGGATGCAGAGAACACCCACTGCTCTGACATCTAACCTGCTGGGCTGCTACCATCCCTGAGGTGGAGGCATGTGGAGCAATGCCTTTTGCTAAGACAGCTGGCCAGACTCTTTCTACAGCACACCCCTGGCCCTCCTCCAGTTCCTCTGTGTGGCAGCAACACCAGGTACTACTGCCAAAAAGCTCAGAGGTGGCACAATGCAGCTGCGGTGGTGCAGAGAGCAAGGTGGCTGCCTGCCCATGGGCTTAGCCAGCCTCTCAGTTGGGTTTCACAGCCCAGCCTCTGGCCTCCTTTCAATACCTCAGCCACCTTGTTTAAAACTGGCTTAAGTATGCCTGCACTGCATCATGCTTCCAGCCGCACTCGCCATCCCAAACTCACCACAGACAATCTTGACTCCAGAGATAACCCACTCCCCGTGGTCATGCACAGAAAACTCTGGTTTTCAAAAGCCTTGACTCAACCCTTCAGGCAGGCATTGGGATCACTTACAAAAGCATACAGAATACTTTGTTTCAGCACTCAATGGTCTGTTTGTGTGTTTACCAACTGGAGGGGGTCACAGGATGCAGTTTTGCCAGAGCAAAAAGGTATTCCAAGAAGAGCAGCAGCAGCTGTAAGCAGGCTCTGGGAATTAAATAATGGCATCCTATAAAACTTCACAAATTGAGCCAATAAGTGTGCAATAAGTCAGTTTTTAAATTACTGTCTTATATCAAGTTTCTCTAATAAAAGTCAAATTTGTGCTTAGAAAAGCTTAAAGCCCATATGTAGGAAAATTTTATAACTCTAATGGGAGCCATGATAGAGCAGCATGTTAGTAAATACATGTGTAAGCAGCACAGTACAAAGAGAAAAGTAGCAATATGTTAATTATTTCCCTCCTGGATTATTTTTAGTTGTCACTGTGGATGCAACTGCAGCGAAACCTATGCACATTCTGACAGCTGCTCTGTTCCACAAGGGATAAAACGGTGGGAAGACTGGCAGTGTGAAAGAGAGAAAACAGAGGCTTTTATTCTATAAGAACTTGTTATGTGTACATTCAGAAATAGAAATAGCATCTTTATGTCCTCAGTGACTGATTCAGAGGCAACTTTTTTTCTAAGAAGATACATGCATTGGAAAAGAAAGCTGTTTGATACTGAAGAACTAGTCCCTAGGGACAGGTTCCTTACTGACAGCCATAGGTTCTGACTTAGCTTGGATCTGTTGTAAATGGCCATGCCAGCATTGAAAGAGGGATAATGTCCAAAAGGCCTCTGGCAGGCTCACACAGTGAGCATGGAGCCAGCCTAGAATCCAGTTCTCCACAGATGATAGGTGAGCAAAGCTGCTGTTGCTTTGCAAGTGTGAGGCTTGGACATTGTGCAGAATGCATGTCCCACCATTGGAGAGTTTCCAGATATTCCGTACGGAGAACCACTGAGTAATGACAACTCAAACAGTGGCTAACTGCATTTTCCAAACGAGCAAACTTTCTAGTGCCCTATATAAAAGTGAGCAAACTCTTTTTGCTTGCATTTTTCCTTAGCCACAATACAAAGTAGCACCACTCTGGCCTGTCCAAAGGAGATAACCACTACTCTATCAGTTGAGGTATGAGGTAGCTGAAATGATGTAGGCAAGGTCTTTGAGTACAGATACAGGTCCTCTCATTTGAGCTTGTAGAGAAAAAAAGCATCTAACAGAACACCAAGATAACGGATGCTGTAGGCCTTTTTCCACTAAAAGACCATACCCTTAAATAGGGAAGGTGAAAAGACAAAGCACTGAACAGTTTGACAAGGTGGTTTCACATGTCGAGTTAATCTAGTAAATTGTGGGATAAACAGAGCACATTTCCCATGCAGTCATCCCTGCACCCACCAAACCTCACCAATCTACCACACCATAGAATCATCTTCTAGAAGACACAAACCATAATGGGGCAAATAAACAGAAACATTTCCAAAATTATCAAAACCCACTTTGGCCAATCCCCACAGCTGCACATAACTAAACTGGAGATGTTGTGTTAAAAGGGTGACAGAGTATCTAACTCCAAAAGGACATTAAAGGCTGCAAGTGTTAATGAGTCCAGAGTTAATAATCTAAGTTCCACACCAGGATGGGCCTTTAAGATATACCTCTCTCTTCACCATTTCTTGGTTATATGACTCCAATTCAGCCTATTGGATTTTGTGATCTTGGTTCTTAGGAACTTGACCCATGTATTGCACTGCACAAGCACCAATAATAATATCTTTATTAGATAGTGTCTAAAATCTGAGCATTACGATGCCTAATTCTTTTTAAGGAGCTACACTTGGGCTGGTAACCAGTTTAAATTTTTTTTAATAATTTTGAGTTACTAGACAAAGCCACTTCAGAGATTTCCTTTGCCTTTGAGAAAAAGAAAAATAAAGGAAGAAAATTGCTTACATAACCTTTCCTTATCACCAGGTCTCCTAAAGACCTACTGTTCTTCAGATTACGGCGCACTGTGCTTTTGGAAATGGACAAATTATATCCTGTTCCTATGATATGGTGACTAAAACTGTATAAACAAGTGTTTCAGATAGTATTGTGTAAACAACATGCCAGGTTACCCCAGTCTGCAAATATAACAGGAACTCAACATTTCCTGGGCCATAGTGAGAGTGTGAGCAAAGTAACTCCCCAAATATGCAGAAGCACTGGACTTGGAGGTCAGAAAAATCACTTTACCTGTTATATTCCACATAACTTTGGTCATCACAAGAGTATGTGAGTATGGAAGCCTCTTTCCTTAGCACAGTATATGTCATATATGGCCCATTGTCCGGGCAAGAGTTGCAGATGTGGTGTCATTTATTTTGCTTAGGATCCTCCTTTGCTTTGCTTTGCTTTTTGGGTACAAAAGACAGTTTGGGTTTGTTTGAGCAAATAGGTCATAAGCGGATACCCTGCTCTTTGTTCAGGTAAAGATAATCCTCCTTTCTTGTAATGGGTTATTCCATGGACATGAAAGATCCCTGTCTCTCCAAGAGTCTTCAAGGTGAAGACCAGAAGCCATCAATGGTCTTTCCTTCCTGACCTCTTATCCAGTCCTCTGGAAAACCTGTGCTCATGTCCTGTCTTTTTTTGAAAACAAGCATCAACACCTTGAACCTGATTCATAACGCAGGGGAAAAACGCTTTTCCTGTCCATCCTTAAGATGGAAGAGCTCCCTACAGCTCCTTGGACTGGATTCAGGACAGCCTAATTTCACATAGGTGTTTAGGTTTTCCTGTGACTGGCTCTATGCCTTCAGGCATCCAAGAAAATACAAAAACACTTAAAAATGGGTTGTGGAGATGAATGAGGCTGACTGACCCTAGGCCTGTAGGCTTTCACTGCTGAAGGTGTGGGGGGGTTTCAATGATCAAGATGGGCAGGAAGCATCCTGGTTGACAGCAAGTTACACAACATCCTGCTGCAACTAGCCTGAGCTAAAGCACTTGACCATCAATGGGACTTTCAACTCTAGCACTCGGGATTCAGCTGCTGCGTTTCCATTTTGGCTGCAACACAGCGGCAGAAAGCTGCAGCTTCAGTTGAGTGCAATGAGAGGAGCATCTGGAGGTATTTTTGCCAGATGCTGTAAGAAGGGCTAAGATAAACAAGAATCCCAAAAGCCAGTACCTTAAACAGCCACTCTTGACTACACTTTCACAGGGTTTTATCTCTGACATTGGAGGTTTTTCACTCATCCTCTTGATTTTTTGTGTGTGCCTGAAAATGCACAGTTTATCCCTAGCTTTAGAAGCTGTTTTGCCTTTGAGATGCTAAGACGCCACAAATGTGTAATCCAGAAGTTTTCCCTAGAATGTCACAACGTGTCCTCTCCTAAACTGAAAAATATCATTGCCTCCATATTTCATGATATTGTGGGGAATACGAAGTGAGCTTTTTTATGGATCAGGACAGAGGGGCATTGGAACAGCATGTGCAGGAAGTCACAGTGCAACCACTGGGGATATGGTGAGATGCAAACAACTCACATTTCGCCTTACAATTCTATCTGGGAAGCAATTTCCCAATAATACAAGAAGATATATGGATAGTCTGACCTATTTTTTTGTAGAGACTCACTGCAGCTGAGTATTTCCTGTACTGACCTGGATCCAATATCATAGAACCTAATAAATCACTTAATATTTCAGGTACCTAAAATATTAAAAGATGCCTTAAAGGTTTAATATTTTTCCACATGTCACACTCCAGTTTAACAAATAAAGATAGTGTGAAACATGTAAAAAGTTCCCTCCTTTTTTGTTCTTTTTTTTTTTTTTTCTGGAAAGCTATCTAACTAAAAAAGGGGAAGACATGGCCTTAGAAAGAATTTTTCTCTTTACCAGAGTGTTCAGAGACACTGTGTGTGGCACATTTAAGTGATACATAATCCCCAGTTCTTCTCCTCAGTCTCTCAGGAATAAAGACAGAATCCCTTTTTGCGGTAAGAACTATTCCCCAGAACACAGATTTCATCTGTATGGTACATCTAATGTCGCTCCAGTTATTAAACATCCTGTTTAGTTCTTATCTGTCCCCAAATAGGGAATTTTTTTCTTTGATTTGCATTTGTGTCACATAGACTCTGTGATGATCCTTCAGTTTTTCTGTGTGTGGACTCTACATAAGCACAGGAATAAATACACTTGGAATAGACCCAACTAATTTCACTCTCTTAGGTTCTGCTGGCCATGATATAACTGCACAGGCATCACGTTGCTCAGCCCAGGAGAATCTGTCCATTAAAAATTAAATAAAAATGAAAAAAAAGAGGAAGCCTTCTTGTTGTTTCCCTAAAACAAAATGACCTCAGTTTCATGGAGGCAAGGCTTTTGTAATAATCCACCAACTATATTTCTTAGAAGCTCAAGAAACAGTTAATTCAACATGATCTCTCAGAAAGAGCCTAGTAACAGAAAAGAGTTGGCTGAAGTCCTTTTGCTTTACTCAGGGTTTTAATTTTATACACAACAACCAGGATGACATGCTATTACGGAAAAGTTCATAATTCATTCCAGTCCATTTGTGAGCCAGGAATTCTAGGATTTGTGTAATTCTTTTGTAAAGTGGCCAATTTTATGCAGAGCATGCAAACACTCAGTATTGCAACTGTCAGGAGAAGAGCTTTGCCAACAGCCAAATGGAATTAAAAACATTCAGTTACTATCTTCTATAAGCACAAAACAAAATTTTACAAAAAAATGGTTGCGACATCACAATAATATTTTGCCATTGATCCATAGGTATGAATTCAACCCAAAATCCATAAAAGTCTGGGCATTTTTTATGAAGCTCTGATGCAGACTCTTCAATTTATCCTGCCTCTCTCAGCCCTTCAGCAAAATAAGCAAATGAAAAGCCCTTGGTATAGCCACAACTAACAGCCCAGTCACTGATTTTAGGTTCTCAGTTTTTTTCTGTTTACAAATATATTAAGAACATGCTGTAATTTGACTGCTTATTTATTTAATGTAATTTCATTTTCAAGTTGCAGACTAAATACACAATATTCACTGCAAGTATCAAGCAAAATCCATCTAAGATTTGAGTTAAGATTTCAGGTCATCATTGACAAAGCAATAGACAAAGAGCTAAGTTTGTGTTTCTATGAAATTTAACCGTAATGTTATTATGTTTACACATGCACCTAATGCTAGACCATAAGTAGTTAAGCTTCCAGCTGGATCAAGGGACTTGTCACAGGAGGAACATCAAAATGTTCTTTGGCATTTTACTTTAGAATAACGAATAAAAGGAGTTTTTATTGAATTTATTTATTTTGTTGTTTTTTTATTAATAGATTTGGACCTGACACTAAGGTTTATGAATACATAGTTTATGAACACATTTCACTTTAAACAAATTTCTTATATACTGGGAAATGTTAAAAAAATTGCTAATTGTTCACAGTGACATTTTATAAAAATACTTTTATGTTTCATGATTAAAACTGAGTATTTCATTCCAAAATAGCTTTTCTTTTTTTTTTTTTTTTTTTAAGTTTTAAAAGTCCAAGACCTATAGGCATTTCTAATGGTTTAGGATTTTAACTGTGTTATCCACCAAAAATATCTGAATGTTTTAGGTTTGGAGTAACTTCATCCCCACCCTACCACTCCAGCCCCCTTCAATGCCATTAGCAGGGCAGGTGGTGCCCATGGGCTGGTTGTAGGCCCATAAGAAGGCAGCCCCCTTAGCCAGCTGGAGTGCACAGCTGGGGGCAGGATCCCCTTCAGCCACTCAATATTATTCCATTGCCACATGTGAGTCAGAGCCTGAAGACTCCCCACAGCAGAATTGCTATTTCATAGTGACCTTCCTCAGTACACACAATTCCTCTGAATTTGGCTAAGTCAAGCAGTTGCAACCCTACATCAGTTATTTGGCAGGCAGGTTGATCCTGCAATTTGTTGAACATGTATAGTAGTACATTAATGTAGTCCATTAAACAAATCTTGATGCATGTGAAGAGTCCTCAAATTCAGTGGGAATACTGCAGTAATTGATTTGGTTTCAAGGGTTCTATCCTTCCCAGTACTGGTCCATTCCCAGTACGTGGGAATTTTGCCATTGAATTCCACTGGTGTGGCGGGGGGATACTCCGGAGTCAGGTCAACTCTGTAACAACATGGAGGAAAACACGTTTATAACCATGCCATCTGTGGTTTAATCCAGCATTGTTGTTCTGCTACAGAAAAGTTTTCTGCACACAAAATCTGTATTTTCATTTTGTAATGTTGCAGTTACAGTCCTTGCAAGTATCTGCTTGGATCCACTATGAAACTGGGGTAAAATTGAAACTGATTGAATTAAATTTGCAATGTCTTAAATGGTTAACTTGCAATGTCTTAAAATGCCTTTGTCTCCTAATTTCTCACAATACACATCTTCCTGGGTAATCATGTGAATCCAGGGAACAAAAAGTCACTTCACACAGTCTGTTTCATCTGGATAATGCAATATCCAGAGGAATTATGTTTGAGGAAATGCACTGATTTGCAGTTGTTTGAAGGCAGGACAAGTTAATAGTGTCACTGGTGAAGAAAATCCAAGGAATTTGAGATTAACAGGAGCTGAAATGTTTCTGTTTTAATGGATAGCTGATATTGCACCTTGGTTTTCTGTCTAAAAATCCATGTCAACAGCAATGGATACAGTGGACTTGAGCTTCCTCATATCCACCAGACAATCCTGTTCTATCCTAATGATTATATATTCTTTGACTTGCAGCTACTTTTCAATGTATGCTGCCACACATCATTGCTGACCTACCTCAATTTCAGTGCATGTGGCTACTGCTGTTCTGCGAGCACTGATAGCTGGCTCGATGCTCTACCGTGGAGCAGAAGGAAAGGTCACTACTGGAACAGCTTTCCAACTACAGGCCCTGTCTGCAGAGGCAGATTCATCTTCTCACACACCCCCTGCATGCCTTTGCAATCAGGGGGCTCCAGCAGGAGCAGCTGGATCTACCTATATGGGGAAGCAGACAAAAAGTGCAGATACATCCCTGATAGGAGAGATGTTTCAAGTGAAGGGGAAATGAAAATGTGTTGGAATAAGCCTTGCTCATTGCGAAGGTCTGCAAACCAGTTTGGATGATTTTTTCCTCTGATTTGCAAATTCCTCTTTGAAAACAACACATATATGCCATTCAGAAAAAGTGTATTTTATGGAAATGATTAAAAGAAAAGAATACGAAGGCAAAGCCAGACAGTCACTCCAGGCAAATGAGCCTATATTTATCAATGTTTTATTGGCAGAAAAGAACAATACAATATTGGTCAAGTAATTTCTTCCTGCTGAAAACCATGAAAATATTAATTGAATAACTTACTTGACAAAAAACTTTGTTAATATTTAGTCAGATGTAGTTACAGACTAATTTATATCTGTTTTCATTCTCATTGTTATGAGAGTATCCCTCAGGAGCTAACAGTGTGAGATAGTACAAAAACATGATTTTCTTTATTTTGTTTTATTTTTTGTTTTATTGATTTATTTTGTTTTATACCCAAATTCTTGATAATTGTACTAAGTTTTGTCAATATGACAAGGCGACATCCTGAGTGAGAATTTTAATAGCAAAAATTATTTAAGAAGCAAAAAATCTTGGTTTCTAAAACTCCCAACCTCTTGGACACCAGCCAATAATTGAGTAGAAAAATACCAACCAGAAGGAAGCATTTGTGACCTCAGTGGAGCATTAACTTGCTTTAATGAGATGACAAAGTACCCAGAATCCAGCTGTCTACAGCAAATCTTCCAGGTCATCAAGTTGAGGGTACTTCCAAGTCATAAAACTGAGTCTCCATACAGCAGGCTCTAGGATCCCCATTGTAAAGCATCCCTACAACCTCCTCTTTTCACATACATACCAGGCACACACATAGTTTTTAAAATGCCCAGAAAAGTAACCACGGCATGAAACAAAAAAATACAACAAAGCTGGCAGATATGTGTGGACACTGGAGCATTTCTTCCCTTTACTCTTTTGCTTTTTCCTTCTGCTTTTATCCTCCTCCCCCTGGCAGCAGCCCTTCCTTGCTCTTGACTCTTGGCTATGCTACCCCTCTGCCTCAGCCCTCCTCCCACACATCGAGCATTCTTCTATGTCCCTGTACATCCCTGTACATTCCCACACATCCTGTGGCAACCAGCAAATACTTAGCAGCTGGCCATGGCCTGGCCACGGCCTGGCCACCCAAAAGAGAGAGGCATAAATATTCCCTCCAGGGTTTCTCTTAAGCGTCGCCATCAGGAAACCTGCCGCTGACAAAGGCTCTGTGCTGGCCCCAGGAATCAAACACTGACTGAAGAGCAGGGGCTCTCGCTGTAGCCCAAACACAACTTATTGTAATCCCTTCTGCCTCCTGTGCTTATACAGTACAGACCTTCTTGGGTTACAAGACACTTTGAAGATCTCACCTTCTCCCATTACTTGTCTTTTACATAAAACGTCCACAGATGTGAGTCTGCTAGTGTGTCGGAGGGCTGCGGTTAATAATTTATAAACCAATACTTCCTATTGGCCATATTGTTTAACGCAGGGGCGTATGGCAGCGGGATCGGGCTGCCTTGCTGCAGGAGCACCCTCTGCTGACTCCCTCGAGGGGCGACAGCCCTGAGGTGGGATGATGGCCACCACGAGGACCTGCTGGGGGACAGCCCTCGGCTGAAGGATGCTGCACCTCAGCCCTGACAGGGTTATGGAGACTGCTAAACCCCTTGCTCTGCAGCAAATAGCAAAGATTAATGTCCCAGCAAAGATCAGATGAAAAGGACTCTAGTGGGAATACACTGACATGTAATCCTCAGGAACCCCTTGTAATGCAATCCCAACTCATGAAGCATCATCTGCAGAAACCCCAGAATTTTCATTGTGTGCATGCACCAGCAATCACACTGAAAATGCTCCACTTGAGCCATAGGCACAAGCAAGTGGTCTAGACAGATAAAACTGAAAATAGGCTATTGTGTATAATCGTGTGTTCCTAATTCATCTTAGCCTGAGTGGAGTACAGGAGAGGATGGGGACCAACTCTCTGTAGGTGGGACTGAAGTTCTGGACCAGCAGTCACAGCCTGAGAAGAAGAGTTCTTCTAGGAATCTGCACTTTGTGGATCTTCAACTCCCTTCCCACCAGTGACAACTCCAGAGCTGGAAATGTCAATAATAAGGGTGTGAACAATTGAACAGAATCTTCCTGCAGGGACATGTGTACTAGAATCTCATAAATAAGCAAGGTGGCATACCTAGCAATGGTTGCTTAATAAAAAACCACTGTGGAGCTCAAGAGTGCAGGTGGCAAGTGCTTCCTACTCTTAGCACATCTATCTCTATGAACAGTAAGTCTATTTATTATTTCACTTTTAAAAATATTTTTTTAAATGCTCTAAATACTTTCCAAGTATTTGCTAATTGGTGAGCTAATGGTTATTCACATCATCAGGAATCCATAAAAGATTTTAAACTGATGATTAATTTCAGATTCCCAAAATGCAGTAAGTGGTATGAGTGTTACTGAAAAGCTTTCTGGGGCACTGTGCAATTTCAATTCGCTTTCAATTTTGCTTATATCTTAGGACAATTTTTACTATAAAAACAATTACAAACCCAAAATATTCATGGCCCTCTAGGCATACCTGTAACGATCTGAGGAAAGGTATGTCTGTTGGAAGTTAGTTTGCTTTTTCTAGTGTAATAAGACTAGTGTCATAAAAGATATTGACTCCCCTTACAAACCTTGCCTCTCTGATTGATCAAAATGTTGAAAACGTTATTTCCTGCAGTGCTTTATTAATCAGATTATACAGGCAGGTTTAGAAACCTGCACTAAAGCTATGTAGTAGCTAAAAACCAAACTGACATCCTCCTACCTGAAACCTTTGACTGCTTATCTCCAATCTGTTGCACAGAGCCCATTTGGCATTGGAATGGCCAGAGAGGTGGTGGATTCATCTTCCCTGGAGGTTTTTAAGATGAGGCTGGATGTGGCACTGAGTGCCATGATCTAGGAATCACAGTGGTAGTGGATCAAGGGTTGGACCTGATGATCTCGGAGGTCTCTTTCAACCCAGTTAATCCTATGATTTTATGATTCCATGATTTTTGCTCCAGCAGAAACCATGAACAACTGACGGACACCCTTCACGATGGGATGGAGGCCAAGGCTTCAGTGTCCTCTCACCATGCACCAATGACCCTGGCTGGGCTATCCATCCCTGCATACCCAAGCACTGCTGCTTGTGATCCCTGGACAGTTTCCAGCTGTTCTCATGCTGGGATGTTGCTGATTGATGCACAGTCGGAGGTGTCACTGGGCCTGGGCAAGTGGTGTGACACATGGAAGCTGCTGTGCTGATACACAGAGAACTGTTATAGACTTGTTCATATGCACAGCATAGATCTTCACCTCAGTTAAAGGTTACATGTCTTCACAGGCTGTTGCACCACCAGGAATTCCTGCAAGGACTGCTGTTACCAAATTTCATGACACTGTGCTTTCTCAGATTATCAAGCAATATAGGGGGGCTGGTTTCAAAGTGAAAGAGGGTAGGTTTAGATTAGGTATTCGGAAGATATTCTTTACTGTGAGGGTGGTGAGGCACAGGAACAGGTTGTCCAGAGAACTTGTGGATACCCCATCCCTGGAAGTGTTCAAGGCCAGGCTTTGAGCAACCTGGTCTAGTGGAAGGTATTCCTGCCCATGGAAAGGGAGGTTGGAACTGGATGATCTTTAAGGTCCCTTCCAATCCAAAACATTCTGTGATTCTATGATAGAATTTATCTAGATGGTTTGCTGTTAACAGAGCAGGGATATGGGCAGATTTGTGGTAATGGCTGAATTCTTTCCCATTGACTTACCCAGGGACAACCAACACTTTCACAGAGGACAGACTTGAACCGTTGCACGGACAGACAGCAAGCCAAGTCCAACTGCTATCCGAAATACTGTGCATGTTATACTGCATGGAGAGGCAATTTATTGATCCCTGCTTCTGCTTATCAAGATGTTTTATATTTTTAAAGGAGGTGGAAAACATATAGACAGCCTTCTTCTGCCAAAAAGTATCTGTTAATAGACCTTGGGATATACTTAATCAGAAGAATGTTCTGGTTGATCTGGCTTTTGGATTTTATTTTCAATTCTTGTTAGTTAGTGCATCAAAACCACACATACCATTTCTCTTCCACATCTGTTCTGAACAACCAGTCGTCAGGTATGGACAAAGTGCCATTTTAAATACACATTGTTTCACTAGTTCTTGTTACAAAGCAGCATCTATTCAACTCCCTGACTCATTCATCCCCGCATCCACAGAGAATGAGGAGCACACTGTCTGACAGAACAACTCCCTTGCAACAGCAGTAAGAGGATTTGTTCTGAAAGTCTTTTATTTAAGAAGAACAGCAAAATGCTAAGAAGTGCCAAGGTTTTCTTTTTGCGTATAAATCCCTTCACTTTTTTTATTTCAGGGGTCACGCATCGCTGAGGTATGTGGTAAGGAAATAGCATCTTGAACTTGCCTTATATTGAAAAATGAAACAGATCTTCAATATTCCATGGAGAAGAGGGTGTGCATCGTTTCTTGAGAATAAGCCCTTTGTGTCTCTATTATTCTTACAATGCACTTTAATGACCTGAAAGCACGTGTGTGCCTTCTTAAATCATCACATACAAAACTACATTTTGGCTATAAAATATATTAAGAATCTTATAGAGGAAGTTATGCCATGTGTGGGTTTTTTTCTCTTTTCAAAGATAGGATGAGTTTTATCTATATAACAAGGACAAGCTCCAAAAATGAAAAAAGGGGAAGGTGGGTTGTCTTTTTTTTNATTGTAAGTGACAGTGCAAGATGACACATCTCTACAAGAAGGATTTTGTACCTTTTAGATCAGGAATGCTCAGTGTACAGGCCAAAGCCTTTTTCTTTTTTTTTTTTTTTTTTTTTTTTTTTTTTTTTTGGAAAAAGAATAAATCCTAGCTCTAGACACCAGTGTTAGAAAAGTCACCCTTACCAGATGGCTAATACAGACAAGGGAAAATAGCCAACTTGATTTCAAATGTGAGAGTGATTTTTAAAATGAATGATAGAAACTACTTCAAATTCATTATTTTAAGCAGGGAAACTCATGTGTTTAGCTTATGGGTCTGGTTTGAATAAAAGTTTGTCTTTCTTGAATAGAAATCAGATGTGATTCCAGGCAGTGGCCTGGACCATTTGCTAATACTAATTGTTGAGGGTTGAAAGTAGGGTAGAAGATTGTTAAAGTCTTCCCTGGCAGTAACTTGATCTGTGGAAATGTACTTTACAGGAACTGTGATGAGGTTTACAGCTGGCAGAAGCTTGTGATAGGATGGCCACATAACTTCACATCTCCCTTTTAATAATGGAATAAAAGCACACATGACACAAGTTTAGTAGGTAAAGGATGGCAGGGATAAACTGAAACAGGAATACATATTTTTATAAATATTTCACATTTTGAAAGATACTCAGTGATGTGACTATTTTAAAATAGTATTATCACAATATGCTGAAGTATAGCTGGCAAGTTAGAAAACCACCAACTGAGGCCAGATGGGCTGCTGAAGTTCTCACATGGAGCACCAGTGGTGAAAAAAAAAGTGTGAGGTTTTAATCATATCACTTTGCTCTTGCCCAGTCTCAACAGAAACCTGGTCAGTTGGTAAACACTTCATTTGCTGATAAGAAAGAGCTCTAACCTTAGTTAAATAGATAAAATGTGATTATTCCACCTAATTTGCATGTTAGCACCAGCATCCTGGTAAATTCCAGAGTGAAACCTTATCTTCTGTTTCTGAAATGCCAGTGTTGCACTACATTCAACCTTCTGCCATAGCACACAGTACAGCCTTGCTATTCACATTCACATCCAAGCTGGCTGTGTGAAACACCTAGGGCATGATTCAGCTGCCCAGTAGGTCTCAGTGCCCTTCAAAATGCCCTGCTGTGCCTGAGACACCCCCAGTGGGCTGGTAGATACGGTGCACCTCCCACAGCACTCCATATGTCCCTGCCTCCCTTCCAGTGTGGCAGCCAGCTGCCCTGGGGGCATCCTGCAGCATCGCAAACAGAGCCAGACACCACTGAATCAAATCCTCTACATGTGTGGTGTAAACTTGCTAAGCCAGCTCAGGATCAGGCTCTACAGGGACCTGTAACAGAGTTGTGGCAGGTGGGCAGAAAGGAGCTCTGGCTTTGATGCCTGATGGGATGCCATGGCTCCTTGCACATGGGGAGCAAGAAAAGCTCAGCCCTGGTCAAAGGGATGAGTGGCTTTTTGTAGTGTTCATACCAATAACATGTCATTCATGAGCTCATCCAGAAGAATTTCAGCCTGCAGTTTCAGTCAGAGAATCACACTCTTATTTTCATTGCACATCCAATCCATATCACTGTGTTTCCTGAAGCTTTGTCATGCTTGGGTGGACAGAAACTATTCTTTTCATTAATGTTTGTATTGTTTCACATCTGGTTCATAATAATTCTCATGCTATTGTCAGTGGAATTGCTCTGCCATTTCCTTTCATGATGTGCTTGATGGCTGCTCTGGAAAACAGTTTATTTACAGGTTCAAGAGGATGCCATTGGATGTATTTTCCATTTGGCAAACTACAAAATTAAAATTTACAGTTATAAATACCTGCATAAGCTAAAATATATGTTGTATAACTTTCTTCACAGATAAGCATAAAGCATAAATATCATGTAAACATCTTTCCACAAATAAAAATGAACACAGAAAAAACCCAAGACTTTTAGGGAAATAAAAAACATAGAACTGCAAGTTTTTTGAGCTTTTTCACTTCCATTCCTTCCCAATCCTAGCCATGGTTACTTCAGATTTTCTCCACCAACTCTCTTTTGAAAGTTTTGAAAGTAGAATATTGTGTTCTCGTTTTATATTCTACTGAAAAATCCAAAACTTTCACAATCACTGATTTTTTTTAATTCATGATTTTACTTCTTTATCCACTTGCAGAGTAGCAGTTGGCTGTGAAAATACTCTGTGCTGTGTCCTGTTCTGTGTGGTCCTATAAGAAGTTTCAGTGTGCTCTTCTTTGTAGGAAGCTGAGCTCCTTGGTTGAGTTACATCCACAGCCAAGGCTGGCACTAAGTTCTTTCACCTTTTGCTGGTTCTCACCTGAGCATTCTCTGGCATTTTCAGGCAGAACAGTGTCCTTGCCCTAAAAACAGCTAATCAGTTTTCAGAAATAGTGTTCAGCTGGAGAGCAGATATGTAAATTTTAGAATTAATATTCCTGACATTAAAAGAATGTCATCAGTTGTGTTGTCTGGCCTAAATCTTGCTTTTCCTTGATGGTTTGTTTGTGGATTCTTGGAAATGTTTTGTGACAATTACGATAACCTTAAAACTCTAAAAGCAGACTCTTCTAATATCTTCTCAGTTGTCAGGTGGAAATAAAGTTAATAGGAATGTACAAGAAAGTCAATATTTCCATTATTCTGATGTGTTTTGAGCAGCATATTGCAGCATCATGTATGTCTTTCATATCTGAGCAGAAAACACTATCTGTGAAACCACGATGTTTGACTATGTAATGGTCACTTGTGAACAAAAAGACCACAGCACCCCTGACCGTGGGGTTTCTAGAAGATTGTAACAAACAGCTGCCCACAGCAAAAACATCTGAGAGTAAGTTCAGCACTTACGCTTGTAAACCTGACATTACTGACTGAAATCTGCCTCTTGCCTGCATATCTCTCAAAAGGGATGGAGATGATTCAAAGATGAACATGTCATTTATTTACCTGACACTCACATTCCTGAAGAAATGCACTTTTTTTTTCCTCCCTGCTCCTTGTGTGTCCTTCAGTCTTCTTCCATTGGAGTCTACAAGGGAAACAGGCACAAAAGGTCCAAAAAAACTCATATCCCTGCCTGTCGAAGGTGGACCATTACCCTGTAGAACTGTCCTGCCTCAGCTCCTGCACACTGCTAGAAGGTGTAAAGCAGCTCCACCAGAGTGAAGAAACAGATCAAAAGACTAGCAATTCATAGCTGTTCATTACAGAAAAGGCTACAGCATGGACCCCTGGGTAGGGTCTTGGAAAGAACTTATTTAACTTCACCAGGTCTGCAGAACTGCCAAGATTATACAGAAGACCACTCAGGACACTGAAAAGGAGAACAAGATAGAACAAGCCACCTGAGTCCCACACTTTGTAAGCCATGCCTCTGAGAGTTTCTGCATGTGTCAACCTTTCACAGGCAGTTTGGTACAAACGCTGAGCAAATGTTTGCCTTTGCCAGGAATATGCTTTAGAGAACAGTGTGGACAAAGGCTAAGAAAAGCTTTCACAAACAGCACAGAAAACAGGAATTAGTGGAATTCCTTTCCCAGCTGTAATTCACGTGTGTTTTAAGAACTATTAACACAGACAAAAACAAATTTTCAGATAGTTTCTGTAATAGCAAAAGCGGTTGCTATTATAACAGGTTATGATTCAATGTTTTATTTTCTTTTATGCACTGTAACTTACATTCAGCCATCTTTTAGCAGGCTCTGTCAGCAAGTCCTGACTCCCTGTTAAGCCTCAATCTCTGGCACTCATAACTAAAGCAACAAGACCAAGTCCTTAAACTTATCCACTAAATGTGTTGGCTCTGAGAGCTTTTTCCAGAATTATGTCAGCCCTCCACTTATCACCTATCTTCCTACCTCCTGCATGTGCCCCTACTCATAACACTTTGTATGTAGCCTGGGACTTCCAGAGATCATCATGCAACGTATTAAAACCATCCTAATCTGCTGCTTCACACGTAGCCCCTCAATCACAGCTCGTACTGATTCCAACCATCAGCCTTCAAAATCTCCGTAGCACACTAGCCAAAAAAAAAAAAAAGAGAGAGAGAGAGAAAATCCATTTTCATTCTATCTTATCCACAACATGTGCAAATATTACCTCATCCATCCTTGAGTTGGCTGCACAGATTAACCCAAATTTGACATGATAGATGTATAATTTAAAAAATAGTCCATTTCCTGGCAGTTGATTTTGTTGTCAGTTTTGTTTTAAACGACAACTTCGAGGTGACACTGCTACCAGGATTTCATATTTTTAAATACCATTTCACTTTCAAAGGCTGAAGCCAAGGATGATGTCATGTG
This sequence comes from Pachyramphus minor, assembly GCA_013397135.1. Lineage (NCBI taxonomy): Eukaryota > Metazoa > Chordata > Aves > Passeriformes > Tyrannidae > Pachyramphus > Pachyramphus minor. The sequence goes on along the minus strand of VYXB01008717.1, from coordinate 52,801 downwards.
TGCCAGTAGCTTAACAAATATCTGCAGCGGGACCTTGGAGATTAAAAAGAAAATTTTCCTTGCAAAAACAAGAACAAGACACATAGGAAAAAGCTTTTTGTATGAAAGCAATGTGACACTATTTAACCTTCTGATTAGGTAAAGCATCACATGAGTCTTTTTAATTGAGGGAACATCACTTAAGCAGTTTACTAGGCAGGAAGTGACTGCTGATGCCTGTGGAAAGCAGGCTGCATGAGGTTTGAAGCAGCACCCTTTGAAGTGAATGGAAAGAGTTTTACTGAGCTCAGTGGAGGTACTCTGCATTTGTACTAATACAATTCCGAGTAAAATTTGACCCATGAGGATGAAGGGCATTGGCTAAATGAAAAAATAGCACAAATATTTTGTTTATGTTACAGAAAAGCCCTTATTATATGCAATATTACTAAGAAATAAAATGTTCTTTGCAGTGAAACAGTTTGTTATTCCTAATCCAGTATTATTGTTATGCATGTGCTAAATCATAGGATACACATGGCTGTAAAAGCTGATTTATTAACTAACCAAAAATCAGAGGCGTACACCCAAGCATCACCCAGCATCTGCTGGGACTAATGTCCCTCAAAAATCTCCCATATGTCAAGGAGAGTATAGGTTCAGAAAAACACTAATTGTGAAAAGGAGCAAAAGAAAAACAAGTTTAGCTTTATTTGTTTGTTTTCATTAAACACTCTTACTGATTTTAAACATCTGTATTTGTTAACTTGTCTAGTTCTTTCAAACTTAAGAGTACAAAGAGAGCCATATGTGCTTACTGTTGGCATTTCTGTTCCCCTTGCTAACATTTGCCTCTAGAGACTGGCTTATCTCTGACAGCTCAGTAAACACAACTCACGATGAAATCTGAACTATGTGAGGGAGTTTGCTGCCTAGAGAAGGCAGAGGAGACACATGGAAATCTCTCTCTTCAAACCTACGACACCCCCTGTGGCAATGTCGGCTCAGCTGAAGCAAAGCTGACATATGGGGGGACTGCATGTGGCCAGCTCTGGTGTTGCTGGTCATTAGCTTTCTCATTGTTTGCATTTGCTGATCAGAGTCTACACGAGCAGGTGGAAGGATAAACTCCAGTGACTTGCACATCCTGCTGTTATATTATCATAGAGGCTGGTTTAAAATGAACAAAAAAAAAAAAACAGCAAGTCTGCTTGCCTCAAGTCACAGCTGGTCAAGATGTGGTTTGGCTTCAAGGTATTAGTACTTTCACAGAGAAGAAACAGAGTGCAATCCAGAGCTCTTTAATATAACAGAGGATGGTCTCACAAGTGGAAGGTTCAAGCAAAATACATTTAAGTGATTGATTAGATGGGGTTTTAACAAAAGAATAATCATTATTACTGACCAGAACCAATTACTAGGTAAAGTGATGTCTTTATGGCTGCTTTCCTAAAGGGCAGGTCATAGTTACACAAGTTATCAGTCTCAGTACCACAGTACTTCCAAAGAGAGGACAACAGACCTATATACTCTGGGAATTCACCGTGTTGTGGATATGCTACTCACACTCTCCAGAACTGTAGAGAAATTACAATCATGCTTCTTCCACTATGGGACAAAGAAAAAGTATCCCTTAAAATTCTGCTGATTTTTGGCGATTTGAACTCAGAAAAGAAACCAAACCAAAATGAAACAAATGAACAAACAAAACCAAAAACCAACCAAACACTCAACAGAAAAACCAAACAAACCAACCACCACACCACACACCACCAAAACTCATTTAAGGCATTTACCATTGACTGCCCTCATTTTGAATAGTCAGGCCACTTTTCAAGACCATTACTCTAATTTCATGTGAATCCCTTTTCTAGAATACTTTGACTTCAACATTTTTTCTCCTGTGATCAACTTGTCACGTCTCATTTCAGTTTCTATCATATGCCTTCCTGATAGACGTGTAATCTTGGAACCTGGAATTATCCAACCTAATTTTTGACTCCTGTATTTCCCGCAGAATAGTTAACACAAATAGGTACCTCTTTAGAAATGCATCTCAACTTCTTAAGTGATTTGCACTTTCATACAGAGAGCATAGATATTCATATTAAACATCTATCCATATTCAGAATTACAGAATCATCTATCTCTTTTTTCCTCAAACCCTGTCTCCTTTGCATTCAAGACCTATATTTCATACTTTCTCTCTTCTAGACTGTGGCCATGATATAGAGGTACAAATCCATGCTCACCTCTCCCATTTCATTCTCCATGATCCAGGCAGCCATTCACTCCCCGAGACAGGGGTGCACCTATAGAAAGGAGCAGGTGTGTGCACACATGTGTCCACACACAGGCACCCACATTTTAAACACATGTAGCAACTCTGCCTGCCTCTCTCCAGAAGTGACATGGAAAATACCGATACTATATAAAAACTTGGAGAGCAGAGGCAGGGAAAGGGAGGTTTCGTTAGGTACATGTATGCATATATTTTCTCAAAGGAGAAGAGGAATGGTTAGTGTAATATATGTAGGTTTTCAAATGGGAAGCGAGAGGGGAAAAGCAAAGGAATGGCAAAGCTTGTTTGTTAAAGGCAGAGGACATAGACAAACTACGTTTGTGAACATAGGATTAGGGGCAGCTTCTGCTGTTCATGTACAAGTGTTTATACATGTTGGAGTGAGGGAGAATCAAACTAGGAATAGAGGAAAACTTCTCCCAATCCTCTCTGGACACACCNCCTTATGGGTCCACCCAGGACAACAGCTCTTCCATTCTCTGCTGTCCTTTTGGGTCACAAGTGAGCTGCACTAGCATGGATCTCTCTCCGGGACTACAGGTTCTACTTGAGACAACTTTTTCCAGCATAAAACTCTCTCTCTCCATAGGCCACAAGCCACAGGTCTCTAGCAAGATTCTGCTTCAATTCAGACCTCACACAAGGGTCACAGCCTCTGTTTTGTCTGGATAAAACCTCTCTCAACTGATAGTAATTGTGTGAAGGGGGGAGTTTGAGCAAAAAGGTTTTGATCCCTGGGTAACCCACGACAAGCTGGATGAAGCAACTAAGCGAAGGTGAGGTCAAACAAGAGCTATGGTCTTGGTTCAGTCTTGGTTCAGTGAACACTTCCCAAAGACAGGGATTCAGTGTTAGAAGAGGTGCATTACAGTCCTTCAGAAGTCTAGTAACCAATCCGTCAGAGCCCCTAAATGTCACTACTGGAGACTTTCTGAAGCCTCATTCCACATTTCCCTAATGTGTGAGATTGCCTCTTCTGCCCTTGCATGCTTCCCTACAGGAGGCACCAGCAACACGAGCTTATCAGAAATTGCACACATTCATGTATATGTAGTCAATACCTTTTCCATGTTTGTCTTTTTCTTGCAACATCCCTTTCTCACTACTTCATTCTTTAATATGTATCTTTTCTGGATTATTAACATTTCCCTCCAGGACAGCTACCTCTTGGCACATCAGTAAGAATGGGTATGTTGACCTGATTACACTCAAAGTCCCCTAAAGAGGCAAAACAGCATCTGTTGAGATTATCAGAAGTTTCTAGACAATGAAATATCTCATGAAATCAGGCTTTACTCTCCTGGGTGTGGACTGTGGCTTGTATATGTTTCTGAAATCAGGGGGAGGTGGCTGGGAATGCTACTGCAAAGAAAATATGCAGGGGGTTCTAATTCATATCACTTTTCTGAATTTGCACCTCTTTCCACATCCAGCTATTGGGTGGCTTTTATCGCTCATTATGTTTTGAACTCGACACTATGAAGATCAAATAAGCAGCCAGTCATCAATTAACTTTCCAGAGCAAATACTTCAATATTCACAACACATATGCATTGCAGGCATAAAGGGGAGTGGAGGGGGTAGCACTGGGGGGGCTGTGAGGCGTGTGTGCACATGTAGAAGGAGCCAGGGGAATGGGCTGCTCAGTTAACACATGGATTTATACATGCTTCTTGTACCTCTTTCTCCCACATCCCTTTCACTCCAAATGCAGCCAGATACACACATGCTCACCTTTGATACAAAATTGGGCCCGGATCTTGCTGTGAATGCAAATTTCTTCTGCTCAGTGTCTCTTTTAACACACTTCCATAAGTGGTCTGAGGGGGCCACCAGGTAAGGAGAATTTTGGCCCACCATGTTTTAAACCTCATCATACATTAGAGCCAGAAGCAGCAATAGCTTCTCATTGTAAATTGTGCCTGTTATTGTAATTTATCAGGATCAAACAGTTGCTGGCAGTCCTTTCCATAAGATCCGGTTGCAGTGTCTATAACAGCATTGAGTAAAATCAAACATGGCTTGCGAACAGAGATTTAGCAAAAAATAAATCACTCAAGGAGCTTTAGAGAAACAAGTCTTCACACACACCAATGTTACGGTATTTGTCTTTATTTCTCTTCCAGCTCTCCTTTCTTTTCTTTTTTCTTTTTTTTTTTTTTTAATTTGATTCACAGTGTTCAGATGACATGTGTTTTGCCTTATTCAGCCATTTGGAGTACAGGTGCATGACTGTGTTTTTGATGGAGTGTTGCTATTCTGGAGTGCTCCATCCAAAACACAATCCCACACATGTAATCCAAACTGCAGAAGATGAGTCAACCATCTTCCCTTTTCCATGATAATTAGACATTTTTTTCATTCGAAGTTGCATAGTTATTAGTTGCAGATGCCATGCTTGAATAATATTGTTGAATCTTAAAAGGCTTTCACACCGGGCTATTTTATCCTCAGAGTGGAGGAAATGAACAAAAAGCTTATCCAAACTTTAATAAAATCAAATCAAATATTATTGCCCTGCAAGAAAACCATGACACCTAAATATACTTAGTAGACATGTAAAAATCATAGCTTAATATTCTATTAAATAAATATAGCAGCTTGCCAAGGAAGGTTTGTCATAATTAAGGGATTCACGGCACAGCAGCTTCCAGTCTTACTAATCCAGGCAGGCCACACATCTAAGTGTCTTTTCTTTGAAAACATTTTAGTTTCTTATCACATTAAGAAAATTACCACTTCCCAGAAGCCTGAAACAACAAAGAACCTCAACAGATTTTAAATCCTTAAGCTAGGTATTATTTTCCACATAAATGCTTGCAAAAGGCTGTTTTCACAGGTCTCAATATACACTGTCTGAACCCTGGGACTATTGGTGTTTATTTCTGTCACCTTAAGAGCTAATAGGTGATTAGTGGGGTATATAGAGAGAAAGAGAAGACATGGGAATGCAGGTGTCATAGTCCTTTGAGGCTAAGCTTTAAGGACTATTTTAGTCCTTCGACAAGCCAATCTCTTGGTGGCATTTTTGGTACTAGGTGGGTGGTAGACAGACACCAAAGGTTCCACTGCTGGAAATCTCTAAGTAATGACAGGTGATATGCTTACCTAAAGCACTGTTTATAGAAAAAAAAAAAAATCTGCCTGTCCACATTTGAATTCCAGAGTAGTGAGGTTTTCTGTTCCACAGTGCCTATCTGCTGACTTTCATTCCCTGTACATGGAACATCAGTTCATATTATCTTTATTTCCAGGTATGGAAAAACTAAACCGAAAAGCAGGCCATGTGCTGACTCCAGAAATATTGCTTCACCTGGTGCAGAATGAGATGTCCTTGTCAAGTGCTGCCAGCACAAGGCAACAAAGGCAGCATGCTAGAAATGCACTGTAAGTGAGGGATCTGCACCTAGCTGAAACATCCCCAAGTAGGCTGCAGAGGAGGAGACCTCAAATTTCCCTGACTTCCCCATCCCCCATCTCTATACTAACAGCATCTGTACAAACAGCGTGGGACTGGGCCCTCTGTCTCCATAAGCAAAAGTATTACAAGTGAGACAGCTACATTAAATTGACAAAACATGTAAACTTGCTTCTCACAGAGAACAGACTTGCAATACTCATCCTGTCTCGCCCATCAATATTGGGCTTTTGTTATTACATGTGAACCTGGTTCTGAGGGGGTTATTCCTGCACTGGTCAAAGACAAAAAAGGGTATCCATGTGCACTTATCTACACTTTATTCAGTGGGGAAAAAAAGCACTTCCTTTATGTTCACCCAGGCAGTCCATGGATCAGCCAGTGCAGCAGAACTTGTATAGGCAATAATTCCTGACAAGGATCTGGTTTTGGCCCTTCAGGTTTAAGATCTCATGCTCAATTCCCTGTGTAGGAATGTAAGACTGAACCTCACAGAGAGATTTCAAAGAAAATAAAAAATGTGGAGAGGATTACTTTTTCATGAAATTACAAGGAAAAAAACTTGAGAAAAAAGGAAATAGGGATAAATTTAACACTCCAGCTCTCTTGCCTAAATGTACACTGTAAATACCTCTAGTATGCTGAAAATGCCATAGAAATACCACTTACAAGTGCTTGGTTCACAGGCATACTGTTTATAGCAGAGATGAATTCAGGAAAACTGTGAATTACATTATTGGTTAAAAAGTTGAATAAAATTCCTGGCAAATAAATTAGTGGTCATTTCAAATTTTCTTTCTAAAACTGCAGGCCAACATATGGCAAAGCAAGCAGTCCATCAAACAAAGAAACGACCTTTCAAGCCACTAGAAAATCTTGTCCAGTAATTGACTCCTTAATGAAATAATTATTACCCTAGCAGCATAATTGCAACAAGCCTTTTGCCAGAAGATGCAAAAAGTCATCCATCAAGCTTGAACTCTGGTTCTTACAGCTCCACTGCTCCATTTCAGTACAAGGAGCCATGCAAGTGGTTGAATGCCCTCAGCCTGGCATGGGGGGCTGAACCACTGGAGCGCTGCAAACTGGTATTGGATTAGCATTAATTACTGCACCTGTATGCACCTACCATTACACACCCCATCTGTCCCAGGGAAGACAGACCTGGAGTTACCAGGGAAATGCTGGCAGCTACAGGCAGGGAAAGCCAGTTGGAGGGACTGTTCTCATACACCTCTAATAGTAAGAACAAGCAGCATGTTTCTTAGCTGCAGCCATGACTGGGGTGGGGCACACTTAGTGGTGGGCTTCAAACAGGTAACGCTCCCAGCCTTTAACACAGACAAAGTTCAACATCATGGATGCACAGCAACTTCGAAAACATTTTGACTGATTTTCCTGAGAAAATGCACAAATCTTTCTTTCAATCTCTTCCAACCTAAAATAAGCATCCTATACTGATAATGGGAAAACATAATCCATAGCCGAGTGGGTGTTCCAGGTTTCCACCACTCCAATAACAGATCATTTTTAAAACAACCCCCCAAAAAACTGAAAACTTCTCAGTTGCACTGAACACAACAGTTTGATCCTTTTTTGGACAGTAGGATGCAGTGCAGTATTATGACTAACTTTATTTTAGGGAGAAATCTCCTAATGTGGCAATTCTTAAGTTAATTTACTTTCTCAGGAAAATGTTGAAAACTTCAAATCTGTCCCTTTAAAGCTTATACTGTTTCTGTACTGACAAATGTAATTGAGGTTGCCACACTGTGCTTTTTTGGATACTTATCTGTAGAGAAACGATGTTCCTCTAAATCAGCTTTTTAATATAAACACACATGCATGTGCTGTTTATTGTACTTTAAAAATGCAAAAAAAAAAAAAGTGCAGCGCAGAGAAAGTTCTTCAAACTGCATTCAGAGAGTGACCTAAGATGTGGGAAAGTTGTCTATTGCTTATGTTATTTTTTCACCCACTTTTGAGTGCTTTGAGGCTACATTTCCCCTGAGTTATGACAGATATTGCCACCCACCTTAGTTCTTCCTGCCTCTGCCCTAACAGAACCTCTTTGTTGTTTTATCTAATCAGATTCAGAGGCCCTGCTAGAGTTAGCTCACTCAGACTGTTCAAAGCGGTTATATTTCTTATTTCCCAGGCTTCAGAAGAACTAAAAATAACCAAGTGAAAATCTGAAATGCACAGCTAATATTCCTGCCAGTGTTAAGCAGATATGTTGTCAGGATCAATTAAATATGTTATGGATCTGAAAAATTTGAATAAATCAAAACACTTAATTTTTCTTTGCAGAATTTTTTGAGTTTAATCTTTTCTAAGCCACCAAGAAATTTTTATAAAAATATTTACCTTAATTTTTTCTAAACCAAACATATGCAGCATGTCTTCATGCAAAGAGAAAAATTTATTACAAAACTTTCTATATACAAAGGAGAATATTCATGGCAGATGAGAGTTTGCAGTTCAAATGACTCTGAGGTGGAAGCGACCCAAGTTGTTTCTCCAGTCCTGTAGAGTAGGATTTGTGAGCATGAGTATCTGCTCACAAATTGAGCAGATTGCCTGATGTCAAGAACTGAGAATATTCACTGGCAAAGAAGGACCTACAGTAGGCACAGGGCAAGACTAGTCTAGTTCAAAAATGCTACAGTTGGTCAAACCAGCTATGTTTGTATCTTTGTGCAATATTTTTCCCAGGATTTGTCAAAAGCAAAAGTGTGTTAACATGAGGGACCTTACCCCACTAGCTGGATTACATAGTAGAGCAATGTTTTTGAACAAGTTTAAGGAGAATCAGGAAATGAAAGAAAAAGTGTTAAGTGTTGGCAAATGCAGTTCTTTTAATTTGAGTGAGTGAGAAGCAGCTTTAATTATTGACTGCAAACATTTACCCTCTTGAAGGTACTTCTAAATGCTAACAGTTGGTGATAGGAGAGTTTCCTTTAGGATGGTGAAGGGTTTATTCCTGCAGACAGTAATTACAGCAACTTTGCACCCTTCCTGAAGAACTGAAAATTTGGCAGTACAGGGTGCAACATCAAGGCAATTAAACATTTACACAAATAAGACACAGGGAAGATCCACTTTCAAAAAGTATGAGAAACAGTGCATATCTGTTAACTTCCAGAAAATGAGAAATGGCCAGCAATGCAACAGCCAAGCTTCCAAACTCCAAACTCTGAAGCTCCCTTCAAGGGACACAAGCAGAAATAAGATTCGTGACCAACCTAGGTCTCTGCAATAATTTGAAACACAGTACAGAATTCAGTTCTCAGCCCCTGGAGAAACTGCATGAAGGAAAAAATCCATCGGGTGAGAAGCTAAGTTCAGTCTAGCTACTGTAACACAGTCAGACATAAATCCAGCCCTTGGGATCTGAGGAGTATGGTGATCAGTGGCAGAACAAAATAAGACCTTCAGTGAACCAAAAGTGAAAGTATTAAAAACGTTCTTTCAAACTGAAACTATAGTGGGGTAAACTATTTTATAACTAATCCTAATTTAACTATCATTTTCTCACACACAAAATACAGTTCCACATGATTTTTCAGTTTTCTGTGTTGTATTTGGGGAACGCTTTTCCTTTTTCTGATGCATATATTGGAAAGGATTTTTATTGCATTGTCATTTAAAGAACTATTATCCCAGTGGGTGTAAACAGAGAATGCAGTTTTAACTTCTTAGTTCATCACTGTTTCTTTGCTTTTCACTCAGTAGAAAACTGTTAACACTTAAAAAAACACAACCAAGAATATTGTTAAATATTTATTATCATAATCTTATATTTCACATATTTGCAAGTTCAGTACTGAAATACTATCTAATGCAAAGCTTCAGCCAAACTGAATGTGGCAGACATTTTTGTTTCTTTTTTATTTGATGTCTTTTTCCCCATTGACATTTATGGATGATACAAAATTGAATAAAAGTGTGGATGTATTCCTTTTAATTTTGCTCTTAATATTTTGAAATTATATATTAATACATTAATTTTTGCTATTTTAGCAACAAAAACATATGTGCTAAGTGTACACATGCCACACATTTAAATGAGAAACTAATAACTACAGCAGCAAAATCCAGTTTCATAGAAGTCAAAAAAGGCTTCCCACACATGCCAGCAGAGCCACAATTTTACCTTATAATTTGGGGCTCTGTCCAGCAGCATCTATTTCAGAATTCATGTCCATCCTTCTGCTTTATTAGCATTGCCACCCAAATTGCCATGTTCCTGGCTGAACTTTGTGGTTAGCTTTGCTCTCCCCTTTTTTAAGCTTCACTGTTAAGAGCTCTTGAGAAAACTGCTCCAACTGGTTGGCATTAGAAGGAAATGAAAATCTTTTAAGTGGCTATTGTGCATGTTATTTGAATGCACTGGATGACATTTCAACACCAGGCTATGCCTCCTCTCCACCACAGTCATCAAGAGTGGTTTGGATTTTTTTTCTTTCCCATATGGGCACTGAGGTTTCCAACAGCATTGATTCCTCTGCACATTTTTCTATACTTTGTACAAGGCTCTTTGAACATATTTCTGCAAATAGAAAAGCTTCAATGTGCAACAGTTTTTTAGCAGCTTGAAGGACTGAGCCCTTGATGTGATTATTTGATCATATATGAAGTAACTCTCATGATCAATGAATGATGTCACAGCTATCACTTTGAAGTTAATAGCAAAATTTGCATTGGCTTGAATCTGAGCAGGATCAAGGCATTCAGCATCAGACTGATATTCTTTTAATTAATTTCCATATTTCTCTTTAAATGCTCATGCCTCACTCCATGCTTTTTCATGTGACAAGAGTAAACGTTGGAAACTGATGTTTTCACCATCAGTAGGCTGTCACGCATAACAAATTGTTCTAGTATATTAGTTCATGTGGGCATCCTGTCCTTGATCATATCCCACATTTTCTGTAGAGAGCAGCAGCAGTTGCCCACACAGACAAAAAAAAAAATACTTTGCAAACAGAAATATGATACTCCATCTGCAGACAATAGGCCTGATTGAAAGAAGTGCTGCAGCACCTTTAGCAAAGTAATTCCTGTAGACTTGTGTGGAAAGTACAGAGCCCATATTTCTTTGCTTCTTTGAATTTAAACTATAATTTATACTAGCATAAAAAAATCTGGGATACATAAAGACCATATTGGAAGCACTGTCTTTATCTCTCAAGCTAACAGGAAATGAGACAGTAATAGGACTTTAACTACTTTCTCACTTGCGATGAGTATCCAACACCCACTAAAGAAAACTTCCTTTCAAAATCTTTTCGTTCCAAGTCTGATGAAGAGAGAACCAAAATGTGTGTGTGCATGTGTGTGTGAACAATGTTCGTTTGTATTCTTAAGCGAACTTGTTTTATTTTGCCATTTACTAAATGCTGGCATAAAAATTCCTGAAGCAACGTGACTCTCACAACAAACACAACTGGCAGACCCTCACTGGAGAGCACATGCAAGCACAGACTGCAATTGTTCTGTGGTTATTTAAGAGACAGTGGTCAGGGAAACAGGGGTCATTAATTTCTCTGGTTATTTTAAACATTTCCAGAGATGTGCTAAAATGTATTAAAAGCACAAGGGCCGACAACCAAGGCTGAAACATTAGGAAACCTTTAGGAAGGGATTTCTGTGTAAAAGCAAAAAAGGTTGCTTTGAGTTTGACCTTTGCATTAGAGAACGCGACACACTTTTAACTTTTTCCTTCTTGCTTTCCCAGAGGATCAGTTGAACGACTTCTGGAGAAGCGTGTGGGGTCGAGCCGGAAGGAAACCTGGTCTGTGTGAGTGTGGGGTGTCGTTGCTGTGGACGGGCTTCGGTCCCACCTCAGGTGGTGCGAGTGCGACTGCCAGAGTGGCTCCTGGATGCTCGGACAGGGAAGTTTACTCAGCACAATCCCGCCGTGGTTGCTCCCGGACCCGCTCCTCGACCCGCCGGCGGTACCAGCCCGCCGCCCGCCAGGGGGCGCCGCTCCGCACGCCCGCCCACTTCCGCGACTCCGTCCCGTCAGGGCTCTCCCGCAGCGGGAATGGCCAGTGGAGCCCGTCCCCTC
>VYXB01008717.1:17202-38780 GCA_013397135.1 Pachyramphus minor | reverse complement strand
GAGAGGAAAGGAGCCGGCGGCTCTGGCAGGATCACGTGGCGCGGTCCCTGATGGCGGGCGGGACGGTGGCCGGGAGGGTTTCCCAGGCAACCGCGCTGCCGGGGGGCGAGGCAGCCGTGGCTGAGTGGGCCCGGCGCGGTCCAGGTGCGCTCCGGGGGCAGCGCCCGACTCGGAATCGTGTCTATCCCGTCCCCGCTGCTCCCCGGAACGGTCCGTGGGGCCGCCGAGCCGAGCCGAGCCCGCTCGTGTCCGAGCTCCTGCGCTGCCGTGCGCCAGCCTGCGTGTGCTCCAGGGAAAGCCGCCGGAGGATCAGGTCACGGCTGCGGTGATTAAAAGGTTACATGAAATGAGTTAGGCTGTTTTAAGCTTTCCCTCATCCCTGTGGTTTAGCCATACCTCCTCAAAACTATTGCTTCCTGCGATGTGTTGTAGCATATATCGCAGCAAGTGTCGCCTTTGCTTTGTGCACAGCCGTTTGTGAGCCTCCAAGTCTAAAGGCATGGCTGAAAAGTGTATTTGTTAAGGGCAGTGTTTCTGATCTTCTTTTACGGAAATTTTCTGACGGTTGTCCTTTTGGAAAATAAAGTTTTACAGCGTTAGTTTTTATAAAAGCTGTAATTATAAGGTATGCGGAACTACAGATAATGTCAGAAGAATCACTTTGTTTTTCTGGCAAGGCTAGAATGAAGTATTCCCCACTTGCTCAATTAGTTGGCACAGTTAGTAAACTGCTAAAGCATCTTACATTTAGCGTCAAATGTTCTTTGATGTGAAAGTATAAAAGGGATTATGTGTGTCCTGAGAGGGAGCATTCTTAATCTCCTTACCATGTTTTCAGAGGTATTGTCCAAATGCTTACATAAGGATATCTTATTCAATTCAAAGTCTGGGTAGTCTGCTGCATAACTTTTTTTTTTTTTTGACTGCCAAAGCCAAAGTGTCGGGTGGTCTATGAATGCATAAGGAGTGAAAGCAGGAAGCAGTTGTCACAACTCACCTGTCAAAATCAATTTGCTAGGTAGGTAACAGTCCTGAGTGTGTACTGAGTGGGCTTCATATTGGGAGAACTTTTTATTAATGGTAAAAGCATTTCTGCAAATGTTTAGCCCTTTTATGTTTATGTAGGACTTCTCAGCCTGGAAGATGCTAGGGTAGTTTAATGCTGCTATACATATGCAGTTTTGAAGGCAGCCATATGTGTTGAGCAGTATGATACACAAAAGCTTTGTAGCCTTTTGAGCGTGGGGTTTATTTTATACCTGAAAATTAGCGCGGACTTTTGGGAATGGGAGGGGGGCAAGAGCCATTGGTTTTCTGCGTCACGGCAGATCAAAACAAATGTCATTCTCTAATCTTAAAAAATTTTCATCTATTTATTGATAACCAAGTCCTAAGCACAGCAGAGATGATGAAACAAAACCTACAATGCCAGATGTTTCCAGTCTTGGAGAAAAAAACATAGAAAGAAATTAAAAGCCTTTAATATGGATGGGAAATATTACTGCAGAATATTACAAATATTCTTGTTTGATTATTGATAAATGCTTAGTTGTGGATAGCCAAGAGTGCTGTTTTTGAAGAAAAATGTAAAGATGCTGAATTTTATTTATCCCTCAAAGTTTAAATACTGAAGCTGCTGTTTTGGAAATTAGTACTTTGCTTATAAGAAATTTTGGTAATTTCGATATCTCTGCATTGATTGTCTCATTCAGTAAACAGTTTAGATTAAGGATGGGAGGAATGATGTTTGTAATCTCTCAAGTTTTTGGGTTTGATTTTTTTTTTATGTGGTTTTGTTTGTTTGTTTGTTTTTGTGTTTTTTGGTTTTTTTTTTGTTTTGTTTTTTTACTTATAGCTCTCTATTCAAGCAGATCACCAGGTTACATCTAATTTAAGAATGTATTCAAATAACTTTATTTTTATTTTAAATTTTAGTTTTTAAACTCAGTTATCTGGAAGGTAACATCCAGTTGCAGATTATGGCTCATCGATTTTCAAAAGAAGATTTAGATGAGCAGTTTGAAGAGTTTCTGAAAGAGGTATGTTTGAGGGCAAGGTCACATCCCTTTTCTCTGTTAAAATACTGAGAAAACTTTGAGTCTAGAAGAATATGAAATTGGAGAATCAGCTGTGCTTTTATCACATAATTTACGTAGCGTTCTTACGTGTGGATCTTTGCAAGGTCTTAATTGCTAAACTTAATTCATACTATTTTGCTGTATTGAAATCAAGAGAACAGTCGTGTGATTAAATAAATATTTTTTAATTGCTGGGTTGTATCTTCAGAAAGATACTTTGCTTCTTGATTTTTGCTTCAATATTATTGCATGTGTTACTTAGTATCAGAAGCTTCAAATTGATATATAACTGAAAATGAGGTTAAAAACTCTTCCTATGTTTTAAAAATTTCCCTATTTTTCTATGCAATATTTACTTTCAGTGAAGTCTAGTTAAAAATTCTTGTATAAAATGAAGCATGTTGTAGTGATTAGAAATTTGAATTAGATTCCTTTCACTCTTCATGGCACTTGGTGATTTTGAGTACAAGCAAAATCATGCAAGTCTGTGGGTTATGCCTTAAGCTAAGATATGGTCAAAATGCCCTGACTAGGTATGTTCTTCACTGCAGCTAGACCTGTAACTTCAGAACTGGCCCTCTGGTCTATCAGACAAACAGTGTTGTAACCCTAAAACAGATAACAAGCACATACATAAGGCCTTTGCTAGATCTTATACCTTATATAAGCATAGCTAGTGATGGCAGAGAATATTCTTGGAGTCTGTTATAAATAATGTATGCTTGAAGTTTTTTTGATGTAGAGGCTGTGCTACAATTTAATGACTACTGAAAGTTATTTAATTTGATGATGTAGCTCAGTTAACATTCTTGAATTCACTGAAAATTATTAATATTAGTAGAATTAGAAAATTAGCCTCTGCAGTTCCTTCAAAAGTTCTTCCTTTACTGTTGTTATGAAAGGAATTGCTCTGGGGAAGAGAAAAGAGGTTTATTCTTTTATTTGTTTTGAGCATCTGTCAAAACTCTGTATATGATTGCTTCTTGTATTTGTTCCTCATTTGACATGCTCTTCTTGCTCCTCAGCTATTGCCCACATTGAGAATGTGTAAGTTAGAAAAAAAAAATCGAAATAGTTGTATCAACTTAGACTAAGTGGTATTTGGCATGTTCCAGATAATGTAACTTTTAACAACTCATATCTTCATTTCAAACTAAAACTATTTTAAACCTACAAATCAAGTCATTAAAAACGTGTTTTGCCAGCTGGATACAGACCCAGATAACGATGACAGTGTCTACTCTGTTACTTTTACACACACATCCTCTGTTACGTTCCTGTCTTTGCTTTTATTTTTTTTTGTTAAATGAAAACTGTGTGGCCTTTTAATGTGAGAAAGATGAGAAGCTGATGTGCTCCATTGTTTGAAATCTCTCTGTAGGTGATGTTTGTGTTTAGGGTAAAATGGTGGGGAGGATAGTAAAAACTGTGTTTCAGTAGTTTGGGGAAGACAATATTATTTAAGCAAATCTTTCAAAAGTTGATTTATTTATTTATTTACTTTTTTTTTCCAAAGGAAGGGAAAAAATCTGAAAGTTTTTCTATCAAGATAACTGTCTGCAGTTGACAAGGTGGCTGGACACAGAAAATTTCCAAAACTTGAGACCAACCTGTGGGGGTTTCAGATTCTTCAGTTACAATACACTAACGCATATGAGCATCACTGAAGTTCTGTTTGCAGAGCAGAGGATGCTGTTAGTTGTAAAAGAAACAGCAAGTGATAACAGAGCTTGCCTCAAGCACCTGTCAGTGCTTCTAGCGCAGGAGGCAGTCTGACCTTCTGGGACACTGGCATTAGTACTTGTGTTGTGACTAGTGTAAGGAAGTTGTTATTTATAGGATATATGTATTAAGAATGTAAAGCTGTTTTGTTCTATGTTACTGAGCCGACTTAAAGAAATTGCAATACATCCGGTTGTCTAGAAGTTTCATAATTTATTAAAATTGTGTTTTATTAAAGTGCAAGGCTCAGAGCACTTTTTTTTTCTAGTCTGTATGACAGGTATTTGGTTTTCTCAAGTGAAACTGTAAGCTCTAAAGATGTTCTTGGTCAGAGATATTAATAAGAATATTATAATTTTTCTTAAATTATTGTTTTATGTAATTGTCATTTGATTTATGGATGTTCTTATTAGGCACATATAAATTGAAGCATTAATCATAGAGTAAAGGTAGGCTTTTATGGTAGTGCTTTTACGTAATAGGAATCAGGCTGTGGACTGCAGAGGCTTGTTTTAATAAAATATACCCTTGTGTTTTACATATTAAGTACCCAGAATCCTGTTGTCTCTAGCATTCTGTTTATACTATCACATTTTCTTATTTGTGACTATTACAAAAGCGAAGCTTTTGAAATTTTGCCATATGATGCATTTGATTTGTGAATTGGTTGTTTCTTACTGTTCATGGCTTTTGCTAACTAGTCACTGTGTTCTTTAAGTCACTATGTTCTTTAGGACAATTGATTGCAGCAGTTATAGCTAAAAATTTAGATAAAAATATTCCACTCCCCTTAACCCCAGTTTACTGCTCTCGCTTAATGAGTATATTTCCTTGTTTACTGTCTGGACATATAATTGTGATGCTGAGCCTGCTGTAGGCCACAAAGAGCTTTAATAAAAGAGAAGAGCAGAGGTCAATTGTGTTTTCCTTCCTGTTACTCTTCAGTAACTTAAATTCGTAGGATGTTCATACTTATAAACCTTCTCTCCACTGAGCTAAGCCATCAGTCAAAATCAGTGTGGATGACTAACACATAGAAAGTGTAACACACAGTTGGGTAGGAATGGCTCTGGCATTTCTATTATATTCCATGAATACAAAGTATAAAATTAATTTCTGAAATATGATTTGCTGGGAGCTAGAATGTTTATTTTTTGAATATTAATAATGTTGTTCATGTACAAAACAAAGCCAAGGCAAAACTGTTTCTGCTTTAATTTATTATCTTCAGGGATGTAGTCAGGATTTTGGTTTTTATGTGTTGTAACTAATTGAAAAAGAGTTGATTATGCTATTCGTTTGAACACGTACTCTCTGTTAGCTTTTAACATATCCAGACTCTGGATTATTATAATACTCAGTATTTATGCCACATGAATATAGTTATTCTTTCTTAACCAGCTTTGTCATGCGTATACAAAAAAGGCAGACAGTGGGGAGTAAAGAAAGGCATCTGGACTCAGAAGTCCAGAATCGAGTGGCTGAAAAACAACGGGAAAATGTAGAAGCTCTCTTTAACCTTGTGTGCAATTGATTCAGTCTCTTTCAGATGATTCACTTGGAAATTCAAAGAAAAAATCCAGCATTCTTGAGACATTGGGACAGCCCAGAAAAAAAGAAAGGAAGAAAAAGGATTCCTTGCCGTGGTGGATATCTGACGAAGATTTGGACAATCGTGGTAATATATAGTTTTGCAATATTTTGGCCACAGGGGGTCAGGCTAGTTCTTTCTCATATTGCGTGTTAGGCCTGGTTTCAGATTTAAGCTGATGCCAGTCAGGTGTTTTAGAACATTACAATGCAAATTTGTAAAGTATAAAACTAAAATAGAATTGTATTTTTTAAAAGGGTTCATATTCAAGCTGTGAACTGCTGGTTTTTTCCGTAGCTTTTGAATTACCAAAACTTGTAAAGAGTAAGCACATTATAAATAGTAAAATAATTAGAAAACGTAACTTATGAATTCTGATAAAATATTGGTAGATATGTTTTGTAGCCACCCTGTTCTTTATACTGGCTTTTTTTATATATTTCTGTTTCCAAAATTATAGAGGAAAAAGAGCAATTTACAACATTTGTAATAGGTTGGAAAACCGCAGAAAACCTTTTCAACATCAGGTTGATGTATATCTGTCAGTATCCTCAACATCTGCCTTGCCAAGAACCATGACTTAAGGTGAAATGGGCTGTGATGGCATGATTGTTCAGTACTGACATGGTCATATAGTTCTGGAAGAAAATATATTGTTGTTTGCAAGGTTTCCACCTCTATTTTTACATTTCTCCATTGTTTTCTTCTTGGATAGTAAAGTGCATGAGTAGTGAATTTCCACAGGGTGATTGCCTCTTGTTCTTGTAACTCAGGGCTTCTTAATTTTCATTATTTGTATTTCTTAAAAGTGGGGCTTAACAGAAAGTTACAAAAATCGGTTTTTCATATGACAGAGTTAAAATATTGCTGGTAGTCTCTGATTTGAAGCATAGCTCTGTCCTGTCAGTGTTGACCTAGTTAGGAGTCAAATCCTAGTCATCAGTTGTGCCATTTGGGCATAACCCTACTAGGTGATGCCTGGACTTCTTATCTGCCTCTGGCCTTTTAAGATGTTGCTGTAAAACTCAGGTAGGTATGAGAAAGTTCTTATCAGGTAGTTATGAGATACAATGATTTCCTTACAGCTTTTCAAAAAACAGAAGGACAGAATGTTCTTGCTGGGCAGTGTGAGAATTAAGAGGTTAGCATGACCTCATCTGGTGATGTTAGGATTTCAGCATGTTTCCATGTTTTTTCTGAGGTGCTTGAGGCAACCCAGCTTTGGTGCTTCTCATGGTACAAATCGCACTGGAATGGGTTCTTAAAAGGCAGGGTGGTTAAAAGTTTTAGAGAACAGTGCTTATGTGGCTTAAGTAAAATTAAAAGCAGAATCAGAAGGAACAATGTGATTATATCAAGTTGTTCCACGCAAATAAATTTCACTACTTTTGTTTTTTAAATTAAGAATATCGTATTAGCTATGTAGTTTACCTAGAGGTAAAGCCATTAGAACTGAAACAAGCTTGATCTGCAGTTCATTGATGTATGAAATATCTGGTAAGCTTTTTAAGGTCTTTCTTAAGAAAATCTTCTCCTTTAACAGAAAAACATTCAAATGGTGAGCCTACCAAGTTTCGCAAGCATGGAATCAATTTACCTGAAGAAGAAGCTAGCCTGTTCATATTCATAGTCTTGGTGAGGGGCTGGATTTTTTTGCAGGATGTTAAAAGTAATCTGTGTAATGCTTTTTGAATCAAAGGTCCAACATCTCTTGGCAGTTGGACATAATAAAACTGAGAATATAGGAAAGTACACCAAATATGCTAGATCTGTGCACTGAGTTCTTATCCAAGCACCACTTTTGCCAGCCAAATTATTAGTTTTCTTTCATTTACCTCTATGTCACCACTCTGCATAGAATTCCACGCTTGTGGGGCATATGCAGTAAGCCATGTCCCAGCTGGTACTTTAATACTGCCAAGCAGAGAGGCCTTGAAGTCCTACTGGAGGGCTTTCCATTTTCTATCTTGGCAAGAAGAGGATAGTCTCTGGCATGACGGAGATCCTGTTTGTATCATCCCAAGAGGAAAGGGCTGCATTTGTCATACTGGATACTTGCAAATGGTAGTAGTTGCGTAATGTGTACTATGATGAATGCCTTTCTGCTAACTAGGGACTTAGTTGGAGGGCAATTAGCTTAGAGTCAAAAGAGAGACATTTGCAGAGACCAACTTGGCCACCTTAGGGAGAAACTGATTTTTCCTCAGCAGTTTTATGTGGCTATAACTGAATATTATAAATCCCATACATAGAGGAGGATTTATACATGTGTGTGCACACCGCAAACCGTAGTATGATTTCAGTTCATGTAAATATGGTGTTTTAAATCGACAGGTCAGGTGACTATAAGAAATTCAGTGTGGATAGGCTTATAGAGCTATTGATATTTTGCTGTGTGTTTCTCTCCGTTTGTCTTTTATGCTTCCAAATACTTTGTCAAATGCAGTCTTGCCAAATCTAATATTCTTCAGCAGGTGTATGTTGTGTAGTGTGTTGCTCAGATGTATAGTGGATGAAGGCACAGCAGCATTGCAATGTAAGTTACTGCATGGGATGACTGAGAAGATGACAGTTTAGATTTTTAGTTCTTCATAAGGTTATTAATTGCCCCTAAATAGCAAAACAGTTGTCCTATGGGAAAAAATAAAAATAGTGATGTGATGGTAACAAATATGAAAATAAGCTGAATTTAATTTCTGAAAAGCGTAATGTTGGCACACTGAAATTTTGTGGAGATCCTTGTGTGTTCTCCTAGGCTTGAACCTCCATGTTGGTTGCAGATAGGGCATTATCAAAACTTAGTATAGAATTAGTATTTTTAAACAGTTTTATCATCCTGAATCAAACTTCTGTAGATGTATAAATTCTCCCTCCACCCACAGCAGAGCACTGCATTACAAATGCGTGGTCCATATCTATTAGTTGGTGGTTTTGGGTGTCATAGATATTGTCAGAGATATTGTTATCTGAACAAAGTCTGGTTTGTGCAGTACACCAAGCCGATAGGTTGTTTCCAGTTTGAGGTTTTAATTTTGAGTTGCTTCGATATCCGTATCGTGCTTTCTTGAAAGGCAAAGAGAATAAGACTAAATATGTGCTGTACATTTATTTTTTGTCCTTTTTACCCCTAACAGTCTAATTTCAGCATGTTTCCATGTTTTTTCTGAGATGCTTGAGGCAACCCAACTTCTATGCTTCTCATGGTACAAAACACATTGGAATGGGTTCTTAAAAGGCAGGGTGATTACAAGTTTTAGAGACTAATAGTATGTTTTCATTTGGTTTTGTAGATTAATGGTAACAGTGTAGACTACTTCTATTCATTTGGCTGAGAAGTATAAAGTTCTTTTAAAATAATTCCATTTTAAGATAACTCCACTAGTTATTCTAGGCACATCTGAGCTCTGTTCTTCAGCTTTCAACTGAAATGTCCAAATTATGATTCAAGACACTGTCTTCAATATTAAAGCATTAAAGGGCACATAAAAGACCTACCTCTAACTAATGTCCTTTCTACTTGCTTTTGTCGTTTAAATGATAAAAAAGAAATTGGATAATAAGAAATCCTGTCCTGTTTTGCTTGCCTGTCTGTTCATGCTGTTTGTCTTTTCAAGATTTTCAAACAAAATTTGTTAAAGTGAGAAAAGAGAAGAAACTGGCAGAAAACCATGCTGAAATAGTGGAAAATAGTGGACAAAAGAGTCCCCATTCAGATTCCCAGTCTGGTATTTGATTAAATATGTTTTGATAGTATTAACCTTGTATTACTACTGTGTTTCCTATAGAAAATCCTTAGCAAATTGTCCATTTGACCATTGTGTTCTCACTGAAAGCAAGCTGCCACTTACTTCATTTGTCATTTCCAGAAGAAACTAATAACTGTGTGAACTTTTGCTCAATTGTTGTAACATCATATATCACTACCTATACTGATGTGGTAGGACAGACAGTATTGAATGTCAGCCTGGGGAAGAGGGAGGGTAACTTTGAAAGTCTGAACAAAAATCTCTCACAATAGGAAATACTTGCTTACTAAACAGAAGGTCTCTTCTTTCTGCATTTCATACTCAAGACATATTAATATTAATTGTTTTACTTGTTTAGTTTCAAAGACTACAGTCAGATAAGCATTTTACTCATTTTCTACTGATGTGGCTCTTTTCACTCTGCTGACCAGTGTGCTTCTCTGTGCATGCTGCTCCTGCAATGGAAACAGTAATTGTTGTAATAATGACAAACTTGAATTGTTTAATCTGCAGGATTATTTTAGTCAGTGTAACTTCAGATTCTGCCTTTTATATGAAGTCACTTCTTGTGCTATCCAAAGAGAAACTCCAAAGAATAATTAAAAATTATAAGCATTGATCCATTAAATACTAAAAATACTAAAAGACACTGTAAATTAATTTGTATTAGTTTAAACATGGCGTTGGTGTTAAATTGAAGCAGATCAATAATATTTTGGAGAGCCGTGACAATGAACTATTTGGCACTTGGTCTCTAGATCATGTTGGTGAGCTAGTATGTAGCCTATAAAATATTTCCCTATGTTAGCTTCCTAGGATGTAGGTGCTGCCCTGTTTTCATAAGCCTCACTTTCATAGAATAGCTATAAAGCATCTCGGTCTGGGAGATAAACACTAAAAATTAATTTATTTCTCAAATTAGGATTAATATTTGAAATATGAGCAATGGTAAGACTGGTAGATATTTCAAATTATGTTTAAATTTCAAATTACTTTTAAAAGGTATCAGGTGTTTGCATTATGTACAATAGAAGGTGTGCTGTCAACACTTCGTTTCCCATTAAATGTGGGATACAGATCTGGAGAAGTGGTGCCTCACTAGTGGACTTGCACATCAGTTGAGGCAATGAAGGACCCATGCATAGTATCAGAACGGATTTTGTACAATTTCTCTCCTGGCACTGCACCTGCTATATGCTCACCAGCTTCCTTTAGTCATCTTTGATGTTTGAGTCGTGTTACTTTCTGATCACATATCCCCATACTCCTGTTTCTAGGTAGCAGAGGTAGTAGCCTGATCTCCTAGCCTACTCTATTTCTTGTGCCAAGGTAAATTCAAAAGACCTGTAACTAAGAGTTTTCCCTAAATTAGTCAATTTAGAAGCCTCTTCCACCCTGACAGTTTAAACAAGGAAAAAGACTTCATATAGATCATCTGACTTGCCAAGGGTATAGAAAGGGTGTAGTGAGACTATCATCTAAGCTTCATGAGAGTACAGTTTTCAGCATAGGTGCTGTTACCTAAAACTTAATTCTGCTAATATGAATGGAAGGGGCTTGATTGTATTTGCTGCTCAGCAAGTCCCCACAAGGATTTGAGTAAACAACATGCAGTTCTATACCTGACAATGATGAAGACAGTACTAATTTCCACTTATGTACCTATGTTTTTCCACTTTTCTTTGAGCCGATCTAGATGCTTGCTTCTAAAACCTGTTGAAGTAGTTTTATTGTTGAAGTAGTTTTACAGATTTCCTTTTCCTTCAGGTAAAATATTGAGCTCCTAGAACAGTATATTTGAATGCAAAGTATACATGGAGCAAGAAGGAATTTCTCTCTTTTAAAAATAAAAGAGAGAGAAAAGGATTTATATTCTCAGCAGTTATAAGTATTTTTTTAGTTATAGATAGAAAAATTAGACACAATTCAATCTACAAGAAACTAAACTGTATTACTTTTTCAGAAGTGTCAATTTGAAGTCTCACATCTTATTTTTCTCTTTATTCCCTGTCCGTTATGCATAAAAATGTTTAAATGTTTATGTACACTTAGAAGTAGTTCCCTCTAAACCTTCTTCCAGTGCATCTCGCAGCAAGGCTTTGTCTAAATTCAAAATGTTGGAAAAATTTCATAAGGACAAGAAAGATTCATACTTAAAAAAAGAAGAAGGAACCCTTGCTTCTGACACTCCAGACAATTCTGAGGGTAACAAATCTACTGTGTTTTATATGATATTAAAAAAATAGAATGGCTCAGTTCTGACAGTCTTGGTCAAATTGGGAAAAAAGTTACTTTTTAAGATGTTTGTCATTGTCATTTGAGTCCTTTTTATTTGTTTTTAAACATTTCAAAACTGGTGGTTAGAAATATTTTTGTAAGTGAAACTTGGGTTCTTATTTTAATTAATTCCAAGTGGCAGGAGTTTAAAACAAGAATACTGTATATCACTAGCCTTACAAAATGTTGCATATGAAGTTAGGAATCTTTGGAGTTCAAGAAAACTGTTGCTTTTAAAAGTCTTTAGAAAAAATAACAAATACCCTCCCCCTCCAAAAAAAAAAAAAAAATCGCTCTTGCTAGCCCACCAGAAACCAGGACTGTTCAAACAGCCAAAACCACAGTGAAATTATTTCAAAATCCATGCAAGTTGATATTTTCTCCAAGTTTGATAGGTTTCTCGAAGTTCAGATTGTGTAGGGTGAACAAAAACAGACATTCTTACCTTTATTAGCAACGGTAGAGTCCCCTTTAATCTGGGGGGTGTGTCTGGGTATTGAGAGCGAAGTTTAATGGCTGCAAAAACAGTATTTGATTTTCAGATTATTATGGGAGGTGCTGTTTTAAAAAAACCTGTGATTTGACTCAAACTGTGCCTGAAAAAATACTTAAAAATTATTAGATAGCTTACATAAATCCAAGGAAGCCTTCAAGATCAATGTACATCTGTTCAGAAATGTCATTGAATTTGAGATTATTTAAATAAAACAACATAAGAAAATATGTGGGGTTTTTAATATTTTGTTCTATTAAACATTCTAATTGGCTTTTTATTTACTTATATTCACTGCTCCTTTCTTGCAAATCTCTGCATAGGAGAGTCACAGTTTATCATTTGATTCTGCTAACATATTTAAAAATAAGCTGTTTGGGGTCTGGTGAGATTATGGCTAATCTAAAGCTCTGCAAAAAACTTGTGACCCAGCTGCAAACAGACTCCTATTTGCTGCCTTGACAACTAGAATAGAGTTCCATCTGGGTAAATTGTTTTTAATTACTGCGTTTGGCTACCTGAGAAATGGGCTATTTGTAGTTTTTTGCTTCTGTTCAGCACTTTGAGCTTTCCCTTTTATACTTTTCAATGTAGTAGCAATATGTATTTATTTAGGCATTAAGCAATATGTGTTTGTTTAGGTGTTAACTTGTATGCGTGTGGAGCTTCAGATAATGTCTCTGACATTTATTTGTTGCGTGCAAGTCAAATCAGTCAGAGCTATGTAGTGAGGACCAAGCTGAAGGAATGTGGATTTCTACGATGTAGAGTCTTAGACTCCCAATAAAATACGCAAGGGGACTTTGTCATTGTAATAAAGAAAATAAACCTATTCTACTTCTTAACAGAATAAACATGCTGAGGGCTGCCCAGTAGAGATGGAAAAAGTGTTGAGACTCTTTACTTTCCTCACATTTTCAGTACCAAAGGGAAAGGGCTCTCTATTGTCATAATACAGGCAAGTATGGCATTTTTTAAAAGGGACTTTTATGGACCTTTATAGAGGACAGAGGAAGAGCCCAGAGCCAATCCACTTGGTCAGCACATGGAAGATTGGTTTAGTGTTGTTGATGCATGTATCTCCTCCAGTTATTGCAGCACGAAATGAGCTGTTATCAAGGTCTTTACCACTCCTGGTATGTTAAGTACAAGGACACAGCTACAGTCTAAACGTCATGTGGCCAGGCAGAACAAAAAATTCTGAGTCTCTTTTACCAGCTGAAGATTCATGTTGGAAAAGACGGACTTAGTTTCTGTTCCCTTCTGTGAGAACTGTTAAATAATTTCATATGTCATTTGATAAAATGCATAAGCAGCTTTTCTCCTACCCCATCTCCAACAAGAACTTATGCAGAATCTAAGTATAAATATGTGTTTTACGAGTAGGCAGAAGGGAGTTTTTGAACTAGTAATGTCCTGCAATATCTGGCTTTTAGTCTTCCTTAAGAAAGTAGGTAAGGCAGTGTTGTGGCTGAGAGCCAGCATAGAGTTAGTAAGGTGAGGTTGAGCGCTCACAAGAATAAAATTACAATAAGAAGAGCCACTGCAAGTTGTAGTTGTATAAACGTACAGAATGGAAGAACTGGATGTTCATCAGTGACCTTTAAGTAAATGTGAGTACTATGTTCTTTGTTAAAGCATTTAAGCAGCAAATGAAATGTAGCTGCTAAGGCAGTGGCTACAATTTTAAAAAACCTGTGGTGATCTGAGGTAGTAGATCAAATAAAATGAACAGGCTTTTAACAAAGAAGTGTAATTTTTGTATAGTGTGATTGTCTTCAATGAGTAATGTGACAGTAAATCAGTTTTTACAGTTTCTACATTTGCTTCATGCTCAGCTTTAGGTTTGTGTGCAGATGTGAAGGATAGGAAGACAATGTAATAATAGCCTAATTAATTAAACAAGTTTTACATATAGAATTATAGGAGTGGAAATGAGGTGAATATGATTTGTGAGCCTGCAACATGAGATTAAAACTGGTCCTGGAAGGTGACCAAAAGACTACAGTGTCATACAAATAACTTTTGGATAGTAGTCAAGAATATTGCAACTTTTTTCCTAGGAATTCTTGGAGGCAGTGGAAGCTTTGTCAAGAGACAGAACACTTCACAGCCTATTGGAGAAAGCTATGAGAATATGCATGTGGAAAAGATGCAGCTTCAGAAAAGTAATGGGGTTGCTGTCTCCTTGAGTAGAGACAGCCTGGAAACAAATGGTGAGAACTAAGTGCCCAACCATTTCATGAAGTTAGGTAGATCTAATTAAATTACTGTTAAAAGCAGTTTACCTTAATTCATTGCAAGATGGGATTCTTCACTTCTGTCAGCTGCATCTTGTGAAGTCTCGTAGTACAGTTTGTGATTATTTGATACTGTTAATATTTTATGAGTCTGTAATTGTTGGTAATTATTATGACTATTCTGTGTACACATAGAGCATAGACAAAGTTTGTTCTTTGATTTGAAATTTAGATTCAGTTATAACTTCTGGGCCTAATCAAAGTATCACGGGAGTTGGATTGGATACCTTGGAAGAACAAGAAGAAAAAGACATCTTCTTTGCCAAACTTGAACAGGAAGCTTCCTCTACTATTGATTATTCAAGATTAAATAAAGAGCTGGATTCTAATGATTCTGTCATGCTAACACCATTTGTACGGTAATGTCAAGGGAAGAAAAGTTGTGGACTCTGTTAGTGGGCATGTGTGACTTGGGTATGGCCACTGAACTTTTGTGGGAACAACATCCTGTATGATTTCCATCAGTTTTTTTATTGTTTATTGTGGTTGGACTTCTTTTTTTTTTAAGACAAGGGCAGAAATGAGCTTAATAAATAGAAGAAAGGAGTATGGTGGGAGCACAACTTGGTGATGAGTGAACATAGCTGCACAGTTTGTGCCTAATTCTATAGTAACAGGTCAATTTAACATTCTTAGTTGTAAGGTGTAACTAAATGAAGAGGAAACAACTGATAGCAACAAGGAAATAGATCAGGAAAGATTCTGTGTACCTTCAGACATGGTATAACAAATGAATCTAGAGGGAGGATATAAATTCATAGACTGGGTCACTCCATTTATAATCAGCTATGTGAAAATACGTCCAAACATCTCTGAGAGAAATGGATAAAGGGGAAGTTCAGACTGCTGTTGCTGAAAATGTTGAGTTCAAAGGCAACTGCTGATGTGAAAACAGCTGAGGGGCAGAATTCTGGAGAGTTTTAGGTAAGGAAAGAACTTTAATTTTATGGGAAAAGGGGAAGGAAAGGAGAGGTGGGGAGTTTTTTTATTTATTTTGTTAACACAGAATAAGGAGGTCAGAACAGGAGGCAAACCAGATGGTAAAATATTTTTTGAGAAGCTGATGTAGATTGTTGAAGAGAATGCAGAAAGAGTGATTTTAAGAGATAGATTCAGAATTTTAACTGTAGGTAGTTGTAAAATCTCAAATACTTTATTTTAATAATTGCTGACATTTTTCCACCTTTCTTACCGATGATTTGAGATGTTGGACAAATTTGGGGTTTTTATTAATAATTGTAAGAAGTATCAGAGTGTAGAGTTCCAAGAAAAAAAGTATATTAATTTGCTGTTCAAAATGAGAGTAGAATTTTCATTTTGTTTCTCAGAAATGAAAAAACTGGAAAAGGAGAAGAAGAACCTGCATATGAAGAGAAATCTGGTAATATAATCATTTTTCTTTTCAGTAGTTTTTACATCATCCTCTTAGGCTGCTCTTACATCATGACTGTGCAGCTGTTCTTCAGACACAGGGGCCTGGGTGTTTACTTCTACTTTTGTCCTTCTTTTTTTTTTTTAAGGGGATTTTTAATCTGTTGTAACCCAAAACACAAACAAAAAAGAAAAGCAAAAAAAAATTAGTAAAAAATTTCTGTTGATCGTAAATGAAAAAAAATACTCTGATGTTGAAATATGTTTTAATGTTTGATTTACTCCAGTAAACATAACAGTCTTAACAGTCATATGTGTTTTTGTGCCATTTTCTCATGCCTGAGTTTAATCTCTGTCATCTGTAATATTACACTTACCTTATTTTTTTCCTCCTTCCATCTTGCTTATTTGTCTTTCCCTTGTCATCTCCCTGTATTTCATGCATCATTGATAGCATATTATAGAATGTATTTCTGTAATTTAACAGAGTGTATTTTCAAATTCATACATTTCACTGAACTTTTGAGATGTCCTGTTGTCATGCTTGAATTTCACAAACATAAAGAGGCTGTATTTATAAACCATAATCACAGGAAATCTTCTCTTCTTGAAAACTCGATTACTCTGTGGACTGCAAGAAATCATGATAGCTGTAGCCTTTTTCCTAACAAAACCTTTGAAATTACTTGATTGTTAAGGTTACTTTCATGAAATTGACACTTCTGATTTTTAGGAAAACAGTTGCCATGGAATACCTGGAATTACCAGTCTGTGTGCTTGTGCATGGTTTGGTTTAGTCTTTGTCAAACTGGTATTTCATGAAATAGCAATCAAAATGGTGGATAATAGGTGTGCAGGAATAGTATAAGCACCGTGTTTGCCTTAAGTCAGTATGAGAAAGCTATTTTCAGCTGATCAGACATATTGTGGTCCAAACCCAAAGAGAATGCTGAAATGGTGATTCTTCATAGAGCAGTTCTTACATACAAATCAAACTGTGTGTCAGTTGTATGGGTGACAAAACACAGAAAGAACACATTATGAACCAATGTTTTGCAATTTAGTGTAACACTTATATTTAAGTGTTACAGATAATGCAGACACTGAAGCCTGTAATGACAGGAGCTGAGTGGAAGAGAGACAGCAGAAGGGAACTGAAACTTGTAGAAGGATCTAGGTAACTGAAGGAAAAGCCTTTGGCTTGCTTCTAAAGTTCAGTCACTAACACGCTTGTGTTTTTAAATAATGCCTCTTGAGGGTGGCTGTTGGCCCACCACAGCAGGTCAGAAGAAGCCAAATTACAGATTCTGAGCATAAAAACTGTTGGAGTTGGCAAAGTGGATGTAAAGAATACTTCATCTACTGGGTAGGAATTGCATCATTTCACCCTTAAGTGAGAGAAAGTGATTGAGTAAAAGGGGTCAATTCAAGTACACCTTGAAGAGACGGAGGTGAAGCGTATCTGATTGTAAAACAAACTTCATTTGAATTAGAGATATTATGTGTGACTTTCACTGTAGTTGTAGTATCACATCCAGTTCTGGAACCTTTCTGTTGCCTTTGTAAGAGGAGCAATATTAGCAGTAGCTGTTTTTTAGATGGGTTATTAAGGAAAAGGAATCAGCTTTCTCATGCTGCTTTATCTTCATTGAATATTCATTCATTGATGTTTATTTTACTCTTCAGGTAGCTACAGTGAAGATTTTGAGGAGACAGATGATAATCCTGCCCTTAAAGCTGAGGGAAATGAGGTGAATCCAAACATCATGTCAGAAGTTGATTTAAGTCCTCAAGAACAGGTATAACTTACCAAAATGTTTCTGTTACTTGCATGAATTTTAAAAGCTCTGTAATGTATAACTGTAAATAGAGTAAACCTTTATATAATATGTACAGTCTGGAAGAGTATCATTCTATTAAGAATATACTTTTTCCTGTGAGATATCACTGAAATAGTTAAGTTCTTCATGGGGTGTCCTGCTTAATCCTCCTTTGAATTAAGGAAATGTGGATGGGATTGCGTAAATTATGAGCTCAGGTTGGAGGCTCAGCCTCAAAATGGGTAGTGAATTATCTCTCTGAGCTGATAAGGTGGTGTTTATAACCAGCAAGTGTTAGACTGTGGAAGTAGTTATGTACAAAGAAGCACTTTGGACAGAGGACCCAAAAATCTACCCTTGTATGAGATTGCTGTCCACTGGCTTAGTCAGGTCTTTTGATGTATGGCACATGTGGCTGAAGCACAGATACATCCCGCGAGCACACATTCAGGTTTGGGGTTTTTACAGAAAAACTATAGAATATCATGTATTGATCTTCAGTAGTTAAACTTTTTTTTTTTTTTTTTTTTTTAGTTATTTTTAAGTAAATTTGTTAGCGTGCTGTTTCTAATAAATGTTTGAAAAGAAAAAGTAGAATGGAAGTGTAACATACTTACTACTACTTTCTTTTCTCAAACTACAATAGAAGAAAACCAGGAAGGTGCAAAAATGTTCAATTTATGCAAAGTAACATTTAATTCCTGTTCACTTGTGAGAGGGTTTAAAGAGTACAGGAACCTTTCGGCATCCCAAGAACAGTTTTAGAAAAGTTCATATTCCTGGAGCATGAAGAACTGCTTAGTTCTAAGATCTAAAAACTGTTTTTAGATACTGGATCGACTTCTAAAGTTTGTCCAATTTTTTTTCCCCTGATATTCAAAACCAATTTTTTTTCTTTATTTTTGATAGGAAGAAGCAAATACTGGCATGCTGGCTAAAGGTAAAATACAAACTTTGATCAGTGGGAGAGGACTATATACAACTTTTTAAAAGTTGCTTACCTGATTTTTACTATTTGGATATTTTTCACCTGGTTTTATTGTGTTCTGTGTACAGAAAATCCATTGGATTGAAGTAATTAAAAAATAATCTACGTGTTGACACTTCAGAGTGATCATCAATGTATTTTTATATTTATTACATCTATTCAGAACTCAGATTTGCAATCAGAGTTCATAAATTTACCATTAATGGCATTAGAATCATCTATATAGCATTTTTTGTATGTTTAGGACATCAAGATAAGTTTTGGTATATTTCTAATTCCAGTGCAGACAGAGTATAAATAGGAGAATTGTGTTTTCTTTAACATTTATCTTCTTGCTCTTAATAGTGTTACTTGATTCACAAGATTCAACAACAGAACTTCAGAAGGCCATTGAAACGTCAGATGTAGCTGCAGGCAAACATGATCAGCCTGAAGAAGTCAGTGGAATTGAAATGAATGAAGCAGGTAAGGGGTGCTTAAAAAGAAAGGAAAAACAAGAAAAAAAAAATCCACCACACAACAAAATTCAAACCCTAAAACATTACTTTATTAGAATAGGTAACTGATGTCTTCCTTTGTTCTTGAGTTACTTGGGAACATTAAACCCTTGAATTTTAGGAACAAATCTTGAAAGTAGGAGGAAATATTTCAGGGGAAAGTCATGTTTCTGCTAAAAAGATACCTTTTTACACTTGATTATTGCAAAGTAGTTTTTGACATTGCAGTTTCATTTTTAAATAGCATCTCCTCTGGTTATTTGTCATAGCTAAAATTCTTCTTTTACTGAATTGAACACCATTATTAAATACATTCTCTTATCAAACTTTGCACAACAGCGTAGGCCAGTTATATCCAGAGTATGGCTCTGATGTCATCTGTTAAAGTAGTTATATCACATACACTGTTAGCTTTAGCACTGATAAAATGTGAGGGAGGATGGTGGAGAGCCATGCAAACTGTAGATGGGACTATTCAGTAGATGCTGATTAACTTGGCAACTGTTTATTTTTATAGTAAAAACGAGATTTTCAGGGGATTTTTTATGTAACTGAAATCACTGTTTTCACCACAATAGACCAAGCTAGTGACTGAAACACAGGTTCCAGTGGGATGTTTCCCAAAACAGAAAATCCAGTAGTGTCTCTTATGAGTCTGCATTTTTACAGGTACTTCCTATGGACAAACCACCAGTGATATTGAAGCGTTACAGCAAGCATATCGTCATGTCGATCAGTCCTTGGGAGACACTGATGAACAGAAATTGCACAATTCTGCAATGGCAGTCTCAGAAGGCTTAGGGCAAAGCATTTCACAAAATAATGACATCTACTCAAAAAACATGTCAA
Source organism: Pachyramphus minor (assembly GCA_013397135.1). Lineage (NCBI taxonomy): Eukaryota > Metazoa > Chordata > Aves > Passeriformes > Tyrannidae > Pachyramphus > Pachyramphus minor. The sequence goes on along the minus strand of VYXB01008717.1, from coordinate 19,048 downwards.
CTGTTGATACAGGTAAATAGTTGAAAGGAAGACATGTATTGTACAAGTGTGTAGAATGAGTGAGCTAGTCATATCTTTAATACTCCCTTTATGAAACATCTTTAAGTGTTGTCCTTTTAACAAGTATTTTTCTAAGGTTTTTTGTATTTATTTTATATTTATCACTAATTAGATTTACCTACTGTGGAAGAATTGATGAAAACAATTAAAGGACATTCATGTAATATCAGAAGTTTTGATGTGGACCCTGAAAGGTATTTATTTCAAGAAGCATTTTAAGAATTGTAGTAACTTAAACCCACTGTTTGTGGAAAACATCTTACTAAATAACTCATCTGCCTTTTTTCCTAATTAAGTACTGAAATTTCATTATGTTTTGCACTGTCATTATGACATTTGTAGTGAACTGTAAAATTAATATACAATGTTAACAGGTTTAGACCAGGAATTCCCAAACTTACTTTGAGTGATAAGCAGCGATGTTTGCCAAATCATTTCGAGTAGTGTTCTCTCACTACGCAGTAGTGTACTCTCACAGCTAGGATCTCTGCTTTCCCAGATCCTTTCTCAGCTCTTTACCCTTCTCCATACATGTATTTCAGCCCACATCCTATCCTAGCTCTCCAACCTTCATAATCTTAAGATCAAATCCTCTTATTTTGTCTACTTCTGTGATTCTTACTGACCTGTGCTCCATACCTCTTCCATGTTTGCTGCAACTGTTGTGTCTAGAGCAGAAAGCACAGGCCTTGGATCTGTTAGAAATATTGATTATACTTAGCAACTAAGTTTTGGGAGCTTTTGTGGAGCTACACCCAGCAGAAATTACCATTCATTGCTTTATTAGTGTTAATTGCATGCTTACAGATCTTGTAATCTTTCTCTTGTAGTTTGCTTCCTCCACAAAAACAGTCACTGCTCGAAAAGGGCTCTTGTTCCACAGTGTGGGAGCAAGTCTGTATGACTAACTCTGCAAGATTGTTCCTAAAAGAAGCCTAGTAGTTCCTTGAAGTTCAGGCAGCCTTTACAGCTGATACAAAAAAAAAAAAAGGCCTTTTTTTTCCCAGAATGATAGAAAAGCAAAGGGCAAAAGCCTTATTATATATGACTTTTATTCCTTTCTCTTATAGTCCTGTGAAACTAGTAGGCAGCACAGAAAATGACATTGTCAGCCACTCACTCTTTGAAGACCCCCAGAGTGATACAGTTTGGGAGACAAACTTACTTGAAAAGTTTAACAGAGAAAAAAGCATCTTTCTACAGACAAGTGTGAATGATGATAACTTTCAGAGAGTGACTGAGAAAGAAATTCAGACCAGTGAAGTACAGCCTGGCATACTAAGAGAAGAAGTAGTACAAGACTCTTTGCTTTCACATGGCAGCAAAACAAAACAAGTAAGTATAATCAGCCAGATTTTTGTTTTATGGAAGTAATTTTAAATGTATAGATTTTTAGACTGTCGTGGGTTACCCAGGGGATCAAAACCTTTTTGCTCAAACTCCCCCTTCACACAATTACTATCAGTTGAGAGAGGTTTTATCCAGACAAAACAGAGGCTTGACTTAAGGGATATAATACTAAGATTTATTACTAGACAGATAACTAAGAAATCATATATACTACACCAGTACTAATTAAACTTACTTATCTTATGGAATAATATATACTACAACAGTACTACTCAAACTTAGCTTATCTTATGGAAATAACATATATTATAACATTAATTAAACTAACTTATGAATACAAAGAATATCAGGTTGCTATATACAATTTGGTCTCTTTTCCTTGCGGGGAGTTGGACGGTTGGCCGGCTGCTAGATGTAACAAAAGCATTTCTCCTAG
>VYXB01008717.1:711-16371 GCA_013397135.1 Pachyramphus minor | reverse complement strand
CCCCAGTTATCTTCTAAAGGCAGCAGGGGTTTATAACTTTCAGTCTCTTTTCCCCAGCTGCAGGGAGAAAAGGGGGCCTCTCCCCCCTCGTCTCAACTCTTCTCTTGCTAGAACTGACCTTGAAGCTGCTGGTTATCTCAAGCCATCCTCTGCTCTCCGCCGGAGCTGGAATCCTTGCAGCATGTTTCAGCTGGGCAGTTCTCTCTGAAGTTTGTTTCTATGACACATCCCGGCTGGAGAGACTTCATACCTGCCGCCGGCCCAAGGCCGGGGGAGAGGGCCTGGCCCCCCAGCTTGGGGCCTGCTGCCCCTCTCCTCACATGGCGGCTGAATTCTTACTGCGACACACACCTTCTCTTCCGTTTTCTTAAATATGTCATTAGCAGAGGCGTTACTATAACTTTTGATTGGCTTTTTGTCCGGAACTATACCTGGGCCTGACCATTTCAGCCCAGGGGGGGCTGGTAACCCACGACATAGACTTTGTGTCATTTGATTATGCCCTGATGTTTAGAAATTAGGACACTGTTGCTCTTTCTCTTGAAACTCTTATGTTGCCATTGCTCTTGTTAGAGGTAGTCAAATCCAGTGGACTTTGGAACCAGTGGGATTCTTCCTGTCGCAGCCTAACATGTGCAAGGCTGCTGCAGTGCTGTGTTCCCAGCTCAAGCTCATAATGAGTCTGATGATGTGAACATTGGAGGGGCATGTATAAACACACAACAGGCTCAGAATAGGGAGCATATGTACATAAATAGAGTTCAATAAGAATATAGGAGAGACTGCAATGATTAGTGTTGAGCTGAGTCAGAAAAGTGTACTGACCAACACCCTGGTCATGTCATCAGCTTTTTTATGTGATTTTTCCCTCTATTTCCCAAACTTGCTCCTTTACCTATTTTTTGTTCTTTCCCTAAATTTCCTGCAAGTTTTGCACATTCTTACAATCCTCTCAAACATTCCATAACAAGATTTACACAATCCCAGATCTCCTCCCTGCATCCACTAATTCTTTTCTCGTTGCATCCCCTAAATTAGCTTCACACTTCTTTTGACAATCACCTCTTCTGTATGCAAGGCATTGCAGGGAGAGAGGTTTGGCTGATTTATCCTGGTGGATTTCCCACCAGGGAAAACAGGTTTGGGAGCTGTGTGCTCTGTTTTTCATGATCGAGTTTAGCAGATCAACCTACCTGATCAAGGCAGGTTCCTCTGCCTGCCACTGTTTCTCTCTTCATTGCCAGGTTTCTGTGTTCACTGTATCTTCAGTCATGACCTTCCTGCTTTGTTAAGCAAAAGATTACTGTAATTATTACTGATTACTGTTAAGCAAAAGATTACTGTAATGTAATACAATTTCTCAGAACAATTAAACTGTCAGTACAAAATACTTCCCCTATGTGTAATTCTGAAGTAATACAATTCTGCAAATTTACATACTGCTGATTTGGTTAAAAATAATGCTTCCCATCAGCCTGAGTCTTACAGCTGTGAAATTTTGGTAAATGGTTCCATGGGTTCTTTTAGTGGTGAAGGCTACCTTGAGGTTACAGTGGAACCTTAAGCTTGCTTTAAACAAATATGTTCTATCACAGGCTTCTCGGTCTTGTTCCTTGAAGAATGAAAGATCAGAATCAACTAAACCAATGTCATACAAGAGTATCAGAACTCCAGCACCCTTGCATAAAAAGAAACCTTCATATGGTCCTCATGGGCTCGTTAGAAGTTCTGGCTATGGGAAACCCAGTTCACTCTCAAAACAGTCTTTTCCAGTTACTGAGAAGAAAACACTGAAAGAAACTTTCAGAAAGACCTGTATGAAAGCCAAAAGTCCTGCAGATAGAGCAAAATCTAAAGGTAATTCTATGGTAAGAAGTCTTGAGCTTTAAGAGCCAGAGAGCTTTGTTGATCATGCTTCACATTTAAAAAAAAAAAAAGAAAACTCCAAATTCCAAGTGTTGTAGAAGAAATCTAAACCCTAATGCAGGTAAGTACTCATTTTTTATTTTTTTTTATTAGTGTGAAGTTGCTGGGAGAGAGACTTTCAAATAAATCTTTGCATTGTAGTCTTGTTTCATTTCCACTAACATATACCACCACTAAGTTTGAGACATCAACTGTTCACCATTACAACCAAAACAATAGAAAAAAGCTGATGTTTAAAAATTAATAGCTACAAGTTGCATTTTTCATTACAGTAAATTCAAAGATTTGCTGACACACTAACTTCTGTGTTTGAAGCCGAATTTCTGTTCTCAGCTTCTTTTGATCTTTGCCATCCTAGAGTACAAAGAAAATACTAAAAAGAAAGTCCTATTTTCTGTTCATGTCCATTTCTCTTGTAACACTATGGAAAGGAGAATACCGATGTAGTCCTGTGAAAACTGAGTTGCAAGTAAAGGTCCGAACCTTTTATTTTGGGATGAAGTTTGAAGAGTTTCATGAGATGATTCAGCAGACGATGTTTGCTATCTCTGAGGCACAGGAAAGTAACTCTACAGATTACCCAAGTTTCAGTGCGTTTTGAGCAGGCAATGCTTTTAAAAAGCCTGAAAATGGTGTTGGGAAAAGCAGCTTAGGATTATTTTACCTGTCTTAGGGAGATGCTTCAGTAGCAGCAGTCAAACTGGGGTCCTCAGTGTTGTCATTCCCTGGGGAAGAGAACGTTGTACATCCTGGTGAAGTTGGTGAAGTGAATGATGAGTACCAAGAAAATCATAGAATCAGGCCACTAGCCTCATTCAAACATGCTCTTCCCTCTCTAGCTATAACCATTCACCATAGCAATTTCAGGTGATTTCAGAAGTTAATCTCACTTGGCTGCATTCTGCAGGGGTCTCTGTAGCTGGGAAAAGAATGGCATTGAATCAAACAATCCTCATTATCAGCACTAAGGGAGCACCTTTGGGAGGGGATAGTGTGAGACGTGTAAAAAGTATTAAATTTGAAAAAGGATAATTGTCTGTTTTTTTTCAGGTATAGCATTCCTAAGCAGGAGCTTTTTGCTTAAATTAATAGGTAGAAATGAAATGGTAGTTATTATCTATATTTCAGATAACTGAGAAGTAAATATTTCATTTATGCTACATACTCTGTGGTGAACTTTCCTGATTTTTAACTCGATTCAAGTTGCTATTTGATGCAGAAAATACATGTTGCATTTCTTTGTATGCTGTCTGCACTCCAAAGTCCATTTTGAAAATTGCTGTGCCTTATCTTCACCATAGCTTGAAATACATTGTGTTTATGTATACTTAGAGAATTGGCCGCTTCTCAGGCAGAGAAGTTAACCTTGTTTGATGAAGTATTTATTATCCAGATACTTTTTTCAGTTGTTCCATTTGGTTTTATTTTATCTTGTCATCAGTTCCTTACTTAAAAAAAAAAAAAACAATACTCCAGTTTTTCCTTAGTATCTCATTGCTCTCAAGTTTTTATATTTAATTCAAAATTCAGGTTGTAGAATACTTACTTTATATACCTACAGGGTGGATCACATGAATAGATTTTTTCTTAAAGGACATTAAATTCAGTATTTAATTTTGTTCTATTTTCCTATTTTTGCCTAAATGCAGAAGCCTTATTTGCTACTAGGATAATAAAATCAGCAACAAATGAACCAACTTTGGAGAGAAGTATTAACAGAGTTTTGTCTGGCCAATCAGTTGTTAATAGTCTTGGACACCAGGCTGTGGATTCTAAGAGACATGTAAGTAAAAATCAGTGATGCTCCTAATTACAGTACGTACAACTTGGTTTGCAAGCCTATTTTTTCAAGACCTTTACCAATTATCACAAGGTTGACTAAAGGGAAGTCTTTGTTCAATATTTCGGTATTTGTCAAACCAAAAGCTTTTGCCTTTAAAATACACAAGTATAATCATACTTCTTTTCAATTGCTTGCATAATTCTGTTGCTTGGGTGGTTCTATATAATTGAAGTTGCCTATTAAATTCTAAAAATTACTATTTTGAGGTAAAATAAGGTTAAATAAAACTTCTACTTAAATAATCTGTTAAGAGTTATTAAGTTGCATAATAGAATAATTCTGGTAACAATGTAGTGGCTGTCATATGCAAGGTATTTTTGTTGTTGTTTTTTTGGTTTGTTTTCCTCATAAATAATTTGGAAATGAGAAAGTAGCTCAGTAAAGTAAATGCAGGATGTTTTGCTATTAGAATATTGGGGAGTTTGTGTTTTGAGTTGTTTGTTGGTTTTTTTGCAAGTGCTTTATGTGGTTGCTGAGAGCCAGACAAATCAGTTAAATTAAATTGATGAGCAGAGTTCTGGTAAACAATCAGCTGAATGTAACATTTCCCTGAATTGTCTTCACTAGGAGTTACCATTTTCTCCTATCAAAAGTTGTGATAGAGAACTGTATTTGTTAAAACGAGTACAAGCTGCAGAGGAGGACCTGAACAGAGCCCATGATTTGATTCAACAACTGTCCAGCAAGGTTTCACAAACAGAGAAAGAAATGGAGAAAAAGATAGTAGAATTGAAAACACAGCATGAAAAAGAACTTTCTCATCTGGGTCAGGAGAATTATGTTCTTCAGAGTAAGGTACTTTATCAGCTTATATCCTGTCCCTATAGAAGAGGAGGAACATTGCCTCTGAAAATTAAATTATTGTTACTTTACATGAGTCATTCATGAGCCGAAAATCCAGATTTACACAGACACTGCTACTTTATAAATGCATACCTGCAGTTATATTTATTGCCTTATTTTTTTCTTCAGAAATAAACTAGGTTATCCTGAGTTCCCTTACTTTGCTATTTTGAGAGTTCTACAGCAAGTTTTTTTGCAAAGATTTAGCTCACTCTCACAGAGATTACCAGATACCACTTGTTATAGTTAAGTACTGTATTTTGAGATACTGTTTTTAGTTTTTGATGCATTTTTCAGTGTTGCCTTTTGTCTGTATGAAATATTCCCAGACTTATTCCACTATACCCTTCTGTCTAGATACATGAGAACAAAAGAGGGAGTGTAAAACTTTTCCCAAGCGTTTTACACCTTGTTTCTGTTTCGTAATGCTTCTGTAAAACTCCAGTAATAAGAGTGGCTCATGGGTCTGCTGTCATACCTTAATGAAGAGATTGAATTATTAATCTTATAAAAGTGTAGTCTTGTAGAGAATTCCATATCACCAACAAAAGTTTCTTATTGCTTGTGTGTCTTTTTCTTTCTGAAAGTTAAGAAGTATGGAAGAGATGGCTCAAGAAAAGAGAAGGACCCACCATACAGCAACAATTCCTGTAACTCAAGAAAAACTGGCACAAATACAAAAAGAAATTGAAGATCAAGAGGTCATCATTCAAGGTTATCAACAGGTATACCACACTGCATGTTGAGCTGTGTTCTAGCCAGTGTCAAAAACAAAAGTGTTTAATGGTTATTAATTTAACATGAAAACAGTTATCTAGCTATCTAAAAAGTGGATGAAATTTGGGTGTTATGGGCAAACATATTGCATGTTTAAAATGTATTTCACATGTGTCTAGTTTGGGCTAAGCTTTTCCACAGTCCCGTGTAAAAATTCATGGTAAAAATCACTGACTTGTCAGTTAAGAACTGGGAAAATACTTTATGGCCAATAAATAGCCACAAACTCTTTTCCCCAAATGTAGAGGAAAAGTAATATTTTTAAGCAATATTAGAAATCTGGAGAGTTCTGTTTTTAAGATGTTTTTCTCAAAATCTGAGCAGCTGATTTCAAGGTAACCTTATTAGTGTGTCTGATTTTTATTACTTAGTCAAGTGTAGAGTAGACAATGGACACTTAATAATCCTTTTGAATGCTTGCAAATCCAATAGATAGTTCAACCACCTTCCAGCTGGGGCTCAGCAGTTTCTTGGTATAGACACAAAGTCTTCCCAGTATGGCTGTGAGGGTCCCAAATTGGTGATGGTTTGTGTCTGCGGGATTGGAGCATGGGCAGGCTGAGCTCTGATCTATGAGCAGCCACTCACGAACATGCCTTTAGAATATAGTTGGGATAGCTTTGGGGAGGGAACTGGCTTAGATGCTCTGGAGTGAGCAGATGTTTGGATGAAATTAAAGACAGTGAAAGTAGATATCCATTTTAGAAGCTTAGTAACAAAATACTTAGTGTTTGCTTCCAGTGTGTCAGTAGGCAAACTATGCAAGTCATAGACAATTGCTTTAGAACTGGAGAAAACAGTGATTTATTACCTTTCTTTAATTTTTCTGTTTCAACTTAGGAAAATGAGAGGTTATACAAACAAATGAAAGATCTACAAATCCAAAACAAAAAAAATGAGGAACGAATGTTTAAGGAGAATCAGTGTTTAATGTCTGAATTAAGAGACCTAAGGTAGGCTTATTTACATATCTGACCTAAAATCTATGGAATTTTCAGCTGTTTGTTATTTTAAGTATGAACAACCATTGCAGAGCTGTCAAGTGCATATTTTCAAGTTTTTCTTGGGTTTTGTTTCTTCTTTTGAGAAATGATTTATGTTGATTATGGGCACTTAATTCTTAGTTTTCTTGATGATGTTGCAAACATCATGGGAAGACTAGAGTCTCCCACTTGGGGAATATTTCAATGTTCTTATTCATATCAGAATGTGTGATATGTGCACTACATTTGTTCTGGTATTATGACTCTGCTGATTTGTCAAAATGTTTTGATACTGCTGTAAGATACACAGTAGTAGATAGTAGCAGGAGACACAAGCAATCCTGGTAGGGGAGGAACCATTCAATTCACTGCACTGTAGGTCCTATAAGGTTTTCATCCTGTGAGGAAAATGAGCAAAAATGTCTTAGCAATCATGTGTACTCCTAATCTACAAATCTTTGCTTTGGAGAGACCCACAAGTGGGTTCCACTGATGCAGAGTAGATTTTTATTTCCCTCCCTTGTGTTGTCCCAACAAACAAGTTTGTGTGAGGTGAGAAGATTTCACCTTACAGGTGAATGTTTTTGTATAAAAATGTTATGCATATTTTCTTCTTTCTTTCTTTTGAACCTGCACAGACTGACTTTGTGGTACTATTTTGGAGGGGGGGGGAGGTGTTTGTTTTTCAGTATGCCACTGTTAGTATGCCGAGTCACCACACTGCATAACTGTTTTTCCTGTTGCTGTTTAGAGAAAAGATAGAGAAGACTAATAATGAGTCACGAATTGTGCAGGATTCTGAACCAGCCAGAAATCAGAGTTTCACAGAATTGATTTCAGAGCTTCGAGCAGCACAGGTAGTTATATACCAAGCCTTATTTTCATGTGTTCTTAAAAAAAACCTGCATGATCATCCATACTGTAGACTAATAATGTAAATTAAGTAATGGAGCATGCTACTCTTCTACAGCATTAATTATTTTCCACACATCACAAATATCAAACAAACTTTCAGAAGTAATCCTCTAAGACACAGAAGTGTGATGTTGCCATGTTTAATGGCAATTTTGAAAGGCCTCATGAGAGCTTGCAGAAACTAGTGATATACCTCTATAGCTTTCCTGCATATGACAAAACCAGAAAATTGTTTATCCTTGCTGTGTACCAAGTAAGTTCTAGAAAAGAACATTTGAGTAAAAAGAATTTTTTGTTATTCACTCATGTAACTTCTTTTTTAGTCCTATAGATGCTTCTGTAGGAGGGAGTGTGTTAAATAAGCAGGGAGGGAGTGTTTTAAATAAGGAGGGAGTGTTTGAAGGGAGTGTGTTAAATAAGCTTCATGCTAAAATTAAAGGTTTTCTGGAATTTCTGTTGCTCTGCTTACTGCAGGCGGGGGGACTGTTCTGGTACACACTTCCTCTGATAGTTAGACCAGAAAATTAAAATCTGCTTCTTCCATTTTTTGTTGTTGTTTGTTGTTGTTATAAACAATAACTGGTTAAGCAAGTGAGAAGATGTTCTGGATCCTGTGAGTTGCAGAATCAGCGTAGACATTCCTGCTCTGACAAAGCTGGCTTTGAGCTCTTAAGGCAGGAGGGGCTCCCCTAGTCATGACCTCAGAGGTGATGCTGTTGCACTTCCCTGTTCCTTAGGTCCAGCCTGTAATGAAACTGAACAGAAGATGTAAGATGGAGAGAGACACATGGACAGCACTAACATGGTCAGGCACACAGATAACAGAGTGCCTTTGCTTGCACCACAGAAATACAAATAGTGCTGTTGGAAACACAAGGAGCACAAGTGGCCTGATGTTCAGCAGATCAGGATGGGAGTTCACTAATAGTAACACACATACATGCACATGCTGGCCCTAGACATCAGTCTGTTTAGTGGCTGGCCCCAAAATCTCAGCCCCCAAGTTGCTGATTGCTGTACCTGTGGTTCCCTCAGACCAAGGGGCTCCATCTTCCGATGTGGCACTGGCACTGAGACCTTTCTTCCTGTTTTGTCTTGAAGTTTGCTAGTGATCACGTGTAGACAAACAGGAAAGAGAGTGTCTGCAGAAAATGGCAAGACATAGAATGTAATGAGATGAACTGTTGGACAATACATCTGTCCATTTAACCTATAGTCTTAAGTCTTAGAAATAAGTTAAGCCATTTACTTTATTGACCCTCTCAAAAGGCAGAGGTTTTCTGCTTCTATTGCAGTTATATAAGAGTTAAAAAAATCTGTTTGGGGGGCTTTTTAATGTTTAGCTCAAGTTTTCCCATGCTCTGCTATAGTGAAGCTGAGAATAATACCAAAATTAGAAGACCTTATGGTTGCTGTGATCTGACACAACTGTTGTGATTTAATCATTTTATGCTGAAAAGGCATGTTCAGGGTTTTTTGTCTGTTTAGTTTTTGTGTGTTTAGTAGGATGTGCTTAGTTTTTCTTGTTTTACTGTTTTCTCTAAAATCCAGAAGGAAGAAGCTAAATTACAAGAAGAGATAAGACATCTCAAACAAGATAAGCAAGCTCTTGAGGTAGACTTGGTACAAGCAAAGAAGGAGAGAGATTTAGCAAAAATCCAGATTACATCTGCATCAAGTAAAGTACCTTGATTTTGCTGAATAACTATCTACTTTGCATATATAACAAAAACTTGTTTCTTATTAAAATATTACTTAGTGAGATGCATTTAGACCATTTCCAAATATTGTCTAAACTTCTAATAAAAGTGTACAGTGAAGGACATGTTACAATACTTTTGGGACTCTATTAGAAAGTGTTTTCCTGTATGCAACCAAACTCTTTGTTGTTGCCTATTAAGTTTTTTGCCCATCTTTCATTGGACATGGAAAACAGAAGATTCCAGTTATATGACAGCCCTGTTCATAAGAAAATATTTACTATGTTGCATCTTAGTCTCCTGTTTAGATCTTGCCCATTTTTTTTACCTGTAGTTTATGTCTTGGGACTTTTTTCAGCATTCTTATCAGAGCTTTTTCCAGTTTGAAATAATGAGAGGGCCAGAAACTAGACTCTCTCATTTCCAATATTAGGCATCACTAATGTTAAGAGCAGATATTTACCTCCATGTCTCTTCTCAAAGTAAGATCTGCTAAATGGGAGGAGTATGATCAATACACATCTAAGCGTATATTCAATGTTGTCATTCATCTTGTGGCTGAAAATTTGTTACTGCAGTCTGATCGAGAGCGTCCCTGAGATTCTGTTTTAAATGGTGAACTGTAAACCATTGAGTACTACTATGTATGAGAGAAGAAAAGGGTCTTTTTCAAATATAGTTGCTTTTAAAACCCTAATTAGGATCTGGTTTAAAAATTTTACTGCAGTAACAGGATTATTAAAATAGTAAATGTATGAAATGTGCTGAGGAGGACAGTGTTGACTAATTATTCCCTCGGTACATAATTACTAATAAAACAATTCTAAGGATGTTTTATTCTTGTAGGTGATAAATCTTATGAATTTAAAGTTATGGAAGAATCATACAAACAGGAAATTACTCATTTAAAAAGGAGACTTCAGTGGTATGCAGAAAATCAAGATCTTCTGGATAAAGATGCAGCCCGTCTTAAAGATGCAAGACAAGAAATTGAGAAACTAAGACTAGAGGTGATAATATTTGGCTTTAAGAAGTTGGAACTTGAAATTGTTTCATTTTCTAGTGATGAGTATAATGTAATTCTGTCGTTCATAATAATCCCCTTTTTTTCATGTACTAGTTTTGTTTTATTGGACATCTTGATGATGCTTCTGGAAACAGAAGTAATGTGCTTCTCTAAAACTTGCAAATTTCTTGACCTAAGGAAAAGAAGTATATTATTACATTAATAACTAGGGACATTCTCTTTTTCTCCTTTTTTGCTCCATGGTAGCATAGGCAACACTTACTTTTTTCTCTCAAGTACCAGTTCTAAATTCTTTCTTAGAAAAAATCTCTGGTTACTATAGTGGGAAGGAAAAAGCCAAAACACTCCAAATATAAGCAAAACTAATACATGAATCTTGAATACTGCTGAGATTTGCATTGCTGACCTGTCAGTACATTGGACTTAGGATTCACAGAAAGGAAGAATTTTACCAGTGATAAAATTTTTTCATGGTGTTTTATTAGAGAGATCACAGATGAAAGGAGGTGCTTCTGAAGGAAGCAACCAGGAAAGGAAATCCCTTAAACACCACCGTATCAAACTTTGACCAAGATATCATTGCTGTGAGAGAAAATATTTTTATTTGCATTTTCTCCAGGATGGACCGGTGCCTAAAATCAATGAAGAGCTTTGACTTCATAGAAACAATCAAGATAGGAATACTTCCAGATATTCAGGGTGTATTATCCCTGTACAGAGATCGTAGTGGCTGATAAGGGTAGGAAATTCAGTTTTAGATTATAGCTTTGAGACTTCATGGCCAGACTTCATAGGAGTGCAGGAGCATTAGTTTTACAGTTCCTTCCCCTGATTCTGGGAGTAAGCATTTGTTTAGGCACAGCATAACGTTGGCTTTTGGCTATTTCTGTATCTCTTCATAGAGCATAGCCTTGGAAATCATGAACTATCTCCTAAGCTCACCCTGAATTCATGGAATGCACTGTAGTACTTTATATTGTAGCTTACCAACCAAGCCAGCATACTGGAAGTGTGAGAGAAAGAAACAGTTCTACTGGTATGAAGACAAGAATGTCCCAGAGCTGAAGTTCTCTTCTAGATTTCCATAGCGAGTTCGTTGGAGAAAGAAGCTGTCACTTAGGTTAAGAACCTGAAGAATGAGTTAGTACAGAAATTACCGTTACCAGTTTTTAAGTGGCAGAATACTTCCATTATATTGTGTGTGTTTGAAATGCTTTTGTACTATAGGGCAATGTCTCTGAATATATATTGCAGTTTATCTTCTCATTAATTGAATAGGTTGAGAAGCTGAGAGCTGAAGCAGGAGATCAATGTGCACAACAGAAGAAACGTTTGCAAGACAGAGCAGCAGATGCTAAAAGAATTCAGGATCTTGAGCGACAGGTATGCAATAATATAACTGTGTTTCATTTAACCTTTATATTAGGTAAATTCTCTTAAAACACTTACCAGTGCTTTCATAGGATAAAACATTACGTGAAGTCCTATGACAAGGTAACTTGTGTTATTAAACACTCATAAACACAAAAAGCTTATTTACTTAGAAAGACCTCTATTTGCTACGATCTTCTAACAAGCTGACATCCCTTTTAAAATCCTTTAAAATACTGTTTAGAATTTCTTGGAAAGGGGCAAGAGGGCAAAAGCCAAAGCTTGCTATTTATCTTCTGAGACTTCTTCTGTCCATGTTCAGTAATCCCTTAACATTATGATCAATTTCAAACAAGCTGATTCAAGAGTAGGATTGGATTCCTCAAGATTCATGAAAACTAGGGGAATGGAGACCTTAAAATCCATGTTTCTACTGAGAAAGTATCAGGTGGAAGTGGGCCTTCCTGAGTTGCAAACCGCCTGTGGGAAGACTAGAGTCTCCCACTTGGGGAATATTTCAATGTTCTTATTCATATCAGAATGTGTGATATATACACTATTATGACTCTGCTGATTTGTCAAAATGTTTTTATACTGCTGTAAGATACACAGTAGTAGATAGTAGTAGGAGACACAAGCAATCCTGGTAGGGGAGGAACCATTCAATTCACTGCACTGTAGGTCTGCAGAATTTTAATGCAAGGAATCCTATCCATATATAAGAGGGGGGTGTGTTATTAATCTTGTATGCAAGGTGTTAGTCTTAATTTAATGCAGACTCCAAAATAAAAGGCATATAATCTGTTATTGGGAGAATAATTTCAATACTGCTATGAAGTATCTATAACAGTTGGAAAAGTGCAATATGAATGCAAATCCAGAAAAAAAGCAAATATATTCACAGCATTAAGAGCCATATTCAACTTAAAGATCTTTTATTTACTTTCTTAGTACTTCTGACACAAGGCAATATGAAGACCAGAGCAATATTTTGTTTTAAGATTATGCATAAATCAATCAGTAAGAGATTATGAGTCTTGCTTTTTTGTAAACAATAGCATAAATGTAAAGAATGTAAAATACGTTCATCTCTAGTTTTCTTTCTTCACCCAGCCAACGTGGATGAAATTTGTTTACATTCTGTCACTTGCTTCTGTTCACTTGTCTTTAGAAATTTATTCTTTTTGACTTCTTAATTTTCTAATTGATAGATCAGAGAAATGGAAGGAATTCTAAAAAGAAGGTATCCAAATTCTTTACCTGCTTTGATTTATGCTGCTGCTGCTGCTGAGAAAGCGAATGATCTTTCAGCTAAAACAAACACAGTAGAATTTTTGGAGAGAAGAATAAAGAAATTAGAAACAGAACTTGAAGGTAAAGATGATGAAGCTAAGAAAAGTCTCCGTGTCATGGAACAACAATTTCAAAAAATAAAGGTAAAAGTTGGAGCCTTGTAGAATAGTCCACTTTGCAAGTAACAGTCACAAGTAACTGGGGTCTAACACAGGGCAGTGGTTAAAACTGAAGGCAGAGACATTCAAGGGAAAACAAAAATATTCAAAGAATTTATAACCAGAATTTCAGTACCTTCAGCATCTAAGATAAAAATAGCATTGAAATTTACCCTGTGGGTCAGAATAGCTGCTTACCTAATTTCTTGCTGTACCAAAGGCTGTGGTTTCAAAGATCTGCTGACAGAGCATTTCTGTGGAGAATGCCTGGGAAACTAAACATTCCATCAAAAAAATTACAAGACTGTGAGCCTAAAGACTTGTGTTAGGAAGCATGGAAGTCTGGCATTTTACTTCAAGGAAAAGGTTAACTGCACAGTTTCTTAATGAGCAGGAAAGGAAAGCACTGGCCAGTTGTTCCATCTTTTCTCCATGCTTTCCTCAAAGGCCAGCCAGGCTATTAAGAAGGGTCAGATTTTTCTGAGTTCATTAGGAAGAAAGATTCTGTGTCTGTCTGAATTCCTACTTCTATATTCATACTCACAAATAAATCAGAATGAAGATCTGTGCTGTTAAAATTTAAGATGGTTTGAAAAATGTACAATTTTGAGCGTGTGACAGGAATGTTTGCAAACTGACACATGGCAAATACATAATGACAAAATTAACTACTTATTGGTATACTAAAATAAGATGTTACTTTGCCTTTCTGAGTTGGAAACATCTGAAGAGAACTCAATTATATAAAAATGAAATAGTTTCTTGTCAATACAGTTGTCCTATAGTTACTGCATCCATTGTGATAAGATTACTTTGTAGTACATGTTTTGAGTAATTCTGCTTTACCACAGACTTTTTTCTCTCAGTAATTTCTGAACTGATTGAGTAGTGTTGTTAGTAATACTGATGTGTATCCTATTTTGAAATCTTGCTTCAGATGTGCAGTAACTTTAAAGAATAATAGGAAGAGCTAATAATAAAAGTACACATATGAAACTACTTTTTCTTCCCCTCTTCTTTTTTCCTCTCCTAGATACAGTATGAGCAAAGACTTGCAGAGCTTGAGCAACTACTTGCCCATGAATTTATGAATGAAACACCAAAACTGAATGGTGATAAAGCTGGTTCTACAGAACTTGAGCAGGAGCTTCAGAATCTAAAGAAGACCCATCAAATCACTGTTAAAAACCTCCAGACAGAAATTGAAAATCTTAAAAATCAAAATTCCCAATTAAAACTCAGAAGTAAAAATGATAATAAAGACTTAGAGTGCACAGACTCTAAAATGAAACAAGGTAACGCAAAAGACAGATTGTTAAAACTAAATGAAGAACTGGTCACCAAAAATAAAGAAATACAAGACCTTACAAAAACTGTAGAGAAACTTCAAAAAGAAAGGATGGTGATGTTGTCTGATAACAATTTGAGAAATATAACCAATAATAAGGAAAATTCTACAGAGGTCGTGAAAAAGAATACCTCAGCAGCAGATAAAAGGAATTCCCACTACAGTGAACCCTTTCTAAGGATTTTCAGTGATGACAAAATATACCAACTACATACCTGCTCTGATTCTCATCTCTCAGAAGTTCTGAAAGAAAATGCACAGCTGAAAGAGGAGCTAGAGAGATTGTCTCTAGAAATGAGCCAGCAGCGGGTGAAGTCTCAAGCAGCATTGGCTTATTCTGAAAATAACATACGAAGGTAAATGCTCAACATATTCCTTTAAAAACCTTGTTGAAGTGTTGGCTGATGCAGAATTGAAGTGGCACATTAACATGTCAGCCATGTGTGAAGCTAGCTTATACTTCCATTAGTACTGTTTGTTTTGAGAGGGTTTCAGAGGGTATTTCAGTATTTTGTTTTGGGTTTTGTTTTAAGCAGTGCACTGTCACAGTTCTTTCTGCAGGCAAACCTATATTAATGCTTTCATTAATAGTACAATTTGTTATGCTTTTAAGTAAAAATATCTCTATGTAAATCATCTGCTGGAGCTCCCCTGGGAGTCGAATCAGCTGACTAGGGGGTGGAGCCCAGCTTGTCCACAAGGGCTTTAAACTGGCTGCTGGGAGCACCAGCAACTTGGAGCACAGTGAACAGGGATGGGCAAACGGGGACGTGGCATGGCAGTTAGTGAGGCAGTTCCGCAGGCAGGGAATGCAGGAAGGGCACAGCCACCTCCCAGCTCTCTCAGGTGAGGTTTTGCGGGGGTTTTTTTGCTTTTTTTTGCCTTTTTTTTCCCCTGTTTTTTTTCTCTCCTCTTTTCCCACAACTCAACTAAAGCCAGCAATGGTTTCCAAAAAAGTGAAAGCCATTGCTGCTGTTATCACAAGGAATGTGTTAACACAGATGGAACCCCCCAGGAAGGACACCAAGAAGGACGCAGCTGTTCAGGTCTCTGGCTGTGCAGAGTGTTTGAGCCTTGCTTTAGTACCAGAGGACAGCGTGAGAGGTGCCTGTGTATGATGCAAGCAGGTGAATGATTTGCTGTGCCTGGGAGCAGAGCTCAAGGAAGCAGTAGGGAGGCTAAGAAGTTGACTGGTGGAGTCGCACCATTTTGACCCCAAAAGAAGTCCAGCAGAAGACAGGGGCAGACACCCTGCCCCTCCTGCCTTCAGGCAGATGGAGCAAACCAAGGAGATGTGCGGGAATGGAACAGGTCCCCATCACCTCCCCAGGTGCCTTTAAAGAACAGGTATGAGGCCCTGGACCCAGAGAGTCAGGTAGAGGACAGTCAGGAGGAAGATCTGTCTGGAGGGTCTCCTGGTTGCACCCTGTCTACAAGATGAATTACAACTACAGCTATAAAGAAAAAAAGAAGGGT
>VYXB01008716.1:144-75068 GCA_013397135.1 Pachyramphus minor | reverse complement strand
CCAGAGGAACAAGTGAAGTGATGGCCCACGGCAGAAAGGGACACAGGCAAGGAAACACGACCCAGCACTCTAAAACATTCAATATGACAAACCACTACAAAATGAACACCATGACAATTATCATCAACTCCCACAGCCACATCAATCTTGAAATCTTTGGGATTGTTCTGATCTCAAAAACCAAGCTGAAGCACTTGAAATTAAAGAAGGGCAGAAAGAAAGATTAAAAGTTGTGGAGCAGCTTCTATAAAAAACCTGAATGGGATTTCTCAACCTGGAAACTGAATGGGAGATAGGTGGGAGAGGTTTGCAAAAGCATGAATGGCATGAGAAATGGGTACATGGGAAAATTTGTCATGATTTGTCATCAAACAGGAAGCTGAGGGCCCAAAAATGTTATTAGTCAGAAATAACACAGAAGTGGTAGAACTTTTCCAGGGAATATCTTGGCCTTTAGAACGCACTGCCAGGGGAGGCTGCAGAGGCTTACAGCTATAAATCCAGGCAGCAACTGGACCAACGCTTTGGAAGATAAAACCATCAGAAGCTATTAAACAAAGATGAGAATAAAGCCTCCAGCACGGGAAAACGCCGACTCCAGAGCCCAGGAGGGAGGAAGCAGATGCTCTGCCTGCCTCTCACGCTTTGCTGAACATCCCAGGCTGCGGTGCTCCCGGAGAGGAGCCGGGGCCGCAGCCACCCCGACACTGCTGGTGCTGAGGGCTCTGCTGAGGGAGGGAGGCTTTGCCAGGGCACCTCATACCACAGAGGGTGGTGTCCTACCAGCACAGCTGGCACGTGCTGAACATATACCCCCTCCCAAAACTGGTGGTGCAGAAGAGCGGGCACGGATGCCTGTGGACCGGGAGGAAGCTGCAGATCCTTCTGCCAGGCAGACGAGCTGACACCGAGAGTGGAGCTGTCGGGGTTGGCTGAGGGCAGCTGCAGACTTCACGTCTTGGGTGCCAAATGAAATGTGACATTTCATTTAAGACTCTTGGTCGTTTAATACATATGTTTAAAAAATAAATCTCTGTACTGTACCAGCGATGCAGCACGAGGCATTTCACTTGACAGCGTAATGCCCACGGTGCGCAGTTTGGGATGCTCTGCTGCCATGAAAGCACATTTACTGACTCGAGATGGATCTGCCCTATCATTATTTACACAACACGATCTTATTACAGGCTGTCAATTCTCTCATCCTTCCATCCCTTGGATATATTTCCTACAGATGGCAGGACACAGCTCCCTCCACAACCAGAGCAAAGCAATGCCCGGACTTAAAATTCAAAGCCAGACTCTCTATAAAGCAGTAGAGCAGATGTGTTGGGGTTGTGCCCTCCTAAATAATGCTCTGACACAGCAGAAACACCATTGTGTTTTATCTCAGCATCCAGCTGCATGACTGTGGACACAGGTATCTTAGTACATCATGATCACTTTTTGCTGCCTGGAAGTAAGAAATCAAGCACTGGGTGATCCTCTGTGGGGCCTGTGAAAAGAATGAGAGGGAATTTACAGAAAGGCTAAAACATTCCTCTGAATTCTTCTAATACTACATGATCAGCCTGGTGCAAGAGGGAATACTGCTCAGAGCAGCACAAATGGTTCTTAAATAGAAAGACAAATGTTGCTTGGCCTGAATGTATATCTCAATGAATGAGATGAGCAAACCCTTGAACAAGATTTCAAAACAAATGTCAGGGTTTATGAAGAATGCTTTCCTAGGATTCAACAGCTAGTACTTTCCTTCATCAATTACTGCTCTAAATATTGGGAAACTGGTGGCCAGACTGATTAGACTGAATAGAAATAAAACAGTCCCTGCTGCATTTTGTCTTTGCTGAGACACATTCTTCCTCTATCCCTGTCAGACCCTCTTTGCTGAATTTGGATTTTAGATCTTTTGGGAGAGCATGACAGTCAAGTTTGGAATTTTTGACTATTATGGAAAGCAAGTCCAATTACATCTGCTCAGCCTTGCTCTCATCTCTTTTATGACCACAGCTGAATCATTCCCAGGCTACAACAAACCTCAGAGCATCCTCCTCATCACCACTGCTGCAGTTATTGCTGGCAATGGTCAGCAAAGCACCTCCTGAGCCCAGGCACCATGTTGCAAGAGAGAGTCTCCATTCCAGAGGCACTGCAAGGAATCACAAGACAACAGAAGGGGATGAAATGGGAGATGGAAAGCCATGGACAGCCAGCACTGGGCTACAGGACTGGTTGTGGCTCTTCAGACAGCTCTCTGTCGCTTTAGAAGTTGGATAATTTTCAATCATACCCCTTGTTGTACATCTAAACACATTTATCCCCTCTGCTCTGTGCTTAGGAAGACCTGTTTGCCTTGCTCCAGGATGAAAGGCTCCTGCCCAGGAATCTCTGGGAGCCAGGATGAGGGCTTTGTTCTGCCCAGTGTGCAGGAGCCTTGCAGAGTGGAGTGGAAAGGACACAGAGACTGTGGGATGATGAAAGGCAGCTCTGCCTCATGGTCAGGGTGCCACAGGCCATTTTTAATCTTTATGGCTGCTACAGCAATGATACACTGGGGTACCTGCCTGGTTGAAACATCGCTTTTGGCCCACAGGGAAAACACTGCAGGAACTTTCATTGTAATGGTCTGGCAAAGACAGACTCAATATACCACTTAATAAATCAATCATCCTTCAAGCTGCTCCGCTGCTTCTCAGGAGATGCTGATTGATCCACAAGGAAAAGAAGCTAATGAATGGGTGGTTCTGCCCTGAAACACATCCAAAGGTAATGACACTTAAGAACATATTAGTGATCTCCACGGATGATGGAGTGGACAAGCTGCGGTCAAGGCTGACCTGCAAAGAGATGGAAACCACATCCCTCCAGAAATCCTCCATGTGCTAAAAATGGGCTGTGTGGGCTCACAGGAAACCTGTTTCTGTGAGCACCTGGGCATGAACAAAACAGCCCAAAGAAGAGTTTTAACTTCTAAACAACCCTCCTAGTCCACCCCCCTCCCTCAGTCTGTGCAGTCGACTCCACAGGTTGCTTTAGCAGGGGTTTTGTCCGGAGGGGTGTTACAGAGGTCTAGAGCTATAAAGCTGTGCAAAAAAAACCCCAAACCTGAGCAAACAGAGCACAAACTTTATTCCCCTTCATCTACCCTCAAAATGACAGACCATCTGTCTTGAAACACAGGGCCCTGGTGAGGGGGCAAAGGCCATAATTTGTTTGCAAGCAGCAGAATGACCTTATCTAAACCAGTATAAAAATCATTATTACAAGCAGTTCTAGACAAAGGGGACAGAGGCAGGAAGCAGTTGTTACCTATTAGCTGTTTTGACAGAAATGAGCACTTTGGAGACCAATTAGACTCACCCATCAATCCAATTAATTGGAACTATAAAAGCCTATAACCAATCAGCTGGATAAAGCATTAGGTACCAATCCTGCATCTGTGGCAGCGCTGCTACTATTAAGACACAAAAATCAACATATAATTGCACAAACTTCTATTTACACCTCTTTTTTTGCCTATAATATCTGCCTCCCTCGACTCACTTTGAAGGGAGAGTAGAAGGACATGAAAGTTGGACAGGAACCAGCCATACTGCTGGGAATTCTCTCCCAGAAAGGAGAAGCAGCAGGAGCCCCAGTCGCCTGCAACCAGCAGAAAGAAAAATCCCTTTGCAAAGTTTTTAAATGCCTGATAGTCCAAGGCAAAGCTAGAGCAGCCTCTTGTAAACACTGCAGCATCACTCTGGCTTATACCTTAAAGTAAGACAGTAAACAAGACCTTCTTTTAAAAGTCACACAATAAAATAAGTTTGTAGGCATCTGCCAGCACCGAAGACAGACAGAAAAAATTGCATCAGTTGGTTCACCACAGTGAAGGTCGGGAGTCAAAGGAGGCTGCTGCTTGGGAAGCAGGAACTTCCCCCACATCTGAGCACCTGTAAGAAGCTCCTACCAATCTGTCTGGGGCTGAAGGAATGGAGAGTTGCATGAAGATGGACAATTCCAGGCTCGAACAGCAGTGGCACACAGCAGTGGCCATCAGGAGCTCAGGGTGTGCTGACATGAATTTAGCCCAGTAGTAAATTATCACTGCTCACAGCAGCAGCAGAACCCCCTGCAAACACTCACACAAGGCTGATTTCAACCTGGAAATGGTTTTGGAATTCCCACCCTGGCATCCTGCACAGCACAGGGGTGACTCAGATAAATACCTAACGCAGCAGTGAGTTGCCCAGATAAGTATTGAGCGTCCTCCATCCTGGCTGAAGTCAATATAAATGGAAAGCACTCAGGAACTTGTGTGAGTGATCTCAGGAATGTAAAATGCAACACGACAAGAGCTAAACCTCAGTTAAACCCTGCTGCCTATCCACATCCATCAGGGGATTTACAAAGGAAAAAAAAGAAAGAAAGAAAGGAAAAGGCTTGATCTAAAGACTAAATCAATAGGATTTTCATTTCATTTTTCAAACAAGTTCCTGAAAGCCACTGATTGAAGTGCCAGACCATTGACAACCATTGGTTGAAAGGGGGTTCTTAAGGAGAGAGAACAGAGCTACACAAAGGTGGTTGTTTCCTACAAAGTCTAGGCAAAGGCACAGATGAGTATCAGAGCAAGGCAGTGGTTCTCACAGATGCTTTGCCCTTGTGGGTAGCTGAGATGTTGAGAGGTGCTGGCACACCCGTGCCACAGCTCCTTGTTCAGCCTCAACCAGCAATAATCCACCAGGGCTGGGATTTAAGGGGTTCCCTGCATGTGCACAGTGACCACTAACACACCACCAAGTCTCTGCACTGTCTCACGTGCTGCAGGAAGCTGATTCAGCCAAACCCAGCACCAGTTTTACCCAGAGAAAGAGATTCAGCATCATGACACGTTTGTATGCAGCTGGCAGCCCTGTGGTGCTCTGAGCAGCTGAGCAGTCACTAACACAGCGGGTGATTCCCTTTGGCCCACTTGCAGTGCCATGTAGCCTCTCCCACAGCTTGGCCAAGACACACAGGCTGCTTCCCCTGCTGTCAGTCAAGCACACCCAGTTCTGTAGTTACTCATCAGCTTCACCAAGCCCCAATGGCTCTAATACATCCCCATCAAACTCGCTGCTGTTCCACAGGTCACTGAAGAGTTCCACATCAGCTCCCAGGGCTTCTTTCTGCAGCCTCGTGCTCTGTAACATGAGGCTGATCATGTTTTGCCCTACAGCTGGAAGGCAGCAATGGGGAGGAAATGATGCTGGGGAGCCTGTGCTCTATGCCAGCACTTCCTGCCAGTTCACAAGAGCCCTCAAGTCCTGGCTGCTGAAGTGTGAAGTGTGGGATGTAGAGGCAGAGAGGGCAACATAGATAAAGGGTCTGTGGCAAGACAGTGGAGAAACAGTGTATGGGATAGAGGTGTGTGAGAGACAGTGGGCATTGGAGAGAGAGAGAGAGTTTGATAGAGATGCTACATGTCACATACAGCACAGTGTAGGAAAACTTATCTCTGCATATCCACACTGTAGTGGAGAACCAAGGTTCCTCCTTCTTCCACTCAGCAAATTTCCAGAAAAACATGATTCCAGAAATCTCATCCCTCTTTGAGGGGATCCACTTTATCAATGTCTTAAACACCAACTAGTTTTTGCTTTAATTTGTGGTAAAGCTGGGATGGGGGTTGGGGGGGAGTACTGCTGGAGGGGGAATTGGGGTGGCTGGAACAGTGGGGAAGGATGTAAGAGGGGGGTGCTGGATGGAGAACACTGGTGACACCAGGGACCCCCTCCCAGGGATGTGCACAGCATATAGAGAACAGGGACAGACTCAGCCAGACAGGTCAAGGGTCAGGGTTAGAGTTCTTCTCTACTCACTTCTAAGCACTGAAACACATGGTGGCTTTGAAAGAAACAGTTCCAGAAGTAGTTTGCAAAGCAAGTTTAATGTTATTCTGCTTAGAAAGGCTCTGCTTTGGAGGATGCAGAGAGTGTCCCGTGCAGTGCCCAGCACTCACCTGTGCCATAGTGCACTACCAGGGATCCACAATGATCCCCAGTATGCAGAGGGTGAAATTCCACTGTCACTCGCAGGCTGTCACCAATGCCAAGAGTTCCCACGGTCGGAATGACAGAGAAGGGGCTGCAACACAGAGAGAGATCAGGGCTCTTGGGGGAGGTTTGGGGATGATATTCCTTTTGCAGTCCACTTCAGCTCACTTGTGCAAGGAAGGAGCAAACCAACCACAGCCAGCAGAGAGCAGAACACACAGGATGAGAAACTGCTGCTGACTCACCTCTGAAGAGATCCAGCCCTCAGAAGTTTCTGGGGGACAAAATTATTTCATCTCCCCCATCCTCTGCATCCACTTCTCTGCAAGGAGGCTCAAGGGTCTGACTGCCAGCAATCCCATCAGGGTATTGCTTGTGAAGAGCACAGAGGGGATAAAGAGCTATTTGCATGCTCAACTTGACACTCACTGCCTCAGGAATCTTTCTTTTCCTGCAACCTATAAACCTTACCTTAGGAGATGCAAATGTTAGGACAATACCTGTCTTGTGAGATTACAGCCTAGGAATCAGACAAGGAGAGTAAAAGTCTTGAAGACCAAAGAATAATTATTGTTTAATTTGCAGTGTGTTTGTTTGGGGGTTTTTTACCTTGAAAACATCCTGTTCTAGCCCAACAAAGGGCACATTTTATCAGCATTTCAATGAAAGCTGCTCTAAGAAAGGGAGCAATGAAAACTCTAAATGAGCTCAAATTCAGATTACAACAATACAGTGACATGGAAACAAGACCTGAAAGGCAGATCCCATTTACAGGCTGAAGGATTCAACCCCAGCTAAATGAAATGCTGTTAATAGGAACACATCAAGGGAGTTGAACAGTGTATTTCTGTGTACTCATCAATGATGCAATCTGGGACTGGGTTGTCATCCAGGCTGGTAACTGTTTGCTTGGCCCACCAGACAAACTCGGTGCAATGTGTTGGAAATATTTATGAAAATGTGTTGGTGCCCTTTGGATTTAGCAGGAGCAATTAGGACTTGTCACCAGGTAAACAGCTCCTGGCTGGCAGACACAAAACTCAGTGCTCTAATGCTCAGGGATAGCTCAGCTCAAACAGCTTCTGCCCAAAGGCTGCTGGGCTTTGTGCTCTTGTACAGCCCCACTGAGAAAACAGAAGTTCTTGGTCTTAGTTCTTTGCTTGGTGGTCGATTTGTCACCTTAAAAACATGTTCTGAGGAGTTTGACGATGATCAGGGAATGCAACACACACAAAAATAATGAGAACAACTGGAGCTGTGAGCAAGCTGAACTTTGTTCCTGTCAGTGGTGAAAGTCGATGAAATTGCTGCAGTTCCTGCTCATTAAGGAGCTATTCCTGCAATTAGGGGCCTGACCTGTGCCATTACCACCAGTGAGAACATCACTACTGGCTAACGGAGAAGCCTTGGGCCAGCAAGGTTTATGTGCTGGACCTGAGACTTTAGAGAGAGAGGAGGAAAGACAAGGTCCCACCAGCCCCAGAGCTCCCCATGCTCCTGCCTCTGCCCCAGTGGGGCTGCCAGGATGGCTGCAGGGCTCAGCTGGGGTCATTGCCTGGGGTAGGAAAGGCACAGAATTTTCTTTCCTATTCTTCTGCCAGAAATTTTGCCAGAACAGAGAAACAGGGAATCCCTGGCAACACTTCAGCGCTGCCTTCCATCCCTTTCCCTTCCTGCTCCTGCCCCCTGTCTACATAAATCCTGCCCACGGATGGCTGGATGGGAATAACACTTCTGAAGGTGACTTTAGGGGTTGCCTCAGAAAGAAGATATCTTCAAATTATCAGAAGAAGAGGATTCAGCCAAGGTCTGGACTCAGTTCTCAGGACTAAGACACTGAGTGCAAATCAGCCCCTGGATCTCCTACATCCCCCCACCTCAGGCTGTCCCCACCAGCCACCTCTGCTACTGCTGGAGCAGGAGCTCCTTATCCCTCACATAGACCTGGTTCTCCAAGGCCCAAAGACACAAACACCATGGTTAAACTTAACTGCTCTGGATTTCAGCCAACATCACTAAGCTGTTCCCTGGGCCCACAGATAAGAAGAGCTGCGAAGGAGACATCCCTGACACACTGTAATAGCCAAAGGAAAATCAGTGCCAAGAGATGGAGCTGACAGGCTAAACTTTGCCCTTTTATCCATTAATTGTGGGCTGTTCCCTAAGATAATCCCCATCCTCTAAGATCTATCCTTTCAATGAATCACTACTGCTCCCGACAGGCAGAAAAGATAAGGTTTGGAGGGTTCCTTAATAGATTGTTTTCTTCTGCCTTTTAACTATGTCCTTTTGTATGTTTGCTTTCTTGTATGACATCTAAACTTTCACAGGTCCAGATCTCCCAAAGGCACCTTGCAAGCCCCAGACACTGGTCTTGCTTTGAGCAGTTTGTTTGCTCAACAAACACAGATTATCTCCAGAGGTCCCTCCCAACAAAAGTTATTCTATGATTTTATCCTCTAAATCAGCCCAATTGCTTTTTGCATATACCCCAAATTTCTCATATGTCCTATACACCTGTGCAAGTACCTGTGGGCAGATGGGCAGATCAACAGGCATTAGAGGAGCTCAGCCTATAAGAAAGCTCATGATGACATTCTGATGAATATTTAACACAAAACAAAGTGAATTAAAAATAAAAAGGTCAGAAACACCAGGAACTTCAGAGTATTTAAAAAGAAATGTGAATGAATGTAGGGCTGACTTAATTAGAGTAAAATGCTGCTTCGATTGAAAGATTTAAATAATCTGTTTGAAATTTTAAACTGACTTCCTAAGGTTCATCATGAAAGAGAAGAGATGAGTGATGCCATCAGATGACAAGAGAAATCAGATCAGCTTTGACTAACAGGAACAGCACAGGCTGTTCACAACCCAGCTCACGTTGGGCATCTGATGAGGGGACCACTGGAATTCCACGTGCCTGTGACCTCCCAGAAAATGGATCTATTTGGCTGACAGGGGTAGGTAACCACTTCAGAAGGTTCTTGTGCTCAGGAGGGTGCAAGCCAGCTACTGACATGTTCCAGCAGTCCCCAGGAAAACTGTGAGGAAGCTCATCCTTCTTAAAGCACTGGAATGTTTTGCACAAAGAAAGATGAGCTACTTTGCCTCTGAGTGCCAGTTTGGTAATGGGGTTCCCAGTTACCAAGGCTGCAAGCCAGCAGAGTCTTCTGGGTGCTGCACTTGAGCAGACAGAGAAGTCCACCTGGGCAGGGAAGTCCAAGACTGGATCGGCACAATGAACTTTTCCCTGTTGATGATGCAGAGGAGCTGGTGGAAATGATCCTGCAGCAAAAGAAACAGTCTTGGCACAGGATATTCAGTCCCACCCACATGGCAGCAGGAAAACTGCTGGTTTTTATGCCCCTAACAGTAGCATCCAATAATTAATAGTACTTTGTACCTCAATGACCTTTCATTCCAGTAGGATGACTTGGACAGGCCTGATAACTTGCAAAGAAGAAATAACCCTATTGATTCACCTGCTTTCACAGCACACTGGCAGAATGGGACAAAATTATCTGAAACTTTGATTCTGAGGCACCAAAGTAGGGTAATTTCAGGCAGTAGATTGCAGCAATAGCAGGACCTGGTTTGACCACCACTGCAGACTGTTGAAGGCACCACTGAGAGCCCAGTGGTACCACAGCAGTAACTCCAGTCCCAGCAGTGCAGTGACACTGGTGGAAATTGGCAGGGGATGCTCAGGTACATTTTCAAAAGGGTTTTGCTACATGCACAATGAAATTTGGTGAAATACTTACCGAGGTGGACACAGTAGCTGCTTCAATGCCAGGTGAATGTGGGCTATGTGTGTATTCCTTCCCTTCCTATAACATCCTAGGGACAAGGCTGGGGACACACAACTTTAAAAAACCATCTGATCCAGCTCCCCACACACAACTGACTCAGCCCTAACCCCAAACTATTCTTGCCAGATATCTAACAAGTAGTTAAATCACTAAGAATTCCAGCCCTGCTCTCAGCAGCCTATTCCAGCTCTGCCAGAGACTTAGAGAGAGTTCTTCCTGTGGTAGAATCTCCATCTCCCTTTACATCTCACCCTGGCCTCAGAGGACACAGCAGGTAACTTTGCTCCCTTCCTGCAGTAAGGTCTTAATAACCTTTCTCTTCCAAGTGACTGGGTGCCTATCTGGACAAGGGTGGGATCACGATCTGCAAATGGGAAACCCTGAGACGTCCCATCCTACCAGAGCAAACTAAACCCTGCTATTCCCTGTCACTGGCTTGTTCAGGAAAAAGCCAGACAGCCCCCACTCCAGCTCTCTGGTATTTAGCATTAGGAGGGTGAACCAAATCACCAAAACCATTTTACTGTAGGGATGAGCAGATCAATCTCCAGGTGTACAGCAGGGCAGTGCTGTGCTGGAAGTATCTCCTCGCCCCTGCCGAAATCAGAGGTAAAGCTGCTGCAGCAGGGCCAGGAGACATTGCCTCCAGCAGCTCCTGTATTGATGAGTTGATAAAAGCTCTGCCTCTTATCACTCAGTTGCTGGCCTGATCTTTTTTTCCTCGGTGCTTTCAACTTGTTTGATATTTTTATCATGGTTGAAGCAGCAAGAAGACAACTTGATTTAAGAATTGCACACAGCTACAAACTCCCTTAACCACAACCGATTCAGATTCTTCCATGGCTGGGACCTCCTGTTTCCATGCCCATCCTTTCCAAGCCTGGAAGGGTCCTAAATTCTGCTGGACAAGGCACAGACACACAACTACTGCTTTAACCCAACAGCTGACACCCAGTGCCTGTGAATTACCCACTCAGCTGGGGCCTAAGGTCACCCTAACAGCTGCTGTCACATCCAAGATGATGAAAGAGTAAAGAAGGATCTTTTTTTTTCTAGACATCTCCAATATTCACACTGGAAATTGCAGAAGGGCTTTTGCCTCTGCTGTTTGAAAGGTAAAATACCAGGAAGGGAACTGCAGCAAATGACCTACGGAATGGAAGATCACATTTCAGGAGAGTGTTTCATCTTCAGCAAGGCTTTCTGAATTAGCAATTTTGCACTCAATCTTGCAGCCTAAGCCCTCTAAAATAAAAGCTACGGGCAGCCCATGGGAATTTAAAGCACCTATTATCTGGGCACTTGACGTGACCAGACTGCTCAGACCCTCAGAAATGCATTAGCAAATGAAGAGTGCTATTTACCTCCTTTTTTGTTGTTGTTGTTGTTATTTTGGCCACACTACTGTAACAAAGGCATTGCAAATCCAATTGAAAGCTGTGTGTCTTATTAGGGCTTGGCATGCTAGATTCACTTATCTCTCCTTTCCAGATGCCAGGTAGACAGAGGAGGATGGAAGGAGTTCAGATCAGGAGGGGGATAAAAAGAAGAGGAGCTTCAACAACTGGTGGTATTTCAGGGGAGTAAAAGGAAATTTTCAAGTCGTTGCCATTGCTAAGGAGTGAGGGAATCAAGAGGAATGTAAATAAGAGCCCAAGGAATAAATCCCTCCAAAAGCCAGCCCAGGTAGCTGTGCCCAGCTCCACTGTCAGTGGGTGCTCTGTGCCTGCACAGCTGGGGAAAGGGACTTCTCTGTGTCTGTGAAGGCAAGGTGAGAGCAACGAGGATTTGGCCTCACAGAGACAACCCTGACCTTGAGAGAGAGCTCTGCCTCTCGCCTTTCACATCCCTGCATGTTTTGTGCTGAGCTCCTTTCCCAGGGACGCTCCAGGAGTAGGGGCGAGGCTTGACCCGAAGCACTTCACAGTGTGCTGACCCTTCAGCCACACTCTGACCTCCCCAGAGCAGGACCTGGCACCAAAGTGGATGCAGTGTCAGGCCAAACAGGGGAAACCCAAGGAGAGGGGGCTGTGCTAGGCAGAAGCTGGCTGTCCATGCTGCTGTGAAGCTGTGGCCCCTTCGGCTTTGGAAAGCTGAATTGCCCTCTCTCGGGAGAAGAGGGTTGCAAATTCTTCTCTCCATAACACACTGCCCTGTGTTATGAGGGCAATAACTCTGCTACAAAACCCAGGGGTACAGCTGAAACCAGTTTAAAATCTTGCCTTACTTGGCAACTGAACACTCTAAGCAGTCTGTTTAAAACCAGGTTTCTAAATAAGCATGCCCGAGTGAGCAAGAGGGTGCATCACTTCTCTGCTTTAAAGATGATTTAGATGCAGCTTGAGGCTTAAATTTTTATGAAAATATGACTTTTGCCTTCAAACAATTTCTCAATTTCAAGAAAAATACAGACGATTGTAGGATGGTTCCTCTGTTCTTATTTCCCTCTGATAAGCAGTAAGTTACAAGCTCTGGCCTTCCAAACATCACCCCTGGCATTTGAATTAGCGTCCACTGAAACCAAACCAACTGCTTGCTTCAAGTGCTATTTCACAGAATCATAGTTGTTTCAGTTGGATAAGACCTTCAAGATCATCAACTGCTAACCCAGCTCTGCTTTCAGGCCCTTTGCAGACTCAGGCCAGAATTAATTGCTGTCACAGTGACATCAACCTTAATGCCTGCCCAGTACACCAGACTCAGATGTCAGCTATCCTGCATAACAAATCCTAAATCCTTCACTGAATTCCCTGCAGCAGAAAACTTGTAATGAAAAGATCCTTGTAGCATGAGGTAACATGGTAAGTCAAGCAGGGAAAGCTCCCTGCTGAAACCGTGATATCATGAAGGCTGGAAAATAATGGCCATTAAAAGAGAGGAGAGACTGGAGGAATGAGGAGAGTCCAGAGCAGAAGGGGTCCCCCTGCTCCTGCCCCCTCAGCTACCAGTCCACAGGAGTCTTTGAAATCAGTCACTGTGCTCCAGGTTCATTCTGTGCAGGGCAATTTGCCTTCATCCTCTGGCCCTTTTGTCCCTGTAAGAGGCATCTTAAAAAGTCTGTTTGGAGTAACTTCCGTGTGCTACAAAACATCTGTCAGGGCTGGAACCGAATTTTAAAGGAGTTAATTTCAGTAATGCTGTAACTCATTGTCCTGTCATCTTTCCTATTAATCAGTGAGCAGTAATTCAGTCTCCACAGAACATCAGGAATAAATTTTGCAAACCTTACAGAGTGAACTTGTATTGCCTGAAAATTTTGTCTTGCTACAGTGAAAAGAACAAGAGGACAGAACAGAATAAGCTGTGTGATGATTTTATATGCTTCCTGCTTCCTTCTTCCTTCCAGATAATCTATTAATAAGCCTGAAGGACACTCAAATGTAAATATTCCTGTCTTTTGGGTATTTGCCAGTCAGTTCCACAATGGTTTCCAATTAGGCAGAGGCTGTCAGACCACAATGCAAGGACACAGGGTGGCATGAGAAAACCCACACCGGGCAACTGGAGCCACAAAACAGGAACGTGTAAATCAGAAGCAGCAAGACGAAATAATTGGAAATTTTGCCCAGCAGAAACATTAGCATTTCATATTTATAATGCAAGTGCCAATAAACAAAGAGACACGTCAGCTATTCATTTACTTTCTGGCAGTCCAACCATGCAGCACATTCCCAAATGACTGCAAGACGATAGGAAACTGTTCATTTGTCAAGAAAGGGCAACATGGCACGTGGCATTTCAGCCACTAACAACTCACATGGTCCTTTTATTTAGGGCTCAGACACAATTTTACTGCCTTGAATCAGGAGTTACTTCGCTTCAAGTCTGACTTACCCCAGGGAAAAACAGATTTAAAGCAAGAGAATTATGTAAACCAACTGCAACATCCGCAACCCTGACACAGGGGTTTGTACCCTGTGGATCAGGGAGCAGCTGAGATGTAGAGGTTCAAAGTAGCATCCTAGGCCTTCCATAACTGAAACACAGATGTTCTGCATGCCAGTGGCTGCAAGCCCAACGCAGGTGGCTTTCCAGAGCCATTCCTCAGTGCCTGCCTCTTTGCTGAGGGGTTTTCAAGGTGCTCTGCACCTCCTGCCCGTGCTATCGATGCATTTCTAGCTGAGCTACAGCACTTCAGTACTTCGCTGACTCTCAGCTCCCTGAAGCACGAGACAAAATGTTCAATCTGTACGAAATTCTGATTCTGCAGTAAAAACCCCTCACGTGCTCCTTGCTGAGCAGCACAACCCTCCCCTGACGCCCTGCACGACCCCTGCGAGGAGCCCAAAGCTCAGCACCGACTGCCAGGGTGTCACTGAAGTTGTGCAGAGGAGCTCTCACTGGCAGAGCTCCCTGTGCCATACCCTCACCAGTTCAAGGGCAAGGCAAGGGACAAAGCTTGGGACATTAGTGCTCTTGTGTGTTATCTCACCCTCCTTCTATCTGTGGTGATGTTCACAGGGTGCTCTGCTGGCTCTCGAAACTTCAAGAGCAGAACTTTGCCCTTCATGGACATCAATTCACCTCTTCCACCCCAAAAACGAACACAAATTCGTACCAATAAATCATGTTTTAAAGGCACCTGTGTACCTTTCAAAGCCTACCTCAGTGACATTAAGCTCTTGTGGCACTTGGGTAGTACAGAGAACTGCCCTAGGCCAGCATAATTTTTAGTCTAAATTTTAATGATGTTAAATAATTCCTCAGTCCCTCCTAAGGAACATGGAGCTAGGGAACACAGGGCATTTCCTCTTTAGATTTCTAAAGCCATGCTGTTTGAGGATAGGACAAAGCATTAAACTAAGTCTAAGCAGCAAAGGAAAGATGAGAAAACAGCTGCACCCAAAGAGATTCTGCCCCTCTCACCTGGTGCAGAAACATCAGCTGGCTCAGAGCTCCCCCCTCACTTTGCCTCTCCAAACAGGTCAGGCAAAAAATTGTGCCAAGAGGTAGCAGGATGCTGGTGGAAAGAGTCACCCTGCCTCTCTTTGTTTCCCAGCAAGGTTCCCTCCCTTCCTAAACCCTTGTGTACTAACAAGCTTCCAGATAACAGTCGACCCTTCACATCCCAGCACCGAGATCAGACTTGGCAGGGCCTCAGCACTGATGTTCAAACCTGCCAGCAAAAGCATGGCATGTTTGGCAGGGAACAGGTGCCAGCTGACAGAGCAACCACAGGGACACACACGAGGACCCAGCCACAGCAGGTACTGCCCACGGGCTCTGGGGCAACACTTCTGCCTGCAGGTTGTGCCTGCCCCACGTGAGATTTGTCAGGCAGACGTTCAAGTCACCTGCAGCACAACAACCTCCTGCCAGCTTGGAGCACCTGGAGCTCAGTGTGCCTGTGCCAGGCTGGCTCCCTGCCACGGGCACAGCACACCCCCTCCCCTGAATCACAGGCAGGAAAGTGTCCTCAGGGCTTGTAGAACAGAGGGTGTGAAAAAGCATCATCTTTGGTTCAGCCCAGGGTGAGGCAGGAAGTGGTTGCCAGGTGGGAAAGAGAAAAGCTCTCTGAATCTATCTGTTCCTCCAGTATTTTCCATAATTATTAAACACCTTCCATTGAGCCTAGAGAGGGCTATACATCTTATCAACACCCCTCCCTGCCATTTCCTTACTGTTCCATGTGCATCTTCCCTTGTGAACGCTCAAGAAAGTGCCTGGAGGGAAAGCAGAGCCCACCCAGGCTGGCTGCAGCACCACATGCCAGGTGTGACCTGCTGCAGGCTGCCTGCCCACAGCCTGGAGCCAACCTCACAGCACGGGGTGGGCTGTAACCAGAGTGCAAGAAAAACAATGGCCTTAGAGATAATGTTCCTCCAGACTCACCTGGCTCTCCTCAGGGCTGAGGGGGGGTTGTAAGGGAGAAGACTTCACAAGATTTTACAGTGGTGGCACACGGCACTGGGGCTGGCCAGCTTGAAACAAGGTGGGCTCTCCAAAGAGACCTTCACCAGCCAAGGAACCTGCAGGAAAGACAGGGAATGGTGATTTTGCCTCTTGTAGAAAGGGCAGGAGAAGAGACCTGACCGTGCCCTGGTGACATCCTTCCTCAACCAAATTCCAAAGCACTTTTAGCACCCAGGACACAAGGATGGACTTGAATCCCACCTGCCTCANAAATTCCAAAGCACTTTTAGCACCCAGGACACAAGGGTGGACTTGAATCCCACCTGCCTGGGAAAAGCATCTCGTCCAGAGGCAGGAGGGCAGTGCCTTCTGGGAAGGAAGTGCCAAGCAGGTCAGGCACCAGCAGCATGGAGACATAACACCTGAACCAAGTCATCTGCGTATTCCACAAGCCCAAAGACCTGCTTGCTTCTGCCTGCAGAGCCCTGTAGCCCTGTTCCGGAGGGGAATGTGCTACCTGAAGGCAAAGCAGCCTGGGGGAAGGCAAAAATTCCTTTCTAACAGGTGGGTTTGAGTGGGTCAGTCCAGCTGGGAGGATACAGTGGGCAGACCAGCAAGAGGAGGAGACCAGACACTGTGGCCTTACTGGGAGTGAAAGCAAACTTGAAGAGCAAGAGGAGGAACAGAGCAAGACAAAGTGACAACCCCGAAACAAGGAGATGGAGAATTGAAATGGGCTGTAAAGAAGCAAGGAAGAAGCACAATACACTACCAGGGAAGGCTGATGAGAGCAATCAACTTGCCAAAGTGATGGAAAGCCAGACGACACCCCAGGCTGTGCCTATCAATTATGGGCTTCAAAGGCGTTTTCTGCCTGGAGAAACATGACCAGCACTGACTCACAGTGTGGTTTCATTATTAAAAGCCAATCTTGGCTCTCCAGGGGCTGTGGCTGCCTGGTGATTGTGGCCAGGCAGCTGCCAGTGCAGGGAAGCTGGGCATTCCTCTCCCCCCCCAGGAGGCTCTGCTACCAGTTTGTGCCCTCTGGGATACACAGAAACAGCAAGCAGGCATTTTCTGGCACCCAGATATCAACCCCTGAGCACCAAATCATATCTCATGAAGTCTAAAACAGGCGATTCTGACTGACAGGCAGCTGCCCTGATAAACAACCCCCTCACACGAGACTCGGAAAACGATGGAGGTTCATTCTGCATCAGCCATCTGAGCCTGATAACCCACAGCCAAGGCTCTCCAAACACCTTCTGCTTCCAGCAATGCCCTGGGGCAGCGAGTTCCAGGGGCAATTTCACACTGCAGAGAAACATTTTGGTCACCAGGACCCTTGGAAGGTGAACACACCCAGCAAAGACCTTCAGCAAAAGCCACCCAGGATGTCCCTGAGGGTGGCAGGAAGCAGCCAGAAGACAGAAAAGCAATTTGGCCACACAGAGGTGAAGAACTTCTGAATTTGCACGATTGCAGAGCCTCCATTTGGAATACACTTGACTGTTAGCTGGATTTTTAAGGAGCAGACAATCTCAGGCTACCACATAGTCCAAGTCAGTATGATTCACAGGAACCTTGGAATCTGGTGATGAACCTTGGAGACACAGCACAGTTTCTCCAGGACATGACCAAAAGCCAACAAAAATTAGAACACAATAACTTCTTTTGGGATTATCATCTCTGTGCACTTAAATATGCCAAGTATTTTCCTCAGAGCTGATCTTACTTTTACAGCAGTGCTGTCCAATGGTTGAGGTCTTACTAACTTCAAAATTAATTCCTTTGGGGAAAAAAGTTGACAGCCTTTTACAGGGCATACAAGTCCCAAGATGCAGCTGTACAAGTTCTTTATTTTTTTACTGGGAACAGCAGAAATGTTAATGCAAATGTGCTTTTCCACTTGAGGAAGCACGAGCTGAGCAAATTCACTGCTTGTCTGTTGGCTGGTACTTGGCAAAGACAAACATTTCAAAGAGCTTCGTGGATACTGGAGCAGCTGAAGCCAAAAGACTCAGTGGAAAAGAAAAAGAGCAGTAGGAAAAGAGAAAGTGAGGCACATTTGACTCAGCAAAGAGGAAACCTACAGCAAAAGTGCCCAGAATCAGTGTGGACCCCTCCAATGGCATCCCTTGGGCACGGGCACCCATGCTGCACCTTTCCAATATTCCCAAGATAAATGCCAGACCAGGAATGGTGCACTCCAGGTGCATCCTTCCTTGCCAAAGGCTCTCCCATTTGCAGCTATGTCCCTGTCAAAACCTGTTATTTCAGGATATATTTTGACTTCTCCTACTGTTCCTCCACCTGCATTATGCCCCAACAGCTTGTTTTGTCCACGTGGGTTTTTTTCCTCCAACAGGTAGATTTGGAGAGGGTGTTAATTCACCTGCTCCTGTGCACAACTCCATCTTCCCATCCCACCTTTTTCTCATGCATACATCTTACTTTTCATTACAGGATAGCATCTTGAATTACACTGTTCTATTTCTGGCCTTTTCCCACTTCTAATAAGTTTAATGTTATGTATCAAGGGAAACCTTTGTGTTTAAGAAAATGTTTTGGGGGAAAATGTTGAACCCTGCTCCTTTCCTCCATCCTGCCTCTTCCCAGCAGCTTGCTCTTGGCACAAGCCTCTTTTGAGAAAATGTTCCCCTGACTGAAATTCAAAAGGTCTCGGTTTTCCTTTTTACAGTGGAACACAATCACTGACATTTTTCAACTTTTCCCCTCTCAACTTTCTTGGGAGGTCGCAAAACAACCACAATTTTTTCAAGTGAGGGTTGAGACCTTCAGGAGCACATTGCTCTGGACATTGCTGTGGTTCTCCAAAGGGAAAGCAGAGCCTTTGGAAAACCTGAGCAGAGCTGAATTAAGCTTAGCAGGAGCCTGAAGTGGCACCTAAAGGCCTCCCACTGCTTCTGCTAAATCAGTCTGATTCCAGGGCTGTTTCAAAACACATTTCCTGCAGCGCCAGTGCCACTAATTATAACTAATTCCAGCATAAAGTGGAAAAGTCTCAACCCCTGAGCTTTGAGTGTGAGTTGCACAGAGGCAGCTAAACAGGCTGAGAGAGGCAGAGATTCCTGCCAGGAACCAAGATTAACCAAGGGGCCACAGGACAGGATGTACCCTCGAGTTAAAGCAGGAGAACAGGTAAGAACTGCACAGCCCTCAACATTCCCATCAATTCAGGGCTTTCAAATGAAAGAACAGGGCTAGAAAAGCTCCTTTGGGGCAGATACCACCAACACACAGCCAAAATCCGGGGAGGATCCCCAGCATGGGAAGATGTCCATTATCTTGCCAAACAGAGGTGCTGAGACATTTCATTCTGGATGTGCTGCAGCAGGTAACTTGCTCTGCTTACACCACAGGAATTGCACCTCCCTCCTCTTCCAGCACACTGTTAAACCTCCACATGCCAGCACTTACCATGTCTCTGTTCCTCAGCACCAGTAGCATTTCACAGACCTTGTGTGGGACATAGTTCTGAAATACCACCTCTGATGGGACAGGATGAA
This sequence comes from Pachyramphus minor, assembly GCA_013397135.1. Lineage (NCBI taxonomy): Eukaryota > Metazoa > Chordata > Aves > Passeriformes > Tyrannidae > Pachyramphus > Pachyramphus minor. The sequence continues at coordinate 55,850 of VYXB01008716.1, read as the reverse complement.
ACAAGGTCTGGTCTGGGGCAACTGCCGAGAGCTGGAGAGGCAAGAGAGAGCAGGGAGAGGTTCAGCTGCTGGGAGGAAGGTTCATGGATGAGGATCCTTCTCTGACCCCCAGTGAAGTGCAGCCTCTCGGTGAGTACTGCCCAACCCATGCTGGGGGAACAGCAGCTCACCCACCTCTGCTCTGAGCTGACCAAAAGCTGCTGCACCACACAGACCAGGCTTGAGCTGAGCAGCTCTTCTGGCAAGCATTTCTCCAGGTTTCCTTCTCCAAAATGCCAGGAAGCACTTACCTCGAGCAGACCCCTGTGCTAATGGGGTCACAGAGCTCCAGGGCACTGACTGACAGAACCCTGAGCACTCCTGGAGCAAGTGAAACCCCAGAATTTACATCAGACTCCATGGGAAACAATTTTGGGATGACCTTTACTCGCAGACAGAGACACTGAGTCCCACACAACTCCAAATATCTCTTTTTATCTAGAGCTTAGACACCAGTAAGAAGAGAACAGTACCAGAGAAGGTGAGGGCAAAAAGAAAGTAACCCAGCAGTGAGGAAAAAGACAAATGAGGTGAATGCTGGATGGTGACAAAGTTCAGCTCTTTTCTCAGCAGTGCTGGGCAACTTGAGTAAGGCTGGAGTTGGTATCTTGTTTTAACATGAGCTTTAAATGGCTGCTTTCTTGTAATCTGTTACTGCTGTTTTATTTAATACCATTGCAGAGGCACATATGGAATGATACAACAGCAAATGCTTACAGAGCAGAGACATTACTTTGAGCAAACTCCTCCCTGCTTTTTTCCCCCCCTCCAGTCGCACTGTTGCCACTCAAAACACACAGGCAGCTCTCCTGCATCTCCACAGAAGACACAGCCATGCTGAAGTGAGAGGCTGCAGCACACTGTCAGCTATTTGTGCACTTGTCTGGGGTTGTTCCCAACCTCCTGTGCTCTCCAGGGCAGTCCTCAACCATCTCTGCTGACAGTTTCCACAGCCTACCTCAGCCATCTACCTGTTGGGACTAGGCTTTATGTTCTCCAGACCTCTAAGAAAAGCAGCTTTAAACACACCTCTAAGTAAACTTTGAACCAGACAAAGCACATCCACTCCCTTCTCCCCGGGGTGAGCCCCCTGTGTGTCTGGCAGCCTGCAAAACCCAACCCCCTGTCAGGGTCCCACACGTTGTTCCAATCCAAAGCACGAATGCAATGGGTTCTGTTAAATCAGGAGTAATTACAGCAGGCCCTCAGCCTTCAAAGGCCAGCGCTGCCATCCTGTGAGCCCAAGCATTTGATGGTGACCACACCAAAGCAAGAGGTGGCTCTTTCAGCAGGAGAATGGAAAATGGCAAGTTCATGCCCTTGTGTTCCTGCCCCAGCCTTCCCCCACTATTGTGCTTTAGCTACGCTCCAGCAAACCCCACCAGCTCCAGCAGAAATTATTGGTGTTGGCTTAGCACAGATCAGGACTCCAGCATCTCACTGGGAGAAAATGTTTTGCCTTTGCCCCAGCAGAAGGAACTCCACCACCAGCAGTTTGAAACGACAACAGGACCTGGACACTGAGGTATTTTGATAAGCTGAAGGCAAGCCTGTGACAAGCGCTCACCCTCTTCAAATGTCACATCAAACAGCAAGGAAAAGGGCAGGAAAAGGCTACCTTGTGATGGAAGGTCTCACTCCTGTCTAGAAGCTGGACAATCCAGGGCAGATTAATCTCCCAAGTGCTGGCCAGCCTCTGCTTGGTGGTGAGAGACATCTCCTTCTGGAAGGCAGAGGGAGTCAGCTGGAAGGCAAGAAAACCAACACCAGTCTCAGAAATGCCCTTGTTCAGAAAGGCTTTTCTTGTTCAAGTGCCACTGATGAATAATTTGTAATCACAGCCACTAGGACAGTCCTGGAAGTCACTTGCTGAAATATTTAACATCAGTAAATTAATGATATAGAGCAGAACGCACATGCTCTAACCACGTGGCTCTGTCCCATTAGCTTCTCCGTGATTTGATGTGACATATTTGGGGATTTCTGCTCTTCAGGCATTTGTTTCCTCTTTAGCTGCACTGCATTGAGCCAGTGACCTTTGCAGAGGGTGGGGAGGAGTTATCAGAACTCCCCCAACTCCATCCTTGCACAATGCTCCCGACCCCCGGCGTGTGGAGATGTCACTGCTGGGTCAGTCTGAGGAGAACAGAGTTGTGCCAAGGCTGAGGCACAGAGGAATGGGTCCAAGTTTTAGTTCTCTCATTAATTAGCACTTGTTTCCTCTCTGTCTGGCTTCACAGGCCTCTCCACAGAAGAACACAGAGAGATCTCCTTGGCAGAGCCTCAGCACTGGGTCTTCTCCAGTCAGCACAGAGGACAAAGACACATCAGAACCTGCTGGCATTTCTCACCTTCCCCTCAAGTCCCTCCCATGACTTTTGGAACCCCATTTACTGGAATTATTAACCAAATCCCTATTAATACCCAGACTGTCCTTTATTACTCTTTAGAGTCCTCTCAGGAATCTAATTCCCACTGAAAGAATCTTCCTTTGGTGGGTACAGAAGGAAGGTGAACATCACTTGGCTGCTTCATTTTGCAAGAGCAGCTGACCTGATGTGGCTTTGTGTCTGTCCCTACTGAGGGCTCAGAGGAACATGAGCAACCTCAAGCCCTGAGCAAAATCAGAGCACTTTCCTGCTTTGCAAACCAAGTGTCCACCCTTTGTGCAGGGAGCTGATGTTTCTGACTAATGGAGCAGAGAGTTCAAGGCTCTGATTAAGAACTGTAGCTTCTCAAGGCTAATTTGGTTAAGTTACAAAAATTATCCAACAAATATGACTCCTTCCAGGCATGAAATTACCACACTGCCCAAGAGCATTTCTCCATGGAGAATGAGGGCCCTAATTTTCACTGAGTAACATTCGAATTCAAGTCTTCCTATAGGCATTAGAAGTTGTAACAGCAGAAATAAAAGCATTAAACTATTAAAGGAACATGAGCAATTAGGTCAAATAGAGATTCAACATATGGGAAAGCAGGGCCCCTTCAGACTTTATCCTAGTGGCAATTCTTCAGCATCCTTACCCAACAGGAAGCTGTGGGTAAACAGGGCCATTCCTCTTCTAATGACCAGCCTGAAACCCACCTCTCTCTGTCTGTCACACAAAGTGGGTGTGCAAGAAAGGGCAAGAAGAGAAGGCAACCCCAGAAAATGGGACTCAGGCACCAACAAAACTCAGTCATGGACAACCTTTACTAAGCACTACTTTGGACTAGAAATAACATCCCTCCCCTTTCTAGTGAACTGGACCAAGGAACAGATGGATTTGCCCCCTTCTTATTTTCTTGGACTTGGGAGACCAGCTCTAAACTAAAATTATTTGCATCCCGACCTTAAGTAAAATCTCAGATCATATTCCCTCCTGCTTCCTTCTTTTTTTTTTTTTGTATTTTGGACTTGCTTTATACAGCAAGACCCTGTCTACTCCAAGATGACCATTTCTTTCCCTACAAGTTTTACCCATGTCCTGCAAACAACCCAATAACTTCATTCCTTTATTCTCAAAACAGTTACAGCACTGCACACATAATCCACAAGGTTGCTGTTTCCTTCTGTTCTTACATGAAACATGAGAGCACAGCACTGTCTTATGGACACCAGGACATGCTGCAGCAAGAGCTAGGGTTTGAAACTGGAAATAACTGTATTTCAAGAGAGAAATCTAAAGGGGAATAATACACTAATCTGGATTTCAGTGGTTTATTATTGAGTCTTAAAAATAACTGGATTATTTGTTCCAATTTTCTAACTGCAATTTAATTTCACTTGAAATGAAGCCTGTCCATCATTCCCACAATGCTCATTTCCAGAGGGCTTCCACTCTCCACATCCCCATCCCAGTGTAGCAGCTTCCAAAGCCCCACAGTTCCACTTCCTTAAAGACTACAGGGACCAGGCTCTCAGCCCCGGGGGAATGAAGCAGAACTAAGAAATCAGCCCAATGTCCCTGCAGGGACAGGATGAAACACCAGCCACTACACAACACAGCTCCAGCCACCACCCCTGTCCTGTGGGGGGAGATCTCTTTCTTCCCCACTGTGATACTCAGCAGGTTTTAACCAGATTTCTGGTCTAAGGGCAAGTCTGGGGAGGTAAATGGGTTCTGGAATTGTTGTGCAGCTTGCAGTGGTGGTGGGAGCTTCTACCTTAGCTGTAGGGTAAAAGGAGAACTGAGGAGGCTGAACCTGGGATGTCCTCTGTGATCTTCAGCCTGGCACCCTGGTCTGATAGGTCTGGGTTTCCTGAGACATGTCAGGAATTGTACCCCAGCCCTGGACATTCCTTTATTGCTTTTCCAGGTGGCACAGTTGTCCTGGCACAGCTGGTTCCTGTGACTGCAGCAGTGTTAGGAAGTGTGCCTTGGAGTGGCATTTGCTAATGCTCCACAAGCTTCAGGTAAATTAATTTCAGACACTGCAGACAAGTCAATCATGTTGTTGTTTAAGGAGCAAAGAAAAACTTTCTGCACTGAATTACAAAGCAAGAATTTGACTTGCGCTTTGCTCGCCCAGGGAGGACCCTGCCCATGTCAGTGGAAAGGACAACAGGCAAACCTCTGTGCTGCTGCAGCTCCAGCAATGCCTTTGGGGGTGTCCTCTGGTGCTGCACCTGGTGAATACCCTCTGATGAGCTTGTTCCAATTAATGCCACACACATTTCCACACACACCAGCCGAGGACACCCAGCTGAGCATCTCCACTGCCAGGGAGCTTCACACATTTTTGGCACAGCAGATGCTACAAGCAAAAGCTTCTCGGGAGACTCTGGGCCACAGGCAAACTCAATCCTCGCATCTGCTCAGCAGGGAACAAGGAACCTTCCGTTTGAAAACAAACATTCATTATTTAGGGAGATACAATCCAGTCAGGGAGGATCCAAGCCCTGAAAACTAACTGCCTCTCCATCTAGCCAGCCTGTGGAGACTCACTCCAAAACATCTCCCACATGGTGTCCAGCTACAAATCTGAGTGGAAACTGGAGAGCCTGGGCAAAGAAGCCTCACATACAACACCCCTGTGCACTCAAGGCACCAAGATAATAGTGTTTTAAGAAAGGAAACTGGATGGGGGGAGATACTTCCTGGCTCAGAAGGAAGAGCTTGGAGGCAGATGTCAAAGTGAGACTCACCAAGTCTGTCACATCTGGTCTGGGATGCACCCACAGGGTCACAGGGCTGTCACCTTGTGCTCCTTCCACAGCTCCAGCATCTTAGAACCAACCTGAGAGCCTCTCACCTGCTCAGCACAGGAGTGACTCCTGCCTGCTGCAGGCAAAGAGCACTGCTGGAGCCAGAGGACTTGCCAGAGAAGCCTTGGGTGCTTAGCAAATGAAACTGCTGGCACGAAGGGATCTTCATGGAACTGCAGTGGTAGAAATGACATAAAAGCCACACAAGGCTTGTAAACACCTCAGCACCCAGTGCCCCACCCGATGCTGGTACCTCAGCCTGCTCTCAAACTCAGCCACCCTGCTCTCACACTCAGCTGTGTTCCTGCTGTTGAACTCCCCACCTATTTTTCCAGCCCAAACCCTCCTCCCCTCCCAGGCAGTTGGAGGGGGCCCAAGCCATTCCTTGGTCCTGCCTGTCAGCCCAGACAAGGTCACTTCCACATCTCCTGGAACTGCTGCAAGGAGAATGCAAGCGAGAAAAAGCCTGATCTGCAGGCTGGCACCTTGGATTCTCAAGAGCTAAGGAAAAGGCATGGCTGGGAAGCTCAGCTCCCTGGATGACAAAGTCTTTTAGCTAATGACTATTTAATGTGCAATGCATAAGCAGTTTCTGGAGGGGAAAAAGGAAAAGAATCATCTTTAAAGTGAAGGAAAGATTTGTTTCATGATGTGGGCTCACAGCTACTACAGAGACTCCTTGCTTCAGGCTAGGCAGAAAAGAAGGGTCTGCACAGGACCTGCACCCTCTCCCAGGTGAGTGGTTTTGGCCATGAACTACACTGGATAAATAAAAACACCTTCACCTCTTGTCTTCAGGGCAGCAGCAGTAACCTCTGAACACTGCTTGGCTCATGCACAGTCTCCTCCATTCTGCTGGCATGCACCATTTGTTAATGCACCTTCAGCTGCACCCCAAAGCTGGAATAAGGGACACTGCCAGCATCCCTAAAACCCATTCCAAGCCCTCCCTCCTGTGTGCCCAGGGAGCCTGGGCACTGAAAACCACCCTCCAAACCTCAGCCCGGGGGGGGATGCAGCCATCGGCATCCCAGCAGGGGGGTGGTCACCAGCATCCCCCACTTTCCCTGCTCCACAGGGGCCACACTCACACACTGGATCCCTGCAGCCAGCCAGGCTGTGTCTTTCAGGAGCAGCAGGGCCTCCCAGCCAGCCCCAGCACCACCATGGCAACAACAGGGATGTCAGGAGGGGAGGAGGCAGTGGTGGCTTTGGGAGGCAGCAGCAGGACAAAGGGATGCTCAGCACCCACCCAGTCCCCACAGAGGAGCTGCCTGTGGTCCCCCTTCCCCAGCACAGCCCCTGTCAGCTCGGTGGAGGGGAGACCCAGAGAGCATCACAGGAGCCCCAGACCACCAAACTGCTTCAAGAGCTCACAGCTCCAGCAGGGAGCCCCAGCCCTCGTGTTGCTGCCCCAGGATGGCAGAAACCTGCTGCACTTGCCCACATCTCTGGGGCACTGGAGAGGCCTGGCAAGCAGTGCTTTGTCTCTAAGCAGTGGCAGCAGCCCAGGGAAAGCACACCACAGCAAACATGCAGTGAAACTCCCTCCAACACACCTGCACAGACTGCAGCATGTGCCAGGGGAGCAGAGAGAGGGTCACACTTGCCCACTGCCCAGCACAGGCACCCCAGCACTTCAGACAAGCCACCCTTCTCCATCCTACCAGGGTCTGAAGCAAACTACACTCCAAGCCCTGCTCTCTTTACAGGCACAGGTAACTTAGTTTGTGCAGGGAGCTGCTCTACAGGGTTGAAATCCTTTTCTCATCCCCTGGGAAATGCTCTTTCCATAGCTCTTCTCCCTCTGCAGAAGCAAATGTACACACAGCCAAGGGCAGCAGGGGAGCATGTTGCATTATTAACCTCTCCTTTGCTGCAGTGCTAAAAGCACGATCAGCCAGCATCCCCCAAAACCCCTGCTGCAGGCTCTGAGACAAGACCTCACAGCACAGGCACTCTCTGGGTTCTGAGCACCAGAACCTCTGGAGGGGTTGAAACAGGCACCTCAGAAACATCTCTGCTGTTGTCATTGCAGCACTCACCAGGTCAAAGCCACAGAGGCAACTGGGCACTCTTGGTGTCTTGCAGAACACACAGAGCTGCAGGAAAGTCAAGGGCTGCACTGAGGATCCAGGGAGGAGGGAAGTGCTGGACAAACAGCTTACAGCATGGAAGGGATACAGATGGGAGCATCTGCTACCCCCATTTTTACCCATGGAGCACCCAGTTCAGGAAAGGACTGACTGCAACACTCCATCTCTTTAGATATTGTCAAAACATTTCCTACCAAAGAACTGCACTGGGATCACTTACCCCACTGCAACCTGAGGAAGTCCCAGTCATGAAGTCCCAAACATGCAGCCCACTATCCTCTTTGGTCCAAGTATCATTTATGTATCCCCAATTGCAAGGGAGAACATTGATTTTTTTTTTTTCTTTTTGTAGGACAGGTCTCAACACACAGCCTTGGGTTTGTTTTCTTCCTTTTTATTCCCATGCTGGGAATCAATTTGGTTTCCTCACTATTTATTTCATTTACATCTCACTTTCAAATCCTGAACTCCTCTTCCAAATCAAGACACTATTTCAAATTCCCATGTTTTGAAGGTCCTGATATTATAAAAGAGTAAATTGTTTCACCTCCACTGCTTTTTAAAAGAAAGCAAAATCCTTGGTCCCAAAAAGTGTAACGCCTCCTAGGTTTTGTTTTTCCTTGGTTCTATGAAACTATTAAATCCAGCCAGCTGTCTTTGTATAAATGCAGAAAATTTACAGGCTCCAGAAGTTAATCACAGTTCAAGGGGAACCTCTGACATGGAGGTGAGGAAAGGCAGTAACCCAGGGTGTGCCTGCCAGGAGACACTGCCTCAGAAGGAGGGGCAGGCTCTGGATGGAGGTTCAGACCTGACTCAGCAAGGTACTGGCACAGGATCTCAGCCTCAACAAGAAAGGGGACACATGTCAAGGGCAGCAATATCTGTGCAGTTACAAGATGGTTCAGTAGCTGTTCCTGGGGCTGACACTACCTTAATCCCAAATGTCTTGGTCTTGTGTTTCCTCTGGCAGCTAAACACCACCTGAGCCCCTGTGATCTGGGGACAGAAACAGGCACAGTACCACCCCACCATAGCAGCAGGGCTTTCCCAGGCACAGAGGCAGGGCAGGGACCAGTCTCTCCTCCCTCACACACAGCTCTTCTCAGCTAGCAGGGCCCTGCCAGGGCATTCTCCATCCCACCCACTGCCACGGGACATCACAGCCTGGGGAGCACCAGGCTCTCCTCTCCTCCACCCAAGCTACAGAACCTCCCCAAGCCCAAGTATGTGGCAGCTCTCTGCAACTGGACATCCCATGCTGCTAAAACCATGGCAATACCTCAGCACCCAGCAAGATTCTCCCATGGCCAGCTCCAAGGACCCCCCCAAATTCCCTCCAACCTCTGCAGGGTAAGGGAAAAACACTCCTATGCTTAACCTGGACCACAACAGCTTGGCTGGCATCACTTGGAAGCTCCATTTGCAGTAGGACTGGTGTCCTCTGCTCCTGTATTCACAGCAAGTGGGTGACCCCAAGCCCCAGCAGGTCTAGTACCTCTCTGCAGGACACTTCAAACACCAACAGCTGCTTCTGTGATGAGAAGCAAGGAAGGGAAGGATTAGAAAACACAACAGTTGTAAGTGGGACACGGGGAAGGAGCAAGCCCAGCCCATGATGTGTTTCAGCCGGAGCCCACAGCAGCACCCAGTACGGTCACAGCAGCTACAAAGCACCAGGCTGTTCAGGAGCAGTGCTGGGAAAGGACTTGCTTGTTTTATTTATCACTTTTGAAGCACTGAAGGGACAAGCTGATCTCCTTGCTGCTGCCAGCCAGCTGGTGCAGCTCCCCACTGCGCACGGGGCAGTCTGCAGGCACCAGCTCTGCTGGGCAAGGACCTTACCAACCCAAGCAGGCACCAAGAAATAAATCAAAGGTGAATGTGGCTTTACCTGCACTGGGCAGTTGCCTTCATAGGCCAAATACAATGACACAACAGCCACAATTGCAGAGTTTGAACTCAAGCAACATCCCAAAGCGGTTGCTGGGTTGCTTAAGACCGGACTGCCTTTGGCTTAGCCAAATATTTGACTGCATTTGTATCCAAAAGTCTTTTACTTAAAAGATTGGGAGTTTTGCTAAAGAACAGTCATGCAGAGGCCGTTCTGGAGTGGAAGCTGAGCCAGGGCTTTGATTTTTAGACAAGGTACCTAGTACATCCCCTAAAAGCACCTCTGCTCTCTGCCCTGGAGGTACTGTCAGACTTTACAGCATTTGCCTGATTGAGGTCCCCATGTGACACCCAGCACATCACAAATTGGCAGTGGGAGCAGAGGGGCAGATTTTTATTTTCCAGGTAGAGATTGTCAAAGCTGAACTGTTAAACCAGCTCCTCAGGTTCTTCCTTTGAACCTCTTCCCACCCTTCACACGTCCCAGGAACTACAATGAATCAAAGAGGCAGCAACAAAACCAGCCTCAAACATCTTCTGAGATTCTCCTTCAGGGAAACTTTCCCACTCATGAAAGACCAGTTTTGTAAAAAACATATGGCCTAAAAAGCAGAGGGGAAAACCCTTCAAAACACAAAGCAGGAGTGGAGCCATTCATGAAATTAGAGGGGTTGATCAGAAAAGCTGATGGGTCTGTGTAGCAAACACCAAGGGCCTGAAAGGCTGAACCTGTTCAGCCACTGATACCATTTTAAACAACAGGGGTTTTAGAAAGCAGATAACAGGCACATTAAAATTAAAAGCTGGACACCCCAGTGGGGGCAGGAAGAGCCAGGGTTGCTTCTCGGTGGCCATCAGTACAAGCATCTCTCTGACTTCCAAGTCTGAGCTGCAGGACAGACCCACCTGATCAGAGCTGTCAGCCTCACTGCAGAGTTTTGTTTTCCCATTATAGGAGCAGCTCAAGAGGGTGCAGCTTTGATCTGAGCAACCTCCCTCTGCCAAGGATGAAAGCAAGGACCTGAGTGCCCCATTTGTGACTTCCTCTCACATTGAAAAGTCTTCCTAGCACGCTCTGGCACCTGATCTCATTAAAAAGGAAGAGAGGGAACAGATGGAAACATAAAAAGAAACTGTCAGCTGCCAGCCACTGATCCCATCCTGTCTCCATCCCTCTCCCCACGGTGGTGGGAGCACAACTGGCTGCTCTTGCAAGGACAAGGCCAGCAGGAAACCAAGGAGGATTTCAGGTGGGCAATAAACAGCAGCAGTAGATGAATCTAGGTAAATAAGGTCTTCTTTTGTCAGGAAAGGCAACACATGATGACTGTGCTATGTCCAGGAACCCTCCTGTCCCTGCAAACACAGAGGAGTGATGTCCTGGCTGAAACAGCCCCTGTGCCTGAAGCCTCTCCAGGATGTTTCCACCTCCAGGCACCAGCAAACCCAGGAGCAAAGATGCAGCAGATGAGCTGGGATCCCCAGCTGGATTCCCCTGTGGGAATCCCTCCCTCCTCTCTCACAGTCTGTACTCCAGGAAGCCTCAGCAGCCCCAGGGGAGGTCCTACAACCAAGAACAGAATGGAAGAGACACAGAGCTTCCATCCTTCCTTTCCAGGTGTTTTCTTTATGCCTGTCCCTGGGACATCCCTCCTTGGGCTCCACCACAGACAGCCCTGCAACTTTCCCTCACAAAGCAGCACAGGGACTTCCAAGGCAACCAGGCCACAGAGGAGAAAACTTCCCCATTTCCTTGACCATCCCCAAACATTTTCCTCTTCCCCAAAGACAGGGGGGAAAAAAAAATAAACCCCCTTCCCCATGGCAGAGGCAGCACACAAGATGGACCAAGGATGACACCAAAGGTCACAAATCTGCACTCATCTAATTACAGCTCTGCCAGAGATCAGGCAAAGGGACTGATCTCAAGGGGACTCAACTTTCCGTATTTACTTTGGGAAAGGCAAAGGCAGAAGGGGTAGCAAAAAACTCACATTCACCACAGTGCTGGGAATGCTATGGGGAGGCTGATCTACTCTCTCTCTGTAATTAGCATCTTGAATTTCTCAGCAGCCCACTGGTTTTAGCAATAAAATCAGTTTTCTTAGTAGAAAATGGTGTCTTTCACCTACCTGACTTGATGGGAGCAAAATGTAATACTGACAAACCTTATCTGGCCCATACCCTTACAGCACAGCTTTAAAACAAGTGCCTGCAGCAGTCCTGAAAGACAGAGGAAACAGCATCTCAGCTCTGTGGCAGAACTGTGATGCAGATGATACTGCACAGGAAAATTAAGGTATAAGCTTATTGTTCATCAGCTTTCCTTCAACAACTGCCTACAGGCAGGAGACACAAGGTGTCACCCCCCACATTTGCTGTGGGCTCAGATGCCCAGCACGTCTGCAGCCAGGTTACAGAGCCTGCCTCCTGCCTCAGTCACCCCCCTAAAAACCTTGAAGGGAGAAATGGAATGGCACTGAGAATTCAGCTGGTGCCTTCAGACCTCAGCATCCTCCATCACTAAAAAAAAAAAACAAAACCAAAACCAGGAGCAGGCAAGTAAAGTTATGTCCAGGCACCAGGACCTTCTAGAAGCATCCATCAGCTGAACTTCTAAGTGAGACACAAATATCTACAGTTTCTCTTTGCCACAGCCTCAAGGCAGATCCCTTCTTTTATCCCTCCCTGGCTGCTGCTGTCACCTTTTTAATTAGGAGCTGGATGCTAATTTCTCCCAGACAAGTTTACAACAACTTGCTGGGCTGAACACAGAAAGATGGCTTCAGTTTAATTTTCCTATGACTACAAGACAGAGGTTCCCAAACCTGTTTGGAAACTACTTTTTTTTTTTTTCCTGGCTGGTCTCTCCAGCACTGAGAACTCCTTTAGCAAATGATATCTCATTATAGACACATCTGGGATTAACCAAGCCAGCTACATCAAACCTTCACAAGGAATGGCTGGGCTGCAAAGGGAGCTGATCAATCTCCTCACAGAGCAGATCTGGGAATTAGCCCAGCAATGAGGCTGGTCAGGAAGCCAGCTTCTGAAACACCACTTCTCCAGGAGCAAAAGGAGCAGGTCAGCTTTGCAGGCTGACTGGAGAAGGTTCCAGCTGCTCAGAGAACACAGCTCCCTCCTCCACTTGCTCTGCAAGCCCTCCCTCCCCAAGCAGAGGCAGCAGATCAGAGAGCAAACCTCCCTTCAGACAGGACAGTTGGGGCTGTAATGGCAGCTTCAGTCCCTTGCTCCTCTCCACGGCTCAGAAAGCTTTTCTGCCTCATTGCACACCCTGGTCCCTGCATGGCCTCAACTCGAGAGGGGACCCTGGGGAGGTCAGAGCAGCCCCTCCAAGCTTTCAAGCTCACTGGGCTGCATCTCCGAGCAACCCTCAGTCCCTGCACATAAGGGCAGCCCTTTTTTTAGTCTCGCTGGCAAACTGAGCTGAAAAGCAGCTGGGAAGGAGCATTCACTTGGGAAAGCAGGATTTCTCCTTCCCAGCAAGTAGCATTTGCAGGGCAGCAGTCAAACTGGCTGACATTTGCAGAGAGCTCTGAAGGCACATAACCCTCTGGAAATGCCCATCATCAGTCTTGCTATTCTTGGCCCACAAAGCTTGTTTGTCTCCCACAAAAGCTGTGAGAGAGCACAACTCTTGCACACATCCTGTCTCCCTGGGAACTAATCCTACGTTCTCTTGACTTAACTGTTCGTTTGAGCCCACAGCAAAATTTCAAGGTCTAGAACACCTGGCATGAAATGAAAACGAAGATCAAGTATCAAGTGCCACCTCTCCTGGGGATGTTCACCCAACAACAAACCCTCTCTCACTATGGTCATAATCCAGGTAAGCCCGAAACAGCTGCTCTTGGAGACAGAAGCAATACAAGGGATTCCCAAAGCCCTGCTTGGTCCTCTGGCAGGGCAGGGGCTGCTGCCAGCATGGGCTCCCTGCCTTCCCAAATTTCCCCCTCAACATTCCCATTTGCCCCAAGTCCATGTACAAGCCCATCTGGCAAATTTACAGCAACAGCAGTTGTCTTTCCAGCAAAATAAATTCATCTAGAAGAGAAAAGGCAGCTGGCATCTGCTCCCCACCAGAGCCTGCAGCAGACATTTCTACATGTTTTATAAGGCTCTTTTCTCTCCCTTTCACTCCTCATAAAGCAGACTGCACAGGTCATCAGCAGGATCAGGCAGACAAGCATGGAAAAGTTTAGGTGGAAGAGACTTTGGATGTCTGTGGTCCAACCCCTCTGCGCAAAGCAGACAATTTCCAAGTTAAAACAGATTGTGCAGTGATGCACCCAGCAGTGTTAGGTGTGTTCCAGGATGGAGATTCCCCGCCTCTCTGGATCACAGAAGCCTTCACCTGCCTCTAAAGTTACCGGGCACACATTTGTCAACTCCAGCACAGGCTCCAAGACATACTGTGTGCTGCAGCCCTTGCTCTGTGAGGTAACCTCAGCACACGCCTTCAAAGTCCTCAGCTCCTTGAAAAGAAGAAAAAGACTCTCATTTTGGGCATTGTTTGCTTTTAAGCAGCCATCTGTTGAACTATTGTCTGAGACCAAAATGCCAGCTGGCCTCATAGCAGAGGAAAGCCAGAGTACAGCAGAGAGGCACTGGGTTATCTGCGCTGCACACTGGAGTGCCAGAAGATGGGGAACAGGCCAATAATCCTACTGGAATAAAAGCAACCTCTTTTAGCAACCTTTATCTTTGGTTCTGCAAATGCAGTGAGATACCCACCTCTTCTTCATGCTCTCCTGCAATCCAACAGCACCGAGCAGGCCATGGCATCAACACCCACCTCTCTGTACATGGGACAGAGATGCCCCTGGGTACACACCTGGCTGAGAAGATGAGTGTTAAGATGGAAGAACTAAATCACAGATGAACATCCAGGCAGTTGATTATATAAACCAAAGGGAACAGCCAGGAAATAGTAAAGAGAGGCCTGAGTCCCAAAAAACCTCACAGAGAATGTGGTAAATGGGCTGATAAAAGGGTTCCCAAAGCAGCTAAGCAACACCATAGAGGAAAAGTCAGAAAGCAGGGAACAGAGAGTCAGGCCAGCTGTAAGTGAACCCAGTTCCTGGGCTGAGAAAAGCAGAGCTGTAACACATACTGAGTGCCAAGATTTGTTCAGCTAATGTACGCCAAACATTCAATAAAACAGCAGCTCTATTTGTTTTCCACTGGATGAACAATCCTTTCTATCAGAATCCAATCAGGAGCCCAACAATGATTTAGCTGGGATAGCCTTTCCTCTGATTAGGAACCTGGAAATCTCAGCTCAGCCACTTACAAGTTTCTTGCTTGCAAAGAGATTGTGTGTAACAGCCCAGCAGATTAAATACAGCAAACTTTCACTGCAAAAAAATCAAAGCAAAGCCAGAGCTGCTGCTCGCCTCTTCAAACAGCCACGCAGCGTTTTAGTCGAGGGAACAGAGCAAAGGATCAGTCTTTCACTGATCCCTTAAAATTAAAATTATGCAACTGCTTTCCATCACTCATTTCCATCCAGATTTAACTGATTGAAGGTGTTCATTTCTTTCTGGAGTCAGGGCAAAATAACGGGGACTTGCCACCTCTACACAGCTGCACTTCGGACTTGCCTGTGTGTGACTTACACAACCCCTGCAATAACAGAGTGCAAACCCCAAGGTCTCATCAATCACTTCATAACTGAGCCTAGGGAGGTACAGCTCACAAAACAGCAGGACCAAACCCTGAAACAAAGATATGCCCAGGACTCGGGGAAGAACAGGGAGGAAGATGCAATGCTGGAAGCACCAGGTTCCTGAAGCTCAGAGCAGTGTGGATGCACTCAAGACAAAAAGCTCTACATGCTGCATCCCATCACATAATTACTGGAAGTTTTAGCTTCCTCAATGTTTAAGGCTGTCCTGTACCTTGCTGGAGGTGTCTCCTACAGTAGAAGATTTCAATTCACTCAGCCTTGGCAAGACAAAGCTGTATCCTAATGACAAAAAGCAGGTCTGAACTGAACGTGGGACCACTGTAAAAGTCACAGTCTGAAGTCCAGGACAGAAAAGCAAAGGTCTGTTCCCAGTCTCCATCAAAAGGGGCTAATTCCCAAGTGCCTCCTGGGCAGTAAGTCAGTCACTGGCAGACCAACCACGTCTTTGAGAAAGAGTCTGAAGCCTCTGCTATGAACACCAGACGAGCCACAGATGTCTTCAGCACAGGGCTGGATGAATTATCCAGACCTAAGGAATTAGCTAAGTGCAGTTTAACTCATTTGCCTGCTCTAGTCCAGAGTACTATTAAATCCCCACACACTGATCCAAGTTGCCAGAGGTGTTTTAACCCCTGAGACCCCCCCAAGATGCTAAACACTGGTTAAGAAAGCAATTTTAAATAAACACTGAAGGAAGCAAGATTCGTGTAAGTGACTGTGAATGAACTGCTCATCTGTCCTTGCTACCACCTCTTGTTAGGAGGAGGGTTAATTCAGCTCCATCTTGCATGTGATGCCTGCTTAAAACACTGAGCTGAATCAGCAGATCCTGTCCTGGAGGAAGAGGTAACCCTGCCCTGAACTTCTGTGCATCACGCAGCCCTAATTTGTCTCTGCAAAATAAGGGCAAGAGGCAGGACAGGAACAGAACAATTAATAAATGGGCATAAACTGCTGGATTTTGAGGCTTGGTATCCTCCTCCCAAAAGACACATCCAAAACCACCTGGGCTAAAGGACTGTTCCTTCAGGTACAAGAAGCCATGCAGCAATACCTCTGTTCTTCTCCTGGTTTTGGTCACCAGAGAGCTGTTCATCAGCCCCTGGTCAGAAAAGCTCAGGTCCTAATTAAAGGCAACATGTAAAAGCCCAAAGCAACAAAAACAGAGATTCATTGGCAGCATCTGGCAAGTTTAGAAAAATACAGAAGCTTTTGGTAACAATGTTTTGAAGGGAAAACTAAAGTTTACAGGAATCACTGCTGGAAGGCTCTTAGAGGAGAGGGTTAAACATTGTCAATTGGCAGATTTAAGCATTGTCTGGGAAATGTCAAATGCTGTCAAGATATGACAAAGCTCTCTGCAGAGGTGCCCCTAGCAAGGGGCTCATCTCCCAGAACAGACTGATGGGCCGTCAGCCCTGCCAACAGAAAGCAGCTTATTAGCAGTTGGTACAGAAAGTACAGCACCCTCAAGTAATAAAGGTCAGCTCACTAAGGCATCCAGCATCTCCCTCCTGTACCTGCAGCCCAGCCCTGCCCATCAGGAGTCCTCTCAGGTGGATTCAGTGCTCCCAGGCTTCCAAACCCTGGCTTTTCAGGAGCTGCACTCAACCCATTTCGGGGAAAAAAGATTAAAACATTCCTTAACCTCATCAGCACACTTCCAGGAATTTTATCACCTCAGAGAAAATTAAATGGAAGGAACATTTTTATTCAGTTGCTCCGAAGCAAAATAAAAGCAGCCACTGCAGCAGCAAGACATCTACCACTGGAGGAGAGCTCTTCAAAGCACTGAAATAAATAGCCTTGCCTCCAGCTTCCAGCTGCACTGGATTGCTTTGTACCACCTCACACAACCCCCAAAAGAAAATGCCTCCTACAAGTTATCAAAGAAACAGCATTAACAGTGTTCTTGATGCCCACAGGATCAGGCATTGGCTTCTAAAGCCCCCATCCTTTGGTCCCTACAGCAAAGGTTCAGGTCTGATTCAACCCCAGCATCAGGTTGGTGTCTTGTGCAATGGTAATGAAAGTGGCTTCAGCAAGATCAGACAGACCACAAAATCTTCCTGCCTTATTAGTTGGAGTCCTGCTGTCTCTGACCAGCTGGATTGCCACAACAGCCACTGGGCCTGTGGCAGCCAAACAGCCACAGAACCCAAGCAGGGGATGATGCAAAGGGAAGAAAGACACGTGTAGGAGAGACTGACAAAGTGAGGAGCACTTGGATCTGAATATCCCACCATCCCTTCAGAGGTGCCCCCATTTGGCACCAGAACTATCAGGGCTGACGCTCCAAAAAAGAGGCACCTGCTGCTTTCTCTGCCCTTGCTTGGCACATCAATATTTAAGTGACAGATGCCTTTACATCAACTCTGAGACATCCTTTGAGGGGAAAGGAGGAAGAAGAGAGATGATGTGGGGCAATACACTACCCAAGGAAGATGAAAAGAATCAAGGCTTCGTGCAACCAATCCAGGTGCCAGACATTTTTCTATCTTTACAGATGTTTCTATACGTGGAACTGCAAAAGATTAAAATCCCTTGCACGGGGAGAAGAGGAAAGCTTTGCAGACGAGCACAAAGGACAGTACTGCAAACTCTTTCAAAGCCAGTGGAGCACACCTCGTCCCGGGGGTGGCCAGCTCTAATTGCCACATTGCCTCCCGGTAATGATAGGGGGAAGGGAGTCAGGACAGCTGCAAAAAAAAGTAAATGAGACTTCTCAAAGGGGAAAAAAAGGAAAGAGAAAATAACTGAGATCTTTTTACCAGGCTATTTGTGACAAGAGCCGTCAAAGCAGGGGAGTCGGCGACGGGCAGCTGGGGAGAACAGTCGGGATTCGACAAAACTGTTCAGATGGCATGAAATCAGAATGAAAACAAACATCCATCAAAAAAGGTCCTTGGCCTTTTGCTTTGCCCTAGGGGTACCTCTGTGTCACAAGGTAAACATCCCTTTCTGCTGCCCAGCTGCAGACTGAGACCACTCTTTTCCCAAAGGCAATGCCCCAGCTCCGCAGGAGGACGCGACACCGTCTCTTCTCTACCTGGGGAAGCTGAGCTCCCTCCTGATCCAACAGGCTTACCTTGACAGGCATCAGAGTGGGTTGTGCTGCTCACAGTCCCGTATGGTAGGATGGGCAATTGCTCATGGGCTCATCAGGGCCACAGTGGAAGCTAAATCCAAAGCTCAGTCACCCCAACCTCCCTCTTCTGCTCTAGTTTCATAAAGGTAATTCCAGTTTTGAAAATAACTCCATGACTCACCTTTTGTGCCAGTGATCCCATCTTCAACAGGGTTTGCTCTCTTTCCTTAAGTAAAAAGGAAAGGGCAGGGGAAACCTGACTGAGCAAATTGTTTCCCTTCTGTGGAGGGCTTTTGCTCAGCCCTCTAGCACTGGGAGCCAAATTATCTTCTGGCATAAGGGCACAGGGTTCAGCACACTCTGCTAGCAAAGAGCTTGGTCCAGGTCTCCCTTCTTGATGCCTGCTTTCTAACAAGCATCCCACTGCTAAGACAGGATTTTTAAAAAAAAAGGGGCACCAGCACAGCTGAGGACACTCAGGCTCCCACTCCCTCCTCCTGCCTTCCTAACAACACCCAGGAAAAGGAAGATCTGGGAGTCATCAGATATAACATCTCATTTATTCCTTACACTGCCCCTGTTCTTTCCCCCATATCATTATGGGCAAAACACATGGCAATTACAGTCCCCCCTGTGGGTACATTTTCCATGAGGTTTTGAAGTGCAGCTTTGAAGCAGAGCTCCATCTAAGCAGACCCAGCTTTGGGATCTGCATCCCAAAGCTCAGTGGAAAATGGGCACCTCAAATCCTTGACAACACATCACTCTTCCCCAACAAGCCCTGTAGGACACAGATTTCCCTGCCCTCTGCCCGGTGCTGTAGCAATTTCCTTCACCATATCAGAGGACTGCAATGTCTGACAGTGTTATTTGACAAATTGCTCCCTCCTGTTGTCACAGCAGTGCTTCCAAGGCTCCCCATTTACCCTAAGGAGCAAGGTTACCCCAGCACTCCAACATCAGACAACAGGTTTACCAGACACTCTACAGTCAGCTAAGGCACAGAGCGAGCCCTGCACAATTTATGGTGATACTGGAAGCTGGTGGCTACAGCTCAGCTGCATTTCCCTTCGCCAGGCACAGCTCATCCCATCTGCCAGAGCCCCTCACTCAGTGCACTGGGCCTGGAGGCAGGTTTTTCCATCATCCTTCAAGTCCCAGCAGGCCAGGACACGAAAGGAACACCCTAAGGACACAGTCAGAGTAGCCCTGGCTGTAGTGAGGGAATTTAAAAAGTCAGATAGAAGCACAGCACCTCTACTATTTGGTTTCCTGTTCCACACAGTAACTCCTGCAGCTTGGGGCGATGCAGTCCTGCATTTGAGTACGTGCACAACCAGTGTGTATGGGCTTGTAGCTGCAAGCTTTGCATCCTTCTCTTCATTGCTGTCAAGACATTTGGACTTTCCAAACCTAAATTCTGGCTCTGCAGTAATTCCCAAAAGAGTCAAACTACAGTTTCAGGCATCCCATTACCTGCAGAGGGTGTGATCCTGGAAGTGTGACTGACCACAGTTTATCCCTTGCCATAAGAAACAATGGGAGAGAGGAATGTGTGCAGGCATCTCAGAAACACACACAACCTAAACCCACAAGGATAGCACACATGGCATGGAGGATGGAGAGACAGAACCACTGGGGTTGCCAGCTGCCCATACAACACCTGGTAATGACAAAAGTAGTAAAGGAGATTTTAACTGCTTTTAAAATACCAAGAACTAACTGCTTACTAGCCTGAAGTTGAGTGGATAATCCCTTCATAACGCAAAATTAAACTTCATCATGTCCTGGTGACCCTGCCTGACCCATCTTCAAACATCACCCTTCTGAGAGATCTCAGCTGCTTCACCTGCAAGACTGAACACTGGACAAATCTCTCACTGCCAGTGGTCCTGCTACCTCTTCCAATCCATTACATTTTCATCACCACCTTCCTGCTGCTCACCAAGGTCAATTAGGGATGAAGGATGAAGGAAAGCAGGAGAGTGACGACAGTAACCAGAGTAGGGTATGAAACAGCTGACAGCAGAGCTCTGAAACAGAAGGGACAGACAGCAAGGTGTTTCTGTGCACCAGCTTTCACAGTGCAAACAGAGCACAGACAGGGCAACAATCTGCTCCCAGGTCTGGAAAACCCAATCCCTTCAGCAGCAGCACTAATCACTTCCTCAAACTTCCTTCTGTAATTCTTAAGGACAGGAGCTTCACCTCGATCCAGACCCAGCCCACCCCCAAGTTGTACTGCCAGTTTGAGGTGTTCCCTCTGCTGTGGGGCATTCTCAGCATCACAGCACAAAACCCAAGACCATCACACACACAGGCAAGGTTGGGTGCAAGCATCCTGATGTCCTATTCCAAAAAAAGCTGCAGAGCAAGGCAGTCTGCCTTATCCTCAGAGAGCTTGCAAAAAGCACTAACAATACTTGTGCCACCACTTTTCCTACTTTGAGGAATCCTTCCCATCCCCACTGTCTAGTTAACCAAGTAGAAAACATCTTCTCTGGATCAATCCTTCCTTATTGCCTTCCTTCTCCAGCACTACTTGTTCCAGGTTGGACATCACCACTCACCAGACATGACTCGCTTTAGAAGTGGATTTGTTTTGCTTTTTACTTTCTATAATTGCTGTGGTACTTAGTGTTTTTAGGCTTGTGGTTTCAAATTCTTCTTAGCAGTTAGAGGCATTAACCAAAAAAAACCACCAACAAAACAAAGGGAACAAAAAGCTCTCCAAATTCTAACACAAATAGCCTGGGATTTCACAAAAAGTTGAATACTGAAAGGAAGTGAGGAAGATTTGAAAGGTTGTTTTGCAGTTGAGAGTCCTCAAAAATAACACAGCAGAACTCCCTGCAAAACATGCAAAGTCCTAATTTACATTTTGCTTTTTTTTTCCCAACCCTCAGCTTCACAAGAAGCTTGGAGTCCACACACATACCTGCCACACCTCCCCAGTAGCAGCTTTCAGATATATGGACCTCTTCCACTTGCTTTGCCAGTCAGCCCCTGCTTCAGTAGCATCACTGCACCTGGCTCTGCTACAGTGGGTCAAAAATCAGCACATCCATTTGTCCATGCTCATAAACCAGGGCTGTACTGCAGAGGCCTGGGAAGGCTTCTGGGTACGGAGACAGTTCCTCTGGAATTAAAGCATCTTGCATCAACAGAGGAGAGGCCTTAATATTTCAGCAGGAACCAGGATTTCATGTGTTGGCCCCATTCCAAGAACTTAGCTACTTACATCACATGCACTAGAATCAAACAAAGCATTATGGTTTCGTTGATTTTTTCTGCTCCATATATCTTCACCGGCATAAGAAACAGGCTTCTGAATTTGAAATGGAGCCTGAAGTTTCTGCAGAGCTTCACTTCCCAAAAACCAAATATTTACATCCACTAGCACCAGCTGCCTCTTTTCTTTTCTCCTCCATTTCATTTCCAGATGCATTGTTGGTGCATCTGCTCTATTAATTAAAACTGATTTACACAAGACAAAATAGAATCCTTAATACAAGCCTTCAGTGCAAATGAGTGACGTCTAAAATTGCACTGACAGCTTCCAAAATTCCCGTGTCCCATTTTCTCACCGTTGCTACTTGAAGAGTGTTTTGCTCTGTTCAAGTCCATAGGACATTCCTATAGCTGAGACCAAAAGATAATTCAGTCTAACCTGACTCTCCTGACTTGCTCTTAGCTCCTGCCATCAATGATTAACACGGTGGGGGCTGAGGGGAAGGCTTGGTGCTATTCAGCTGTTTGTTTTCATGATTGGCCCATTTTTCAGGCTCATTTTTAGGAGAGCAAGGAGTGGTGATGTAGTTTGGCTTCTGGCCTTAGCTGACTTTACAGTGCTTAGCAAGGAATAAATCATCACAGGACTGGTAAAGCAACACCCCACAACAGATGTGAGGAGCAAGGAGCCTCCACTGTGCATCCCCAGTTAGTAACCCTTCCTTAGAAGGCCTTGCCTTTCATTATCACAGCATCTGACAGACCTTGTCATCTTCCAGACAAGGCTCAGAAGAGCTTGAGGTGGGAAGAGGAAGAGAAAAGCACAAAGACAGCAGCATTTCAATTTATATTCCCTCTGGAATCAAGACAATACCCCTCTGCCAACTACCAACAAGGTTCTGTGTGTGTTTCTCTCAGTTCCTTCTATATCCAAACACCTTTCTGACACCCTGCTGGCTCTTCCAGCCTCTGCAGGACACATCAGCCCACAAGGGCCATCTCATTCTCCATATCTTGATCCCAGCTTCTATTTAATCTCTGCTTGAAAAGCCACAGAAATGGAGTCCTTAAAACTCATCTGCCTTCAGGGGGAAAAGTAAATATACAAGTTGACTCTAAGAGCAGATGGTGTCTAAAGGAAATTATGATAATTAAGCTTCAGAATTGTAGATTTCCAAGGGACTACTTCACTCCAGCACCAGACCTCTAGGCCAGTGCCACAGCTACAAGTTTCACCACATTTCATTAATTGCTAATTACTGCTTCATTACTTCCACTCATGCTCCTGAGATTGCTGCTGTCACTATTTCCTTCAGGGAACGGTTCAGGTCACTTCAAAACTGCAAAGAGTGATGTGATGAGTAAGGTCAGTTATTGAAACACAAGTAAGTGTTCTCAGCTGCTACCCTCGTCACGCGCAGTTTGTCATCAGGGTCATACTACAGCAGTCAGAAGACATTTGTAACTTCAGTTCTTGGCTCCACTTTGGCAAACCCCAGTCCCAGCATCCAGCCTGAGGAGCAGTGCCTGTCCTGTCTGTCCCCTCTGCAACCCACTGAGGAACTACAGTCAGACTGAATCACCCACCTGAGGCTGATCCCCTTCCTACTCAAACTCCTCCCCAGAAGCCTGAGCAAGTCCAGTCAGAGTCTGGCCTCAACTTTTCTCAACAGAGCAACAATGCTGCTGGGAACTGAAAGCTGGACAATATCCAGAGCTTTGAACAGGTTTCCAAGTCTGAAAACAGTATTTAAGTACAGAACTTTCCCAAAGCTAGTCACATAATTAAGAGCCAAACCACTTATATGAATATAAATTTACGGGCGAATACTACCCCGTTCCATAATGGAAACAAAGTTAATTTGGGCCTTTTTCAGTGCCAGTGCTATTAACTGTGCATCTTAGGCATAACTGAACTTCTCCATAAATCTAAATTTCATTAACACCCTGAAATCAATTACTTTTTGATTTATAGTTAAGGCCATAGTGCTGACAGTTATTAAACACCAGCTTACCCTGGTGTTTCCACACAAAGTACAAGCTCACCCTAGGTGGGGACCAGCCTCTCCAGTGTTCCCAAAGTGCAGAAGGAAGTTTTTGAACTAGCTCTCCTCTCACTCCCAATAAATTAGCTGGATCCAGGTCCCTTCCAGTTGGTGCTAACGCTCCATGTTCTAAGAGATGCAGAGCTGCTACGCGGTTTTCAGGTGCGACAACAATCCTCTGTCAGCACTTCCGCCAGCCAGGACTCCCCCAGCCACCCCAGCCCCGGGTGCACTGACCCCAAACACATCCTGTGCTACTGATCCACTCCATGCAGGGCTCCACACGCTGCCCACACAGCTGTGGGCAGGGAGCTGCTCCGAGGGCTCCCGTGGTTCTGACAATCCCACACTCCCCCACCAAACACTCGTCTGTCAGAGCACATCGTTATCTGAGGGGACGTGTGGCTCCTCAGCAGCCCCCTTGGAGGTGGCTTTAATTGTGGCCCCACGACAGATTTCATTACATTTCAACTCAATGGTGTTGAGTTGTGCTCTGTCATCCATCTGGGGCACTCGATTGATTATAAAGCAAGTATTTATTCACCTTCTCTCTCTAGAGACGTAAATTAAGGCACTTCACCACGGCCCCTTCATTTCTTAGTCGTAATTGAGGTTTCATTACCAACTGGCTACTGGGTCATTGTTTTGAGGCACAGGTAGCTGACAGCTTAGGACCTGGGGGTACCTCGGCATGAGCTTTCATTTCTATCAGGCAGCATTTGCCCATTCATCTCTCTGATACCCAGATAATGATCTCTGGCTTCAGCAACAAATAAGTTTTGAATATTGATTCACTTTCACCCCGCTATCCCCCAACCTAAACAAATCAATTCGCCCACAAGTGACAGGCACTTCTCCCTGCTATCCCCCAATTTAGATAAATCAATTCTTTAACAAGCGAGTCGTCCTCATTCAGTAGAGCTCTATAAAGATGCACTTCAGTAAATGCGTCCAAGTTTCCTAGGGAGGAAAAAAAATATTGTTTTAATAAACAATTCCACGTTATTGTTTTAATAAAAGGAGCCACTAACTGTGGTGCACTCGTGTGAGTTGTATTACAGGTAAAATTGCACCTCCCCAGCCTCGATGGGGTACACAGAGGACCTGACACAGCACAGAGAAAGGGAATTTGTTAAATAGCTGTTCAGCCAGGGAGAGAGCTAATTTGCTTTGGGCTCAGTGCTTTGGCTTTGCTTTCAACACCAGCAATTTAAACTCAAAAACTGGCAGGCATGCTAGCATATTAAGTTCTATCAAAATTCAAATAAGATACATAATCTAAATAATGTAGTGTATAAATTGACTTTAAGGCCTGAAGAAGCCGCATATGCAGCTTTTAAGGTCTGTAGCAGCAAAATAAAGACATCCACATTTTCCCTTTCCTTTCTAATCTGCCATTTCATATGTCTTTAGGCACTGTTTTTATACTGTTATATTGGGAATGCAAATATTTCATAGAACTGTTTATAAGCTTGAATACAATTCTGAGCATTTACATTTCCCTATAATTCAGTAAAACCACATTAAACAATATTTCCACCAAAACCAACCTGACAATCCCCCTAACAGGCTCTTCCATCCCTGCCTCCTATTTCAAGGACACTTCCAAAGTCCTCATGTCCCCTGAAGTACATTTTGACATAAACAGTCTGGAGCTTCACTAACACCAAGGGAGGCAACACTNTGAAGTACATTTTGACATAAACAGCCAATGCTCACAGTCTGGAGCTTCACTAACATCAAGGGAGGCAACACCGTCCTGCAGTTCAGCATCCATTCAACTCCTCATTTAAACATTTTCCCAACAAACACCTACCTGCTGTAAGGAAGTGAAGGTATGGGAACAGCAGCCATTTCCTGTGTCATCTCACACCCCCAGGACACAGAACGATCTCCCCTTCCTCTCTTATTTGGTGGTCACTTCCAAAGACAGAGGGCAATGAGAAGAACATCTTAGCATTAATAATTGCAATTAATGTTAGTTAGCAAGCAGGTTTTCAGACAAAGCAGGATGGCCAACCCAAGGACAATCAGCTGGAACCCCTGGCAGTGCAGCAGAGCCAGCCCTGGGGAATAAGGCACACAGCTTTTTCTTAATCACACCACTCAGTGAAGGCAAGCAATTAGGACGCAAACATTTGGATAAGGATTAATAAGAGACTTTGCAGACAAAGGTACAGTGTTTAACAGGCTTGTCCTACCAAAGCAGCTGCCACAGCCTGGAGAAAATGAAGATCCTGAAGACAAAATCCTTGCTGTTAAAAGTAGGTTACAGCAGCCACACAGAGGGACTGCAGGGCTCAGCAAGGAGGCCAAGGGAACCAGGGTCTCCTACGCTGCTTCAACCACGACTGCAGCTGGAGTCTCTGGGAGATAATGAACTGCAAAGGTAAAGAAAGGGAGAACTGAAGACCACCCCTGCTGAGCAGGCTGCTCCTGTGCCCCTGCACCTTGAGCCTGGCTCAAAAAAAAAACCTACAAAAAAAGGAATATTTAAATTCCCCAGACTTCCCCCGACACCACTTCATTGTTTTGTTCCATGTTTGGTAAACATGTAAACAGCAACACTGAAAACTTAAAATAAAAGACTTTATTTACTCCAAATAACATTTCTTTTCCTTTTTTTTTTTAAAAAAAAAGGTCTTTTAACACTCTGAACATTTGCAGACAAAATGAAAATATGCAACAGCCATGTAAATCAATGTCCTTTTTGCTATTAAAAAAAATATATATGCATCCTTCAAACCAAAAGCACACATGGATTAGTTACAATCCAAAAGTTTCAGGACTGTACAACCCTGAGGGTTCCCACACATGCAAACATGAACACCCATGTGTACAAGAAGGGCAGCACACAACTGGTAAACTGTTTGCTCAGGTGGTTATGCCTCAAAGCCTTTGTTTTCAAGATTTTTAGCAAGGAAAGTCTGGCAAATCCCATCAACTGCATGTTATATGAGCCTCTCCTGGCTGGTGGAAAAGTTTCCTGCATTTAAATGTCTCCTAAAGGTTCCACTTGTTATAAGTGTAAGTGTCTACAGCCATTGAGTAATTCTTTTAACAAATTTCATTCTTAAGACTTGAGCTCAGCTTTGGACCCACAAGGAGTCACAAGAGAGGGCTTGATGGCAATTCAAATTATTGCCTGAAGAGCAGGCAATGAACAGCCAGAGGCTGAGCACTTCTCTGGCATAAACAGCTCCATTTGATCCTTCTGTCAAGTGACTGAAGTGCACAAAGAACTGGAACTAAGGATATCAGCATGGCATTCACAAAACAGTTGCAAGAATGAGATGGAGAAACCATTAAAACGTCCCTTGCCAAAGTCTGACAATCTCAGTCCTCACTCACTGAAGCGCTAAAAAAGAGGCTGATACTCACAGGCTTCGAGGTGAAATTCAGAGGCTCTTGTTTAAAAATGAGAAATAGGGACAAGCACTGATGAACACCATAATTCCATACCACCCAGAATGGTAAGGCAAGTTACACAGGACTTGCCCCACTTCATCATTAAGAATTAAACCAGCTGTAAATGAAAGGGATGTAAAAAGACAGCTTTTAGGGATGGTAACAGGAGGCTCTGAGGCTTCAGCTCACTGGTCAGCCCTTGCTTTCACCGATTCAAGGACCCTGTATTATTCTGCATCCTAAAGCACCCAGCTCAGTGGCCAAAAATCAAGGTCTGCTTTTCCTTTCTCCTACTTTCCACATGGACAATATAGTGCAAGTGGGATGATGGTTCAAAACCATCCTCCCAGCACTCCCGGTGTCACACCAAGGTTTTACAGTAACACTGCCTTCACATTAACAATGTTTTTAACACCTTCTGCCTGCCTGCTAAACAAAGTCTAGCAGCAGCAACTCGCCCAGTCCTGGAATGACTTTAAAGTGAAATGTTTCCCGTCGTTTGCTGCTGCTGAGCTTGCACAATCAGGTGGAGCTGCCTCTTTGCAACAGCCGTGTTTAAATCCCACAGGAACTCCAGCAGCTTGCCCTGGAGGAGAACCTCCATGGGCACAAACTGCAGGACCTGCCGGGGGGAGTCCGTGTCCAGCAAAGAGCCCATCAGAGTATTCAGCTGCTGCAGGTACTGGAGAACTGGAGCGGGGAGGCCCCGGTAGCCGACACAGAGCAGAGCGGCGCCGGCGCTCAGGGGCTCCTGCGAGGTGGGACACGCGAAGGTGACGCCTCGGAAGCAGCAGTGCAGGATGAACACCAGCCCGGCTGTGAAGCGCGTCAGGCAAGAGAGGAGAGGCAAAACCAGGGCATCTCCCGTCGTGAGCTGGGTCAGGGATCGCAGAACACACTCCAGAAGCTGCTGCTGGTACTTGGGTTCTCCGTCATAAAGCGAGGAGAAGCTGAAAGTCAGCAGCGCGGCCGCGTCCACGGGCTTTATCTCCATGCTGGGTGGGCTCTCTGTGCCACAGAGGGAGGGAAAGCCCACCACGAGGCACTTGAATTGGTCACTACAACTTTCATTTAGGGCGTCCTGATGACACCTGGAAAGATCAGACACTTTTTCCAGTATCAGTTCCCCGGGAAGAACTTCACAAGAGTGACAGGGCTGCAGCACTGGTCTGCTTTTCAGCCTCCCCCCACCCAACTTCTTCACAGCTTCATTGAGACTTTCCAAGACTTGACCATCACAAAACGGGGAACATTTTACCACTGGTAGTCTTTTTCCTTCCAAAATGCACCACAAGCTACATTCAAGGTTAGAAGGTGATCCTTCCAGGATGTACATGTTCCCAGCATTATTTGAACTATGTTCTTCAGCCAAGTGATTAAAATAGCCCTTTGCCACTTTATCATTCCATGTCAAGGTTTCCATCATCTTCCTTTCGTTGTATGTACTAAAATATTTGTTTCTTTGCCCAAACCATTTTGCATTCATGCTGCAACCAGCCTGAGATTTCTTGACAAGCCAGTTTTTTCTGGCAATGGGTTTCATATGAAACCTCTGCATGAAGAACTGTACTGCACAGTCTCTTAACTTGTTCAGTTTGATCTGCTCTGCTTCTTCCATGTGCTCAAAGAGACGGATATTCTCAGAGATAGTCTCTACCTGGCACTTGTGGAAGAACATGCAACACTCTTCATGTATTTTAAGGAAAGACTCTGGTAGTGTATGCTGGGGGAAAAGGGCTTTGTTGACCATTTCTGTTCCAAAGTTCTGTGTCATTTTAGGAAGCAGCAGATGAAGGCTTTCCCTGCCCAAATAACGAAGACAAACCACGTAGGCCTCTGAGTTTCCAGCTTTGCTAGTGGCTGGCTTAAAGACATGGACCTCCTCAAAAGAGCAGTTCAGCAGAAAGAGCAGGTTGATAGAAGAGTGTTCAAACAGCGTGAACATCTTCAAAACGAAGGATCCTCCAGTGCCCAGGATCATCAGAGCAGTGACTGTTTCACAGTACAGAAGGGGTGAGACCAGAGCTTCCTGCTCACCCGGATTTCCCTGGCAATCAAAGCTGCCATCAGCAGTTACCAAGTGAACTGTGGTCATACTGCTCACAAAGTTCTGAAGTCCTGAGAGATGTCTTAATGTCATCACATCCCCAGTGTTATCTGGGCCAAAGTACCACCAAGGCAACGTATTTGCTATCAGACGGTCGTCCATGATCATCATAAGGGTTTCATTGCCTTCATGATACGGGTTTAGAGTATTAGCTACCCAATTCCAGTGGCAAGGGACATGGTGGGACTTCAAGTAGTGATTGAGGCTGGCTATGAAAGCTCCAGGTGCTTCACAGAGGTGGACAGAATTCAGTTCTCCCTCCTGAAGAGCTTCTTCTGGGAGAAGAGGAAAACTGCACAGGATCTCATGAAATTTGCACCACGCCTGTGTACACAGCTCAGCATTCACAGATTTCCTCACATGAGATATTATTTTCCCTGCTTTATTGGTGAAGGAGGTGTGCCGATGCCAATCTTCCAGGTTCTTATCACTGAGTTGGTTCTTCACTTCATTCATTGAGTCCTTCAGAGCCAGGAGAGAGTGAAATTCCTTGTGATCGCATGTAAAAACATTGCTGGGATCTGGCAGCTTCCATTCATTATTCACTGGCTCAGTGTAAGTAAACTTCTTGGCAAAGAGCTTCTCAATTTCAGAAAGAACTTCAGGACTGAACTTTTCAAGGTTTGTCTTCTGGTCAACATAAGGCTGCTTACATTTGTCCATTCTTGGGTGGATTCACACCTGGACAACAGGAGGGGAGAAGAAACTTCAATCATACAGGTATAGAAATGGGCAAAGCTTTTCATAAAAAATAAAAATGTCTCCTGCTTAACCTCTGCATTCCCGAGTGGGAGAGAAATGCCCCACAGAATCATGCACCAGTGAGGAAAAGAAATGAGGGCTATCTGGTCACTAACCAGAAATCAGCCAGCTAGCCATTTGCCCTGAACTAAAACGTTCATTTAAGCAAAATAATTTAATCAAAATTACCACAAGAGACAGGAAATCTCTCCGCACATCGTTTTAACCACCCCGTTCCCTCAAAAGCAAAAGACAACCATCTTACGTGCTACGAAATAGTTGAGTGTGAAAAGCTACTGGTTTAAAATTGAAAGGGTTGAGAACTCTTTGGAAGCAAACAGCACAAAGAATGGCCAATCTCAACAGCTTACTCTTCCCCTCAAACCCACGTGGCATCTCCAGCCATGGCCGTGGCCGTCTCCCCTCATCAGCACCAGCCCTCTGAAGAGAGACACGTGGTCACACACACGGCTGAGGTTTCATCTCTCCTCTCCCCGATTTGAGGCCTTTCAATGAGCGGGTTTCGTTTTACTGTCCTTTGCACAAATGTACCCTAGCTTTAATTTCATCCTTTCTCACAGCATGTGCTGGGGAGAAGAGGGAAACTGAGGGAAACACAGAGGCTGCTGTGTCCTGGGCTAGTTCTCCTTCATTTTAAACACCAACTATGAGGTTTTTAATTACAGCTCGCCCCAGGAAATCATAGAAAAGGCTTGGGTTGGAGGGCACCTTAAAGGTTATCTCATTCCAACCCCCTGCCATGGGCAGGGACACCTTCCACTATCCCAGGTTACTCCAAGCCCCATCCAACCTGGCCCTGGACACTTCCAGGGATGGGGCAGCCCCAGCTTCTCTGGGCAACCTGTTCCAGGGCCTTACCAGCCCTGGCAGGACTTCCTCAGGAGAATCTTTCCCTGCCTCACAGGGAAGGATTTCTTCCTAACATATAATCTACATCTCTCCTCTTTAAAACCCTTCCCCCCTGCCCGCGTAAAAAGTCACTCTCCCTCCTTACTGTAAACCTCCTTTAAGCACTGAAAGGGGCTCTAAGATCTCTCCAGAGCCCCCTCCAGGCTGAACCCCCCCAGCTCTTCCAGCCTGCCCCAGAGGTTCTCCAGCCGCAACACGAACAAGCTCAACCCTTAATCCCTAACCGGGCTCCGCCAGCGCATGGCAAAAACAATCCTCCTTNCAGGGAAGGATTTCTTCCTAACATATAATCTACATCTCTCCTCTTTAAAACCCTTCCCCCCTGCCCGCGTAAAAAGTCACTCTCCCTCCTTACTGTAAACCTCCTTTAAGCACTGAAAGGGGCTCTAAGATCTCTCCAGAGCCCCCTCCAGGCTGAACCACCCCAGCTCTCCCAGCCTGCCCCAGAGGTTCTCCAGCCGCAACACGAACAAGCTCAACCCTTAATCCCTAACCGGGCTCCGCCAGCGCATGGCAAAAACAATCCTGCTTTTCCATCATCATTTCCAGCCTCACACACACACACACACACACACGGTCCCCGCCCGGCGCGGCGCTCCTCACCCATCCCCGCGCTCGGCCCGGCCGCCTGTCCCTCCGCCCCGGCCGCTCGTAGCTCCGCGCCCGCCCCAGGCGCCTCCCCGCGCCGCCCGCTCCNGCGGCCCCGGGCGCCCCAGGTGAAGGCTGCCCCACAAGGCAGGGCAGGCGGCAGCGCGGAGGTCGAGGCCGTTTCGTTCTCAGGAGCTGAAGAGGGGCTGCTGTGTCAGGGAAAGGGGGAGCA
Organism: Pachyramphus minor; assembly: GCA_013397135.1. Classification (NCBI taxonomy): domain Eukaryota; kingdom Metazoa; phylum Chordata; class Aves; order Passeriformes; family Tyrannidae; genus Pachyramphus; species Pachyramphus minor. The sequence goes on along the minus strand of VYXB01008716.1, from coordinate 24,551 downwards.
GAGGAGCCGCCCCGCAGCAGGGCGAGGAGCGGTCCCGGGAGTTCGTCCCGTCCCGTGTCCCCCCCCAGCACTTACCGGGCGGGTGACTCGGGGAGAAGACGGGAGGGAAGCGGGGTTGGGATGTGCTGGGCAGCCGCCGGGGAGGGAGGGCTGGGGCTCAGCGTCCTGCAGGGCCAGGCAGGGCTGTCCGGGGAGCAGAGCCTGGACCAAACTCCTTCCTTCATGTCCCAGCCCTGCAGGACCACGGCTCAGCACACCCCAGGGTCTCCAGCCCGGCCTGCGCCTCCAGGGTCGGCAGTGATGCTCCTCCACAGCTCGCTTCACCCTCTGTAACCCACAAGGCAGATAATTCAGAAGACTCTTCACATAATAACCCACTTTGCTGCCCTTTCTAAATCCCCGGGAGACTCGTTACACCCAGCTTGGTTTAGCATGAGGCACGAGCCTTGAAATATTAACAGAGCCATAATGAGCGTCATCGAGCATCCATTGCGACAACCCTGGAAGCACACAGATACTTTTTAGACAATAAAACAGCATCTAATCTGCACACAGAGGCAGGAAGGTCAACTCAGATTCATTATTACACCAGACAGCAGGTGCAAGTTGCTCCCAAGACTTTAAATATTGCAGGGATTTTCCTATATGCAGGTTGGGGAATGAGGCATTGCCAGCCTGTTTGGGAACAAACAGCCAGCATTGGAGCATGAGTAAGCAGAAATCCTTTGGCTTTAATGCCAGGCTTCCTGCTATCGACTTTTGTACTCTCACATATTTCTTCTTCACGAATCTCAATCCAGCCCTAAGACAGAAGCGTAGTTTTGGTACAGGAATTCAGTGCTATGAGTACAAGTAACCCCACAATTGATGATATAACTTAGGAAAATTTTGCTAAAAGCCCAGTAATTGAAAAAAAAACCCCTTGACATATCCATCTTAAGGATATAGTAATGTATATGTAGGTGATCTTTTCTCCTGCTTTAGGTACATAAGAGAACTAATATATTAAAAAGAAATCTATAACCAGACAACTTCTCTCCTTTCTTTTAAGCTACTTGCCTATTTTTGACAATAAAGCAATAATATTACAAAATATAAAGAATCGTAAGTATAGAAAAAGCCCACTGCCACATATGAAAAAGGAATACAGAACTAAACCTCTTGTAATCCCTTGGAGGGGAAAAAAACCCCATTTTTTTTAAAGCTAAAACTCTCATGTTGACCCCTAATAAATGGTGTAACCAAAAGGTACTGGCTACCTCATCAGAAGTTTTCCCTAATGAGGAAGAGTTGAGGTGCAGATGGAAGATTTCTGTGTCTGCAGTGCCTCTTCACCCTTTGACTGGCCTGTTTGAAAATCACTTGTAGTCAATCAACATGTTTGGCTGTGTAAAAGTGGGAGGGAGAGCTGGGGCAAATAAATGAAAGCAGGTGAGGAGCTGAGGGTCTGGGTTCTCTTTTATTGCTTAGGGCACTCAGTGATGGCACTGCTAAAATCTTATCTCATGAGAATTTAAAGTTAATGAGAATGTGTCTGAAACATTTGTGTTCTGTTTCTGGTAAAATCCTGAACGGAGCTTTCCTTTACTTTTGGCTTTCCCTCTGACACCTGCAGTGGTGCTGTGATGTTTCAGTTACCTTCCTTTTGTTATTCCTGTGTGCTCCCACACCAGCCACAAGGCTTGCACTGACTGACTTCTGTGGGCCACAGGTAATTAAATCATTGAGCTTAAGGGCTGATGCTCTTTAATTTCTTCTTAAACGCCTAAATCACCTTTCCCCACGTTCTTGGGTTTTTAAGTGTTTGGATAACACTACCAAGAGGAAAACTACGACACAGCTTGTAGGGGAAAGTGGTGTGTAAGAAAGACTTGACCTTTTCAGTCCTACCCTGCCAGGCTTTTACTGGAGTTTGCAGCTTCTCAGTGTCGGTCTCCTGGACTGCTGAAGATAAGGCTCTTCCAAAACACAGGAGAGAGCAATTCATCACTGGGCATGTGACAGTACAAGAGTCCTAGCTAAAATAAATGTGATTGAACAGCACACTTAAGAAAAATGTGATACTTTTCCCGAAATTAAACCTTTAGCTCAGCTTGTGAGCTTCAGAGTCGTCCTATGTTTTCTGAAATCTCTTCAACTAGAAGCACAAATCTGAGTAGATGTTTCTATCTCATGCATAATAATACTTTTTTTTTTTTTGGGGGGGGGGGCGGTTGTCCACATAGGACACTTAAAATGGGAACATAGCACTTTTTTTCGTGGATTTTTTTCGTGCTTTTGTGGACCTGGTCTTTAACAGCTGAATGACAGCTGATCTTTTCCCAATCGGACCATAACCTGTGTGCACAGCTGTGGCACCAACAGCCCCAGATGGAAGCATCTGCCTGTAAGGGAATACTGGGCAGTTGAGCATCTCATTAAGAACAAGATACTCTGACTTTTTTCTTCTTCTTTGTATATATATGGCGTAATTATACTATGTGACAAAGCTGGGGAGCGTTGCTGGAGCGTTTGGGAGCTCTTTTAATCATACTGGATGTGCAGAAAGTCCTCTGGGAAGACTATGCTGAACCCTGGCTGAAAATTCATAGATTCTGTAGGACATCCCGTACTTCTCACCCTCCTTCCAAAAATCAGCCCCAAACCCATGTAATTTTGGGATAGCATTGGTGTGGCAGAGTAGTCAGGAGAAGGCTCTCAGTCAGGTGTGAGAAGAATCATCCACAGGGATTATGTGGATGATTGTGATTAGATTTATTGCTAATTCAGTACCTAAACTCTGCCAGTGCAGTATCTAAATAAAAGCACTGTCATCTGTGGTGCACAGTGCTGGGATGGCTGGTTGCCCTTAATGCAGTGGCTTTGCATGACCTTGGGGACTGGGCTGTAAGGGTCATTCTTGTTCTGCTCCTGGCCTGCAGTCCAAAGCCAGACAGATCTGAGTTTCATTTTCCTCACTGGAGGAATTGCAGCCACTATCTGCTACAGGGAAGGTGAGTTGGGAGACTTCAGTAAACTATGTCTAATGTAGACAATTAGTGAAATGATCTACGGTTGTCTAACCTTCGCTTATTTGAACAAAAATCAGTGACATGAAAAGGAAAACCTATAGACTTTTCAATAATGTGGCATTATTGCTCCACAAATGAGATAATGAGGAAGCATTGATCCTGTTGGAACAGCACAAATACATCCTGACAGACCACGGCTACAAATGGTCCTGTGTTCACCTGCTGACCTCCAGAAAGCAGTGTTTTCCAAGGAGGGCTTTTGGAGAAATGGGAGCATGGTCCTGGGGCCAGGTGAAAGGTCTGGCATCCAGTTCCATGATGTGAAAGTATTACTGATTAGTGAAGAGACAACCAGACCACAGAGCATGATGAACCTTGATCCTCTGCTGTTTTGACAGGAGTAAGTGTTCTTCCCAGGGAGAAGTCATATTCTTCCTATGGAGCAGCATGTTGGAGCCCCAGGCCAACAGCTGAATATGAACTGTATTTACCTGTGTTGAATAGGGGAATATCTCTATTTAGTGATACATAGAGCTGGGTAGTCTCATTTAACTATCTGAGAATTGTTTTCTTGTGTGACAGGCCTGAAAGCATTTCTTCCTTATTCCTTACAAATTTTTGTTCTTTTCAAGTTATTTCTGTTCATTGTGGGCCAGAGGGTTACCTGACCTTTTGTAATCTCTGCCAGGATCTGTGGTTTCTTTTCCACTTATCCTCACTAAAGTGTTGTTTCAGCCATCCACCACACTTTCCCCTGAGCTCTCTGATTTTTTGCCTGTCTCAAAGCACTTCCAAAGCAAAAAGCCCATCCATTCATCCCAAGCCTGACATACTGCTGATCCCTGGTTGTGCTGTTTTTATCCCTTCAGAAAGTGCAACTCCTTTCCCTCAAATCCCCAAAAGATCCTTTTTTATACCCTTTCTCAGTGAGTTCCTTGACACAGGTGATTTTGCTTCTGCAAACCCCCATGGCCACAACCCCAGCCTTATCCTTTGCTGTTTGACGCCTCTTCCAGAGCTGGAAGATGGAAGTGCTGGCTGGTATTAAGGCATCTCTGCTCTTTTACTATTTTCTGTGCTATCATTTATTCACAGGTTTCATCAAGTTGCTTTCTCTTTCTGCCTGAGTCTTACAAAGACGGTGAGTTTCTGCAGAACTGGCTTGCAGCTGGTGGGTGCTGTGTGTGCTCCCCTGCCAGTAAACATCACAAAACCCTTTACATGACCTGATCTCTGCCCTAAAAGCTGTTTCCCCACTGCCCTCACAGAAGGACTATTCAGGGCTGCACATTTTGGGCAGCTGGAAGGTTTTTTCTGACGTCTTGCCTAACTGAGCACGCATCTCCCTGGCTTCCTGCTGCCTGTCTTAAGTTTCTGTATCTCTCCTGCCTCCATGGCAACATTTTCAGGCTGTCATCAGAGCATTGCTTTGCTCTTATTTTGCTCAGCTAACCATGACAAGCTCTTTGGAAGCCTGGTTTTCTGTTCCCCTGGCCATCCCTTTGCTGCATCCACTCTGGTCAGAGGTGTCTTTCCTGTCCATGTACAATGAGCAGCACAGGCACCACTTCAAGCAGATCTTGCTAGAGGTTTCTGTTACAATAATCTGCAGGGGAATAACTTTTTCTGGTATATAATTTGATTTTCTTTAACTTTCCTGTGGCTGGTGCCACTCCAGTGGCTGTCTAGGCTAACCAGTGTACAAACAATGGTGAGTTTCCCAAATGAAGAGTTTCCAAATTGCTGCAAGAACACCACTGATTAGTTCTCAGCATTTAGTCATTTTTCTTAATCAAACCTGGAACCTGTGCTTTTGGTAGTCAGCAGAAAAGCAAAAATCTTCCAAAGCTTTATCATTTCACCTTTGTGCAAAACACTGAGGCAGAATCTGGCTTTTCTAAGGATTAAGGAAAAATTCCCCTAGGCAGTTGAGCACTGCACCTGTGAGGGTATGGTAATGCCTGTAGGGCTTTGGGGGGATACTTTCTTCTGGACTAGGCTAACCAGAGTCATCCCTGCTGTGTAGACACCCTGTTCCTGTTTCTGCAGCTCAGCTCCCCTTCCCAAAGGAGTGATGAGCAGTATGGGTGAGAAGACTGCAAGGTAATTTGATGCTGTGATAATGTCAGCACACAGGGAAGCGGGAGACTTACCCTAAAGCATTAATTAAATGTTTTGATGAAATGCTGGTAAAATGCTTCACGACACTTCTTCAGATAGAAATTGCTGCAGGAATGTAAAGCATTGTTAGAAAATGATTTCAGGTGATTGTGTCTGCATCCCGTAGCAGTTGAAGTTCTAGCTACAGAATCAGGGCTTGAATGACAGCCAAGTCAGTAAAATCAGGATTATAGATACAAATTGCTGCAGACTCATACATACAGAAAGAGATGAGTGAGATTCTTTCAGGACAGAAGACCGTCAATACTTTTTTCGGGATTATGCAATCTGTTCAATAGCTTATTTTTCTGGATAGATCTACTCTGGGGTACTCCCTGCAGTCTAATTGGCATGAATGCCCTCAGTGCTCAAATTAATTTTTTCCTAGTAGGGTGAACCTTTATCTCGTACTTGTCCAGCCGATGCAGCATTACAGGTTAAAACTCAAGTAATTTTTGTTACTGTTGAATAAGAGACACTGCAGAAAGATGGATAAAATGGTCCCTTTTTGATAATCCTGTTTTCCATGTAAATCCAAGCTAGGAAGGAGATTGTCTTAGATGAGAACAAATTGGGAAGAGCTCTCAGGCTGTCTGATCTCTCTTGTCTGCTTTGCAAAAAAAGAATCAGATTAATGAACGTAATCAGATTAGGGCTAAAGAAGGGAACATATCTGGGGGGCATCAGAACTCTGCTGATACCAACAAACTTTATGGAAAATCAGCGTTAGGGGCCTAACATTGCTCTGCAATTTAATTAATGGGAGCAAATAATGGCTTTCAAAGAAGTCCTGAGCAATGGCAAGAGGAGCTTGGTCTTCCAGAGGGCAAAAAGCCTTGAGGGAGCTGGGAAGTGGCTCTAAAACCATGGTTTAGGTGCTCTGGCACAGTGGCTCATGGCTAAGCAGCATGGGCCTTCTTTGGGCACAGGGTTTGGTGCAGTTAAATCTGCCCAAAACCTTCTCTGCTCTCAGTCTACTGTGTTTTGTGCAGAAAAACAACACTGTAGGAAACAGGGGATATACCCTGAATAGGCAGAGACAGAGATGACTGAGGTTCAGAAAGACAAGAATGAGAATGACAAAAAGGAGACAATGTGAGAAATGAGGGGGAACATGGTGAAAACAGAGTTAGAAAGAGGGCACAGAAGGGAAAATGATTTATAGAGCAATATTAGACCCTTAATGTTGATTTTTTCCACTGCCTCCAGCAAACTGAGAGCAAGATGCACCATGCCAGGGCAGCAGTGTATTGCTGGGTCCTGAAGTGGCAGCACTCCCACCTCCTTGTCTTTAGAGAAGAGGCATTTTACTCTTTCTAAGAGAAAGTAAGAACGGAGTGGAAGTGGGAACACACAGAAAAAAGGGAGAAGGTCAAGAACTGGAGGGAAAAGGGCCCTTATTATGGTTTCTGATCAGATCCATTTTCTGTTTCTTCAGTGCCAACTGTACCTTTCAAGAAATAAAACAGAATTTGATGTTTAAATTCTGCTGGTTGTTACAGTCTCCCAGCCTGTGCTGCCATCAAGGCTGGCACTGGGGTTTTGTTTTCCAGAATGAAGTATACATCTCTCTAAAAATGCCCAGGGGTTTTCTTGCTGCATTTATTACTTTGTTTGAATTTGAAGTTGTCTGAGACAGTTTTCTGGGGCGTGTTTGATGTGGGGTCTTAAAGACCAAGAGGGAAAGATGAATGGAAGCCATAAGAAATATGAGACTTCATATAGGTGCTGCCCAGTTTTCTAATTATTTTTTTTTTTTTTTAATGTCTGGCTGATTTGTCTAGGAATTGCCAGGTTCTGATTCAGGTTTTTTCCCTGTTTGGGATATTTATAAATTCTACCCCCATGTGTTCCTTCTGGATCTATTAAGCTGTGAATGCATATTTCAGCTGTGGCCTTTTATCTGGGGCATGTAAGGTCTTTACTCATCACTGCTTTTCTTGATTTTTTTTGGCATTCCATTGCCTCAGCAACATCTCTGGCTCTACAAAATGTGGTTCACATCAGTTGTTGGGATCATACACAGTCGCACAAACAGATCCACGTGACGAGGTTGTTTGAAGCTTTATTTTCATATAAAGCAAAGCTGAAATTAGATGCTGGGGCCTCTGACTTTTTTTCCCCCTGTGTCTCCCATACTCAGCTGAGCAGAGGTTTAACATATCTCAAGGCAGTATTTCCTTTTGGGAAGGGTGAGGGGAGGAGCTATTGGGTCATCACCCCTGGCTGCCATGAAAGAACGGGAAGACAATGATGTGGGCTGTGGAAAGGTCTCATTGCAGTGGTAGCTGGCACAGGTCATCTCATGGAGTCTGCACGTTCCCAGTGAGCTCATGCCACGCTCCCAGGGGTTGGAATTGCAAAGGAGCAGGTGACTCCAGCTACCAGCTGGTTCCCAGGTGACGCAGGAGTGTGCAAATCCAGGCAGATCCCTTGTCAGCCGCTGAACAGCTGTGTGTGTGAAATTTCTGGGCCTAATCTGCATTATAAAGTGTGTCTGCATTGCATGTGAGCTTTCTGCAGAGCTCTAGAGCATGTGTGTCATGTGGGGTGAGGCCAGAAAAGCAGATGTCCTGACCATGCCCCTCCTACTCGGGGATTAGAGATGCTCAGGGGAGAGCAGGGAGAAGCTGGAACAAACCTCCTGGACTCACTGCCGGAGACAGCAGCAGCTTCTGCAGGTTCAACAGGCCTCTGCTCTTTGGTCAAATAAAAACCCTGCAGCTCCATTTGCAGCACCCATCCCCTTCTTTTGGTTAAGCAGAGAGGAGGAGGATGGCCTATGCTGAGGAAGACAGGTAAGGTGCTGTGAAACAGGGGACGCACAGACCTCCTGGCTGGAAGGGGCTGGTGAAATTGCATCGCTTGTCCTCACCTTGTTTTCCTCTTCCTCCTACTGGGCACTCAATAAATGTCAGGCAAAGGCTGCTCAGAAGTAAACATGGTATTATTGAAGAGGAATCTGGCCATCTGCCTTGTGTCAGGTGCTGGTATTATGAAATATGGCAGCGGTAGGTGACCTTGGGAGAGGTTATGGGCCAGAAGAGACAAATACCTCATGTGGAGACGCGTGGACTGCAAATACGTGTGGCTGTGCTCCCCCAAACCAATGCTTTAGCTGTTTATTGGGATGTGTCTGCTTTTTTACATGGATTTGCTTTCAGCCAACCTAGGAGCACAACGAGGGCGGGGTGTTTTGTGCCATAAAAGATCTGTCACCGGTGACAGTCCCATGTTTCACAACAGATGCGTTTCTCCGGTGGATGACAGCAATCACAATAAAGGGGATTGTGTTTTCAGCTGATCCTGTGATTTAATCCAAAGCAATGCTCCCGAGCACTATTATTAGGTGTGCATTGTTGGAGACAGAGTAGCTGGAGGGGCCTTTGTGCTACATGTATTAATTCAAGATGTCTGAAAGCTCGGGCAGGCCGTGTGCTCGTGCAGTTCCAGGCTAAACAATGTGTTTGGTGACCCACAGATCGAGCTTCCCCCTCTGCTCCTGCTGTGCAGGTATCTCCCTGGCACTCAGGAATTATCAGTGCTCCCCAGTCCCTTTGATGTGTGAATCTGGAGGGCTTCTGAAAACTAAATACTGCAGGCAGATTAATTTTGGCATCACTGTGCCCTCAGCACTAGGGACAGCTCTGACGTGCTCAAAGGCTTTGGGATGGACAGGGCTCTGCCAGGCCCCTGTGCTCCGGCTGCAGCTCCATCCAGGCAAGGAGACACATGGAGCACTGGAGTTTTAGCTCTTTGGATAAGAAGTATTTTAATATCTTCTGTTAAAAAGAGAGAGAAAAAAAAAAATCCCTGGAACTTGGCACAGCTCAGTCAGTCCTGATATCTTCAGCAGACATTGAATGATTCATCCCTCACTCTTAAAATTTCTGAGGATATAGGAATAGTATCCATTCTTTAATGTTATTTTGCAAGGGTGTATGCACCTTTTTTTAAAAAATACAGAGACAAAGGGGATTATGGTCAGGAGGAAGAGCAGATCCTGGTGACCTCGTTCTTTTCTCATGCCTGCCACAGGTATGTCAAAAACTTGGGTATTACATAGAAATTCTCTTGGTCCCCTTGAATTTCTAAACAAGGATTACAGTTATTCAACAGAGAAATTGGGTGAAACTGTTCATTAATGTATGTAAAGCACTTTTAAAGCTTTTGTCTGGGAGCAAGTGATAATACAGTCGAGTGTAGACCTCATTAATGTCATTTTCACAGCTCCTGCTTATTTCAGGAGCTCATGGTACACTTGGAAAATTCAACAATATGTGACGGTAAATAAAATTTCTCATTTCCAGACTTTTCCTTTGAAAAGTGTTTCAGCTAAGTAGGACTCTTCATTTTAATCCATGCATATGGATGTTATTTCTTCGTATTGGATTGCAGGTTTATGATATTTTCGTGTATTTTTGACGTCACAGCTTGTAACTAGGAATGTAAGATTGTTGTACAATACATTGGACAGGACTTGCAGTAGGAGCTGGACAGCTAGGAGAGGGAAAACTCACAGAAAATATCTGTGCAATAGCTACCTACCCTGCCAGTGTAAAGGAAGAAAAAACACAGAATTGAGAACTCTTGCAGTGTCTGATACCTTGGTTGGAGGAGCCAGTTGTACACAGACAGTCAAATCCTCTTAGTCAAAGGCCTGACACCTCCTGGAGTGAGGAACCCCACTGTGAAAGCTTTTCTGTATATCCTCTAAGGCTGCAGACAGCAGCATCACAACATCGCTGAGGTTTACACCTCTGGAAATCAAGAGACTTGGTTTTAAAAAAAAACACAACAAAAACCCAAAAAAGCAAACATTCATGAAGCAGACAGTGAGCGCTTATCAGCATCTCCAGTCAATTTTACATCACCTGCGGCCTCGCGGTATCTGATTCTCCCACCTCTCAATAAGCTGATCAGCTTCTCATATAGAGAAACTTTTTATCCCTACTTGTGTTGGTTCACTCCAGCACCTTGTCCTCTACCTTGTACAGTCATTAATTCTACTCATCAATGCTAACGATTGAGTTGCTACCAAGAACTGCTATTGATACCCTGCTTTTGAGGAGAGTTTCCAATCGACCTTGATATTGACTTTCAGAACTAGGATTATCAGATTATTCCCCTATTGATTGTGTTTCAGAACTGTGATTAAAGTACCTGGATGCTGGGCTAAGAGGTTCAAAATTGAACTTCCCTCCCCTGAGACAAAGACACAACTGTACAGTGTACACACTAATGCCACCTTCTATCCCACCTTCTAGCAGTGGGGCTCAGTGCTGGATAAGACTTTTTTTTGGCCAAGATATTGGAGCAGTCTCCCTCTTAAATCAGGCAGCATAAACTCCGGAGCCCAAATTCCTGGTTTCCACTTGTTTGGATGTGGACTGATGTCCTTGGGCCTTTGCCTCGGACTATGCTGTGCCCCCTGCCCACCCTGTGGGAGAGAAGAGGCTGAGTAAGATCTCCATGTGTATCCTGCTGTGCTGAAGGCACGGGGGATCGAGCAGGTGGGTGTTTGAGGTGTGGTACCAGGCTCTGAAGGAAGCACTGGGAGCTGATGGCACTCAGATTGGCTCCTCCATCGCTGTAGATGATTCTTGCCCCATGCCTCAGTAGCCAGCCTGCTGCAGAGGACAGTGTCTACTTCTTCATCAGCACAGCACTCCAGCCATGCTGTTCAGGTGCCTTTGGAGTTCCATCCTCTTGGATTTCCCCATCACAGGCTGCACATCCCCGTGCACACACATACAGGTTGCAATTTCTCAGTCTAACTTTGCTTTTGCCTTCCTCCGGTAACTCTGGAGAGACCAGAGCCCATCAGAAGCAGGAGTGGTTATGCCTTGTGACATTTCTGTGATCTAGGTATCATTAGCCATTCTTCAGCTACAGAATGAAACCAGCAAAGATGATTCAAATGATTTCCCTGGGTATATACATGAGATTAAAAGCGATACATCTTCAATAATAGCAGTGAAACTTCTATTATGATAGTCTTAATGGAATTTCCTTTTCTTTGCACCTTTTCGGGACTTGTATCCTTTGAAGCTTGTTCTCTGAATGGGTTGAGAGCCTCCCTGACCTGTTTTCCTTCTGCAGAAATAGCTATGAGGTGTACAAGGAAACAGCAGATTGGTTACGTGCCCGAACCGTCCAGCGCCCAAAAATTGCCATCATCTGTGGATCCGGACTGGGAGGTCTGGCTGATGTGCTGGATAACAAGACAGTCTTTCCATATGAGGACATCCCTCACTTCCCACGGAGCACAGGTCAGCACAACCCAGGCCGCCAGCATCCCACCTGTCAGAGTGACAAAACACAAATACCACAGCACAGAAATAGGGAGCTGTTTATTCCACTCCCGGCTCCTGCTTTCCCAGCGCTTGGCCCTCGCTGTGAAGCGAAACCCCCGGCTGACAGACCCCTCTGAAGTGTGAGAGAGCTGCAAGGGGGGTGACAAGGGAGGTGACACCGTGTTGGTTTGCAGTTGCAGGGCACGTTGGCAGGTTGGTGTTCGGGGAGCTGAGCGGGCAGCCCTGCGTGTGCATGCAGGGACGTTTCCACTGCTACGAAGGCTACTCTGTCAGCACGGTGAGTCCTCCTTGAGGGAAACACTCACAGAGAGGAGTGTAAAAAAAAAAAAAGCAAAAAACCCCACAAAAGTGACTGCTTGCTTTGCTCTCTAGCTGCAGGACATTAGCTCTCACGATGAACTTGCATTGCTCTTGAAATGAGCATCAGATTTCAGATTTCTCCCCCCAAAAATCAAACTGGGAGTTCAAACCAAGAGGCTTCTACTGGGTGAAGGTGATGCTGTGCAGCCACACAAATTGGTTAACCCTGCTATACTTGCAGGGGAAAATAGTTTATCACGCAAGGCAGATTAATTTACATTCTTTAACTCAGTCAGTTTAATCATGATTTAAATCAGCAACCAGAAAACTCTGATAAGAATAATCTATTTTAATCTTCTTTTGCATTTGTATAGTTTACAGCCTTTTTTTTTTTCCCTAGAAAAAACTCCCTGGCTACTGCAGCTTTCTATACCCTCCCAGCTAACTTATAGGAGTTGCATTTATGCTACCTAACAAGCACATATGTACCTTTCTGTTAGAAAACACCAATAATATTTATTTACTCTCTGATAGCATTGTGTGTTCTTTTTTTATTTGGATAGCTTTGAGATTTTCCATGTGGCTGAGGCTGATTTGTGTTTGGATATAAACTGCAATATTTGGCACCACTCAGCTTCTTACAGAAAAACAACTGTTTTAAGATCACTCAGTACATAACTAGTTTTATCAAGACATGCTCACCTATTAAAATTAACTAGTTTCTTAAAGAAGTGGTGTCCATAGTTAGGAAATTTTCTGCTCACAGCTTCTCTAGCATTTGAGAGGGAGCAGGTATCATCCCAGTTCCTTTGTGACTCCTCAAAATCAAACTTCTCAAATTTTTGTCCGGTTCCCAGTTGTGTTCCTTAACTTTGGATTACATTAAAATTCTGTTTAAATTAGAGGAATGTTTAAAACTGGAGAAAGTTGTTTTGTCTCTGTATATAGACCCTTCTTTGCACCCACAAATTTGATACTACAAACGTAGCAGCAGTATCTGTCTCTTGGCTGTGATATTCATTGCACATGTGCCTTTGGTTCTGCCAGGTCACCTTTCCCATCAGGGTCTTCTTTCTCCTGGGGGTGGAGATCTTGATTGTGACAAATGCTGCTGGAGGACTGAATCCCCATTTCCAAGTGGGGGACATCATGTTCATAAGAGACCACATCAGCTTGTTTGGCTTGGGAGGGCAGAATCCACTGCATGGGCCGAATGATGAGAGGTAAGAAAGCATCAGCTCCATGTTACCAGTTAATCCTTTCTTCCTCCAGCCACAGGCTGGGACTGCTTGTTGTGCCTGCTGACAAATATTTACTGAGAGTAGAGTCTGGCTCCAGGTACTCACAAGGGAAGAGTTAAAGCAATAGCTGTGTGTGCTGTGCTACCTGCCCTGCCCTCCCCCAGCACACTGCCTTGGCTCTTAACAAGCCCAGAAGGTTCTGTGCCATATAAATAGGCTTCTGATCCTCTCCTGTCATGACCAGCTGTGCTGTCTGCCAGAGACCCACTGCTGTCTCTTCTTGTCAGCCCCTCTCTCTCTGCTGGTTCCTCTTACTTGAGCAGTTGGTGAACTGCAGTGTCCCCAGGCCGTGTTTGTCCACAGCCATTTCTGGTGGGATGGAAGGGGCACAACAGAGGCCAGGCAGTGAGAGCAGGGCAAAGATAAAACCTCCAAATCTCCTGATAACCACACTTGTATCCAGGTCATTCAGTGGGGGTGCCTTTGTTAACAGAATGCATTCATTGAAGGCATTGCCCTGAGGAGAGCTGGTTGTCTTGGCAGCTTCTTCAGACACCTCTAGATCTACGAGAGTGACCTGCTGCTGGTTGAGCTGGGAAGTCAGGTTTCCTGTTCTGGCTGTGTAGCAGAATCTTTACCCTGTGGTCAGTGCAGAGAGGGGCTTCCAACATATCCTCACCCCAGACTGCAGTTGCCACTGGACATAAAGTGGCTTTGAGCGGGATTTTGGACTAGGTGAACTTGAGGTCCCTTCCAACATGGATTTATGATCCTAAAATCCTTCCAAGACACCCCCAGTCCGGTAGGGTGGAAGGCAATCAGCACGAGCAAGGTCATGGCACTGAGAGGTTACATTCCAGGTGGAGCAGTGTTCACAAAAACTGCTTTGGCTCTTAAGTGGGGCTAAAAAGAGTGTGAGGACACACCCACTGGAGATCCAGGCTGAGCAAAGGAAAGCACATCAACTGTCAGGAAAATCAACATGGAAGCAGTAAAGATCCAGTGTTGTCATGAGCCTTATGGCAGGAAAGAAAGAGGCTGGATTGTGATAAGGAGAAAACAGTAGCAAGAATTATTTCCTAACCAAGCCGGCAGGAAAGAAGGCCAGGAGAAAGCCAGAAGGAGAAGCCAGAGGCCAGGCTGGTGAAGGAAGTGGTAGTTTATGAGCAAAGAGTGAGTTCACATAAGAAGATGGTTAAATCTGTTGTTAGGTTGGTACCTTCATCCTGAAAAACGGACATGTTTGCAGGGCAGGCATCTGGATTGTCCTTGGATCTTTCCAGAGAGAAAGTTCTGCTGAGAATAAGGTGGCCTGCCTGGCTTTCCCTTAGTTAGTTCCTTCCTGATGTAACAGCAGACCCGGCTCCTGCTTCTGAAGAACCCGAAAGGTGCTGGCAGCTGCCTCGGGAGAAATAAACACTGTGCCGCGATTCCACGGCGAGAGGACAGTAGCCATCTGAAGTGGAACATCTTTACATCCTTGTGGGTAGTGCTGTGGGTTGGGGGAAAGAATGATCAAAAGCAGAGAAGCCACATGGAGTGTTTAAAGCTCTCTGGACTTGCATAATTGCTCTGGAGCAGGAGGAAAAATGCCAATCAAACAACTGCATCTGGACAACGTTCAAAGGCAGCAGAGCTGCCTCATTGCCTCCCAAAGGCAGCTTCCTGGTGAAGACTGCAGTGCTCTGGGAGGTGACTTTTGTACTGCTGACCAAGGCATCAAAATGGGCAAAAGGTCTTTATGAATCAGGTTTCAAAGTATTGCAGAGCTTTAGCTGAGCAAACTCCTAAAATCCTGTCCAGCTGAGCTACCAGGAAGGATTTATCTAAGCACAACAGAGCAAAACCAGAGGCAATGAAGTGATGTGGAAATAATATTTTTTTAATAAATTAGAGATTGGCTTCTGCATTGCTGGCCATCCTTCAGGAAAGGGATGCAGTTTTCATAGTGATGAATACTTATTACCTTCAACCAGAAGGGAAAGCTTGTTTGTATTTATATAATATTTAGTGTTTATAAAAACAAAATAAGCCACCTCCTGCCCTAAGCATTCAGCTGGAAGAACATGTAAACAAGCAGGAGCTTTAATAGTCTAAATGAGGGACCTGGTCCACTCCTACTGAACTGCACTGGTGAACATGGCCAGGAGTTTATTTTCCAGGTTTCCTCAGTGCCAGCAAAACAATATTTGCCATCTACTGTGCTTTCCATGAGCCAGTAGAAAGATTCACTCCATCAGGAGCAGGACTGAGCTGTTGTCTTAAGACCTATGGCAAGCAAGAGATCCAGCCTTGAAGCAGAGGATGAAGGCTACCTAAAATACAGCCCTGGAGCTGCAAGATGTTAGCAGCTGCCTGCTGGGATGGGCCTTAAATGTGGTGACTGGTGCTGCATCAGGGCCTGCTCAAACCCCCTCCCTGGCACAGCCTGTGGGACTCTGTGCCTCAGGGAGCCCGAAGGGCAGCAACTGTTTGGTGGACAGTTTAGAAGTCACTATGAACAATTACTGGGGAGAGAGAGAGAGAGCTGGCCATCAGTGCTCCCTGTTGAATGGCCCTTTCAGAAGGGTTTGTGCAGCAGAAAAGCAGGATCAGACCTTCCAACAGCCGTAACCTCTGTGTGCTGAGAGTTTTGGGTGATTAGATCTAGCAGAAATGTCATGCCCAGAGAGGTGGTTGGTGCCTTGTTCCTGGAAACATTCAAGGTCGGGTTGGACCGGGCTCTGAGCAACCTGATCTAGTTGAAGATGTCCCTGCTCGTTGCAGGGGTTTGGATGAGATGACTTTTAAAGGTCCCTTCCAACCCAGACTGTTCTATGATTCTCTGATTTGAGAATGATCTGATGATAGGGGCGGAATGAGAGAGGCTGCCCTGCCCTTAACAATTCCCCTTTCTCCAAAGGATGCACATCCCTGGACTCTGACGGGGTGGGGGGGAAGGTCGCTGTAGCAGGGTCACATTGCTCTGTCCTTTACTGCCTTGCAGGTTTGGGGTGAGGTTTCCCTGCATGTCAGATGCTTATGAACAGGATCTGCTGGGCCTGGCAAAGGAGAGTGCCCAGGAGCTGGGCTTCCTGAGCTTCACCAGGGAAGGAGTGTACTGTGTGCTGCCTGGGCCCTGCTACGAGACCATCGCCGAGTGCCGGGTGCTGCAGGCGCTGGGAGCTGATGCTGTGGGTGAGCCCAGGCTGGGCTGGCAGGGTTGGTTGGGCACATGGATTATACAGTTAATTCTGCTCAAGGCTGACTTGCTTCAGTCTTTGAGTCTCTTAAGTCTCCTGGGGCTGGAGGAACAAGCTCTGTGTGTTTCTGCCTCGCTCTGCAGTGGCTTAGTGCAGCTCCTTGGGTGGATCTGCAGAAAGCCCCTGTGCTTATGGCTGCCCAGGACAGGGATTCCAGCAAAACATTGTGTTTATTTCCCAAACACAAGTGTCTTATGCTCACATGGCTCCACTTCACCAGAGCTGAGTGGGGCCCAATCAGAAATAAAATATTTTTCTAAATTTTTTTGTTGTTTTTTTTTTTTTAATTCTGACACTGTAAAGATTTTCACTGAGCTTTCTCCCTACAAACCAGCCTTCCAGAAGAGTCTTGTTTAGGGATGGTAGTCACGGACACCTTCCCAACTGTGTACAAGGGAAGTAAGGGCCATGATCCATGTGATTCCTGCAGCTTGACCCCTGGCTCATGGAAGTCTGTTCATTAATACTTTGCAGATTTGTTGTGTGTGGGGAAAGCAGCTCAGCTCCTCTCAAAGCCATTTTTCTTTGCAATAGCTTATTTAGCTGGGGAAGAGAAGAGCCAAATGACACAGCACATCAGTACTTCCCTCAGCGAGGCTGCAAGCAGCCTGACACGTCTTGAGGAGGGAGCTGTGGCTCAGGGATGAAATGTGGGAGGTTTGTTGTGCTGAGCAGAGTTGTAACTGTAGTGCTGCAGCTATCTGAGCCTTCTAAGTGTCACAGCCTTTAACTATTGCAGGGCTCAGAAGCAGAGAGGTGGGGGGAGTGAGACAAGCGCATGTGCTTTGGAGGCAGGATCGTGGCTTGCAGCCTTGGAGAGATTTGGTTCGGTGTAAATCCTGACTCATTTCTGGTCCTTTCCTCTCCCACCATAGGCATGAGCACTGTCCCAGAGGTGATTGTGGCCAGGCATTGTGGCCTCCGAGTCCTTGGGATCTCCCTCATCAGCAACAAAGTGGTGATGAGCTATGACAGCGAGGAGAAGGCCAACCACGAGGAAGTGCTGCGCATCTCCGTGGTCCGGGCTGAGGCCCTGCAGAAACTGGTCACACACCTCATGGGGAAGCTGGGGGAAAGCACAAACTCTCTGTGACCCCCCAGCCACTCAGCATTCATATCCTAACGTGTGAACACAAAGCAAGTGCTGGGGGAGAGCCGTTGGTGGGACTGTCCCCTTCTGCTCTTCTCATTTTGAATGGACCTTTTCATCTTTGTGCTTTATCTGAACAGGTGCAGAGGTTTGCTTTGAATTCTGCCAGAATGATCCCCTTGTTAGTAGCCAGTGGCCAAAGCAGCTTGCTGGCACTTAAACACTCTGGCACATTCCCCAAACCCCAGTGTCAGCAATGAACCCGTGGGCACTGTGAGCTCCAGCTCCCCCTCGTTCTGCTGCAGAGAGTTTGGTGTTTCTCGGCCGCTGTCTCTCTTTGCACAACACCCTCCTGCCCCAAATCTCTGCTGCCCTGTGCCACATGAGCCTGGTCAACAGTTGGTCATGGGGGGGCTGCTTTGGTGGGGCCTGGTCTGAAGCCAGTGGAAGTCCACAAAAAGACTCTGGATTTTGGGTACATGAAACAGGCCTGGCTAAAGGTGAGATCTGTCTGGAACAAGCAGTGCTGCAGAGCAAGTGAATTGCAAGTGATTTTACAGCTTGGAAAACCACTGCATTCCCATGCATGGGGCTGTGCTCCCTTACTATGCCAGATGGTCTCCCAGAAAGTCCCCTCTTTGCTCATTCTTGGCTTCTCAGGACCAGCTGCAGAGCTCAGTAGCTGTTGGCTACAGTTCAGCTCTTCCCCAGCACCCCTCACACCTCTCTGCTCTGTCTCCAGCCTCATTGCTCAATTTACAGGGGATGAAAATGCAGCTCAACTACAAGGCATGACTTATCTGTGCACCAGGCAAACATGGCCAAAACAGAAATCCAGGTCCAGCTCTGCTTGGATGTGTTCTTTCTGTTTCTGGATATCTTGGAGATCAGTAGCTTGAGCACTGGAGATTGGTTTCCTGTTGGTGTCACAAGGTAGAGATCAGTTTGACCCAGTGTTTCACAGCAGCTTTGCTCCACTGCTGCTTCTCCTGCAGCAGATGTTGGAGCACCAATGGTTTGAGGAGTTTAATAACGTGAAATTTACAGTGGAAATATTTTGGAACAGGTGTGATATTTTTCTGGCTTTCCATGTCCTCTTACGTAAAGAAATTGAACCAAACAGTGAGTAAAGGACAAACAGGAGAGGCTCTCTTTCACCAGGGTGCTGCTGGTCTATCAAGGAAGGGGAACATTTACCAGAATGGTGCATTATTCATTGTTCCTCAAAGGTCAGGCTGAGCCATGGATGCAGCTGGATGTGAAACAGCGACTGTAATTATTAGATAACCTTTCTCCCTTCATTTATCTTGGAGTTCTCTATAAAGCCCATCACTGTCACAGTTAAATGTTTTCAGTTGACTCAGTGGTCTGAACTGAAGACACCCAACTGGTCATGGAGAGCTCCCAAACTGCTTTCCTAAATTTAGCTGATCAGTTGTGTACCACTGACGCTTGCCCTCTGTCACAGCCTTCAGCCTTCCTTGACATTTCTTCCAGTTTTTTCCCAGTGGTTATTTGCTTGAAGCCCTTCATGCTGCAATTACTGGTGTCAACTGCAGCATCCATGGTGCAGATATGGCCACCAGGAGGAACAGCTGTGCCTTGAATGTTTTCCATGAAATGATAGCACTTCAGGTGGACTAGCACTTCTCTTCTCGTGGGCAGGGTTACCTGTGGTCATTCCTGATAAATGCCTGCTCAGCCTGGTCTGGAGGACTTGTGGAGGATTCTCTGCTTGTGCTTTTCTGGCAGAGTCACTTGTTCAGCAGCTCCTGGAACTTGGAGGAGCCCTCGGAGACAGCAGCTCTTCCCCTTTGGTGGCTCTGCCTGTCAGGCCAGTCTCGAGGACCAGCTCTGGTGGGAATCTGCAGAGGGAGAGAGACTCCAGCTCCATCTTCCACAAGGATGTTGCCTTTTCAGATCTAGCAGGAGTGAAGTGCTTGTCACGTGGGGCAGCACAAGCAGTGAAATACGAAAAGTGGCAGATGTGCAGAGCAAGAAGGAGCCACTTCTACCTGCTCCCTTTTCAGACTTTTCCCAGTATGGGCTTGTTACAGGGCAGGGAGAGAGCAGATGATTTCCCCTGCCTAGAAAAGGGTGCTTCACGTTCATCTAATTAATACTTGGTAAATACAAAGTCTCTGGAGTGGGAGTGGCAGGCAGCTGTGCAGCTCTCTGTAGCTGGCAGCAGCCACAGTAGCTAAGGCTGGGATTTCAGCAGGCTCCATTAATTAATCAGAGTCAGGCTGGGCTGCGATGTGAAGGGAAGCATCCAAAAAAATACCCTGCTGTTGTGCTGGTACTTCTCAGGCGGGGTTTGAGATGATGAGGAGCTTGGCAGCAGCACCTGCTTCCAGCAGGCTGGGCCTGCTCCTCTCTGCAGCTGTCCCGGAGGCAGATCCCCTGCTCTTTGTGCCTGAGTACAGCTTAAATGCAACTTAGCATTGACTCTAAAAATCACCCTGCAACTAGATCTTTGGCAAATCATGGGTTTTGGGTGGTTTTGGGGGGTTTTTTTGAAGGGCAACAGTTTGGGGCTCTTCTTCCTGCTGCTCAGGGTTGGCTTGGATGGCCCAAAGTCTGAGTGAATGTCCTCATTTTTGTCCCTGTAAGTAATGAGAGGGAAGATGCCCTGGGCATTTTGGAAAGGATCTTATTCATGCTTCATGGGGGAGAGGGAGAATACAATTAACAGAGTGGGCTCATCTGGCTTTGGAGATACTTTTAATACAATTTTTTGAGGTGTTTTTAGTGCTGATGAGTTTCAAAAGTCTAAAATACAATGATGCAAGGCAAATAGGATGTGTGGGGAAGAAACGGAGGGAATAAAACCCGCTGTGATCCTGAAAACAGTGGTTTTGTTTGCTGTGCCAAGGCTGTTGTGTAGAAAAGAAGAAGCTGTGTCTCCTCCACTCAGGCTGGAGGATATCCCTGGAGGACCCCACAGCACCACATCCCTGGGGAGCCAGAGCTGAAAGCTCAGGATAAGCAGGACCAACATTTGACCAGCACTTTGTGCAGCTATTTCTTACTGACCCCACCAGACTGAGGAACTTATGGAAAAAACCCCAAGAGCCAAAGGACCTGGACTAACTTTTGGGCAGCTGGGAGGTGTGATGGGCTGTGGTGGTGGTGCCAGTGCTGGAGGCAGGACACAGGTTCCCTGATGCTGTGCCTTTTGTTTAGTGCTCTTGGTGCTTTCTGGCGACATCCACGGCTGAAATGAGCAGGTTGTAAAACAACCTCGGCTTTCTTCGTCCCTGTCCTCTGTGCCCCTTATCTGCTTCTGCAGTCCAGGGCATTATGGTCATAGGGAGAAGCTGGAAGATGCAGGACAAGATAAAAGTCCTGGCAGGTGGTAAAAGAGCCTCAGATTGGATGATGATTCTGGCTTTTCTAACCCAGGTGCTGCCTGGATAGGGAATGGCACCAGCACGGGCTGTTCCATGCAGCTCTACCCATGGCAGGGGGGAATCCATGGAAAACCTGTGTCTGTGCAGGGCACAGCTGGCACTGCTCCTCCTTTACTCACTCACAGACATGGGTTTGTGAGCCAGTCTGGCCCATCCTCTCTGCCAGCCCTTTCCTTTTCCTTGCCCACCATTCCAGAGAAAACTTTTTGGATTATGGGTTCCTGCTGCTTCCAGTCCCCTGGAGAAGCTGGAGGTGTTATACTGATGTGGGACCCACATAAAAGTGTGAGGCCAAGAGGAGAAATCTCTGCCACAGCCCTTGACTGGACCATATAATGAGTGTTTAATTAGAGATCTCTGCTGTTACCTGCAAAACAACCTTGCAACCCCAAAATATTTATGATGTGATCCATCC
Source organism: Pachyramphus minor (assembly GCA_013397135.1). Lineage (NCBI taxonomy): Eukaryota > Metazoa > Chordata > Aves > Passeriformes > Tyrannidae > Pachyramphus > Pachyramphus minor. The sequence goes on along the minus strand of VYXB01008716.1, from coordinate 3,362 downwards.
TGTTTCCTTTGCAAGGTTTGGTTTTCCAGGCTTTCTTTTACATGAGGTTTGCCTCTTGTGTTCTTTCTTATATAAAAGTAAATCAGAAGGCTTTTAAAAGCCTGTGCTGTCTGCCTCAGCTCGGCAGTGAGCGTGTGCCTTGCCTTCAAGTTATCAAAATTCCCTTAGATGTTTCTCTTTATTGAAATCCTGCAGCTGAGTTAAGGGGGTTCTGCTATGGTGGTGTGTTGTTCGGGTTTTTTCCCAAAAGCTTTAGGTCTTCACTGCATGGATTTCATGTGCTGAAAAGAATTAAACTCTTCCCTGCCACACTGAAAGTGGAGAGCAGGGGGGAGGGATGTGGGTCACGGCAAGGGGCTTGATCTTTAATTAATTGCTGAATTAAAGCCTGACTCTCTAAGCAGCATGATGGGCTGTAATTTCTAAAATCTGGTGGCATGTTCAGAGAGAATCCTAAAATATCCTGAGTAGGAAGGGACCTACAAGGATCATCAAGTCCAACTCCTGGCCCTGCACAGGACAACAACAAGAATCACACCACATGCCTGAGAGTTGTCCACACACTCCTAGAACTCTGTCAGGGCTGGTGCTGTGACCACTGCCCTGGGGAGCCTGTTCAGTGCCCAACCACCCTCTGGGGGAAGAAGCTTTTCCTGAGATCCAACCTAGGAAGTAATTTCAGAGCTGGGACGTGGGTGAAGGCTGGAGGGAACCATCCAGCCTTGTCTCCTGCAGAGGGGACATGCCCTGTGCCCAGACACCCCTGTGGGAGATGGCTTCAAACAGAAGAACAGCCTTCACTTGCTTTCCTTGCCTGAAGCTTCAAAGCCCTCTCTAAAAGTCTTTCTCAACCTTAGCAAATCCCTTCCTGCAGCAACGAGCCCCTTTTCCTGCTGGCTGCTTCTCAGAGGCAGCTTGGGGAAGTATGTCCCCAGAGAATGCAGGGAGAGCACCCAGAGCCCAAATTTTGCTCCCAGATCCCACCTTGGCTCTTTGCTGGCATCATGGAGCAGCAGGACTGTGATGGGCTGGTGACTCCGAGCCATCCCTGTGCCTGGGCTCTGCTCCCTGTGGAGCAGAAGATGGACCAGCCTCAGGCACCTGTGCTGCTTCTCTCCCCAGCCTGGGCACAACTGGAGACACATCCCTAAATCCAGCCCTACAGAGGCAGTGAGTGTCCCCCTCTCAGCCCCCAGGAAGAAAGTGCTCTGGAGGGAGGGGGATAGAAAAGCTGTGGGCTCTGTTGGGGAAAACTGTGCTGCAATAATGGGAAAAACAAGGGGTTTTTGTGTCTAATCTCTGTGCCAGAGCTCAGGAAATGTGAATGGAATACCCAGGACACCCTTCAGCATGTGCCTGAAGGCTGTGTTGTGCAACAGGGAGAAGGAGAAGGCCATCTTACTGCTTGGTGTCCCAGTCTGGCTTTCCTCGTGGGATGCTGGTGCAGCATCTCCCTTCCCATGCCTGGAGCTGGGTGTCCTGCCCTGCCCCAGCTTCCCACGGTGTTAGAGCCAGGTTTGGTGCCATCTCCATGGCATTCAACTCCCCCAGTCCCCAGGCCTGCATCCCCTGCCATTTCTGGGAGCACCTTGCTTTTTTTCCAGCCAAGAGATAAGAGTAAGAGGTGCCAGCCCAGGGGATGGGCAGTCCCCTGGACAGCTGCCTGCTGCCAGCTCCGTCCCTGCTCTGCGCACATCTGAACTTCCCTGGTGCCTTCTCATCTTTAATTAAGCACTTCCACCGGCTCAGCCTTCTCGCTGGAGCTGAATTCCCCCCCTTCCGTAGCCATGGCAACGCTTCCCCTGGGCAGGCTGCGCTGGAGCCGGTGACAAACCCCACGTGTGGCTGTTTGTTTGGGCCTGGAAATTTCCCTGCAATTTGGGGGAAACTTGGGAAAAGAAAATCCCACGATGAGCCGGCAAGGGGAGCCAGGGTGGGAAATGTTTTTTTTGGGCTGAGCATCACCCCCATCCCTCCAAGGAGCCCGGCTCCAGCAGGGGTGGCAGAGCCTTGATCTGAAGGTTCCTTGGTTTTTCCTCCAGAAGATGGATGCAGCCCAAGTTTTGTGTCCTTGCTCCATCCACGGGTGGTGGGTGACAGCCCCGCTGCATCCATGGCATGGTCCCTTGGTGGTGGTGACACAGGGCACTGCCTTTGCCCTGCCTCTCCCACCAGGACCCCCAAACCACGAGGTGTGATGCTGCCGTGAGGCAGAGGGACAGTGACACTGGTGGGACAGTGACACAGGGAAGGGACTCGGTGACAGGGGTAAGGCACAGGAAGGGATGCAGGGACTTGGGGAAGGGATGGAGTGACAGGCAGGAGGAGGTGGCAGGGCAGCACTGGGTGTCAGGAAAGGGGTAGATGACACAGGGCAGGTGGCACAGAGCAGGGGTAGGTGACAAGGCAGGGACCAGTCGCAAGGCACAGGCTGCCGACCCCAGTGTCCAGTGCTGCCCCTGGTGTCCCGGTCCCAGTATCCTGTTATCCTGCTGTCTGAGTATCCTAGTGTCCCAGTATCCCAGTGTCACAGTATCCTGGGATCCCACTGTCCCACTATCCTGTTTTCCTGGTGTCCCATAATCCCATTATCCTGGTATCCCACTATCCCAGCATCCCGGTATCCTTGTGTCCCGGTATCCTGGTATCCCACTATCCTTTTATCCCTGTATCCCATTATCCCAGTATCCCAATGTGCTGGTATCTCAGTGTCCCATTATCCCGACATCTCATTATTCCAGTCTCCCATTATCCCGGTGTCCTGGTATCCCATTATCCCACTATCCTGCTATTGTGGTGTCCCTGTATCCTGCTATCCCATTGTCCTGTTATCTTACTATCCTGGTATCCTCTTATCCCCTTATCCCACTATCCCATTATCCCTGCATCCCTCTATCCTGCTATCCTGTTATCACTCCATCCCGCTATCCCTGTATCCCACTGTCCCATTATCCCGCTTTTCTGCTATCCCTGTACCCCTGTATCCCCATATCCTTGTACCTCTCTATCCCTGTACCCCTGCACCCCTGCATCCCTCTATACCTCTATCCCTGTATCCCTCTATCCCGCTATCCCGTTATCCCTGAATCCCATTATCCCACTATCCTGTTATTCCTGTACCCCTGTATCCCTCTATCCGTCTATCCCATTATCCCTGTATCCCTCTATCGCTGTACCCCTGTGTCCCTGTACCACTTTATCCCTCTATCCCTGTATCC